>BPLQ01013632.1:600000-1056407 GCA_021605075.1 Caerostris darwini | reverse complement strand
CCCATTTGAGCCTGAGTAAAAACTTTAAGGCTACCATAGAAAATAACATATAAAGAAAAAAAATTAAAATTTTAGAAGGTTGTGTAGGAGCTATTACTGAATTACTTCAAATATTCTTGTTTTCATGGAGGAAACGAGTTTTGACAAGGATGGGGTCGGTTTTATGCCATTCATCTTCGATAAGTAGATTTCAGCTCTGTTGATGTAAATGTTTCCCATTTGCATAAAAACTCTTCTTGCTAAGTCAGCCCAAAAAGTTCTCGATTGGGTTGAGGTCAGGTGATCTAGCTGGCCATTTCACAGTTTTTCAACATTGTTGACTTGGAACCAATTTTTTTGTGCTGTTACTCGAATGGATCGGTGCATTGTCTTTGCTGATATTTCCAATTTTCTCCAGCAAGACATTCAGCATTTGCCAAAAAGATGATTTTGTTAGGACATTTTGGTATCCTTGTGAATTCATTCTACCTGGAAACGAATGCAATTGAGCCCACACATTGTAAGAAAAAACAGCCCCAAGTCAGGACAGCCCTCTCCACCTAATTGGTGCTTGGAATATTTCTTTTCATTTCTTATATCATGCCAGTAGAAATTCCAGCCATCCAAATTCCATTTTTTTCGTCAGAAAAAAATAATTTCTATCCATTGTTGTCCAGGTCATGACTTTCTGGCCAAAGTTCAAACGCTCTATTTTGTGTCTCTGCAGTAACTGAGGCTTAGTCAATTTTGCTGTATAAGTGTACCTTCCAGACCTTCAATTGTCTTATAAATCGTTTTTTGACAAACTTTTAAACCTGTCGTCGGAATCAGTTTCCTGGTTGAGTACTTTCCAGTAGATGCAAGTTGGCAAACTCTTCTTTCATCACGCGAGGACAAAGCTTTGGGTCTTCCCCCAGTATTCTTTTTACCATAATTGTCTTTTTCAATTTTTAAAAATTGTTGACTACAGTCTTGATCTTCCCTATCTTTATCGCAATAGCACGACTACTCATTCCTGTTGAGGACAAAGCTTCGATCTGTCCTCTTTCACGATCAGTTAACTTCTTACCCTTCTCCATCTTCACAAAGATCACCAATACTTCGAAGAAACGTATGACAAATATGAAAATTGCAGCGTTGTCACAACCCAATAGTTGCAATGGTAATTACACGATTATATTATATTTATTTTTAAAAAATGACTGGTGGCCTTAAAGTTTTTACTCAGGCAGAAATACTAATTTTGTAAATAACCATATGTTTCTCATAATTATGTATTTATTAATTATGTTTATAGCATTTATTTCTTATCAAGGAACTTTAATAATTAATATTATTTGAATCCCTTTTATTTCACTTTACATTTTCTCAAAAATTTTTACTGGCCTTAAAGTTTTTACTCAGGCTGTATCTACCAATAGACGGCTCCAGATAAACTCAAAAAAATGAATGAAAATTATTTATAAAGGACTTTCTGCAATATATTGGGAAAAAAAGTAGGAATTGACTTAAAATTTTTTTATTATTATTATTTGTTTTTTATGAATTCTTTCATTTATTCAAGGTCATTAATTGACATCTGTTTGAGAACTATTGCTGGGACGCAGTTTTTGATGCCTGAAAGAATTTTGAAATTTTTTTTAATTATTTTTATTGCACTGCCAGGATCTATTAACAACCAGTCGACCAACTTCCATAGATGACCAACAAGGAGCATGATAGCGGTGATGATGATGAGGAGGACGGCTATCTTTTTTACCTTTTCCTTTTTCTACTTCATCTATTACTTTACAAAAGATCTTTTTCTAGGTTAAAATAAGTCTTCCATCATTTGAGGAACACTTCTTTAAAATATTAAACTAAATTAAAGTTTTTTAAATTGTATTTTTTCAATATGAACATTCTTCTGACTGAAGGAATGCTTCAAAAGCTTTCCTCTCGTCATTGTCCCGTCTGGCAAACTACTTCGTTGATGAAGCAGTACTTCATCGTCTTTTTGCTCTGTTTTCTCAAGAATTGGATGCCAATACTGGAAATTATCTATAAAAGTTACTTTCTATCAAACTGTTCCTTTGTAAATCCCTCCTGTTAGGTTGCTAATATGCAAGTTGCATTACAAAAGCTAAATTGTATTATATTATTAAAAATAATCCTCCAGATGGATATAGTATAATGTTTAGATAAATTTATTAGGTGAGTAATTGTAATATTCCATTCCCTATATTCCAACAAATCCAAAGAACTTGATATCGTAAAAGTTATAAAAGCAAGCCGTATTAGTTAGCTAGGACAGATTTTCAGATATAACGACTCAAATCCAACTAAAACAGTTCCTTTTTTCAACAAATGAAGGCAAACGAAGAAGAGGATGACGTCACAACAGATAGTTTGATTCATTTTAAAGAGCTTTAAAGAGTCTGGGAGTCAACAGATAGCGATCTATTGCCCCGGACAGGATCAGATGGAGGAAGCTCATGGATAATACCTTGGCCTGTATAGGCTGTAGTGCTGATGAAGAAGAAGTAGTGCAGAGTGCGTGAAATACACTTTCTCTCCCGGTGAGAGTCTGTAGGGCAACTGGATGGGATGCGCTCTTGCCTGTGTGTAGGAGGAATTATGGTTGCAATCCTGAGTTTGTTGAATTTAATTTGAGAGTATCAAACAAAAGAGTAGTAAATATTTTGTCAAAAAAGCTGTAGAATAAAAATCAAGTGTAATTCGTAAGTTGTTATAATTTCTGTCACCGGGACAATTCATTATAGATCATTTTGAAAAGAGAGTTTTCTTGGATAGCTTAAATGAAATACATTTATAAATATATATTTAATAGAATTCAAAACACTTATTACTTGATTGTAAAGTAAAAATGTTTTGACCTTTAAAAAAAAAGTTTTATACGTAATACATAATAACGCTTTTTACCTCCTTATACATAAAAAAAAAAAACTTTTTTTCCTTAATATTTTATGAAAAAAAGCTAATTAATTGTTGATGAAATTCATATCAGCAGATCACTTTCTAGTTCCAAAAGAATTTTCTTTCTAGTTTCATTAAATTTGCTATTCTATATAGATGCACAGAGAAGTTTAAAAAGAAGATATCATAGAACATCTGTATAGAAGTTATTCTATATAGATGCACAGAAGTGTTAGAAATACATTTTTTAAGCAAGTGCTCTGGTATGTACTCATAATATTTACCTTACTCACTGAAATTATATTTTCTTTTCCCTTTGCAGAATAGTTCTGCTCATCATGTCTGACTTTTTTTATTAATTATTCATCTGAATCACTATTTTTGGAGTCCTGTCAATATTGAATGTCAAGTTACTCAAAATCTTCATTTTGTTTTCTTCTTCTTTCGTCACCCTTGGCTAGTTCTTCAATTCTACACTCACGCTTCAAAAAATTACAAACATCTTTTTCAACTGAATCATGAGGTAATCTGTTAGTCATCTTAAGTCGGTTAATTTCATGTCTGCAGTTGTTTTGTGTTTACTGTGGATGAACTTTGTTCACCCTCCTACCCTCCCTGAAATGAATTTTGTTTTCCATGTATTTTTCCTTCATTCAATTCCTATTATTAGCTCACACTCTCCCTATATATATCTTGTTCAAATTTTCAATCGTTCATAAAATACTTTTTATTCATCCACTCAAGTTCAAATACATTTTCTTTTAAACTTGTAGTGGATGACACTGGATGTTAATACAGTTTTTTCAAATATTATTTCATTAATTAATTTTAGTTTTTTTTATTTAATTTGCATATATCTACCAATAGAGGGCACCAGATAAACTTAAATAATTGAATGAAAATTATTTATAAAGGACTTTCTGGAAAATAGTAAAAAAATGTAGGAATTGACTTTAAATTATTTTTTTTTATACTACTTGTTTTTTAAATTCCTTCTATTAGCTCACACTCTCCCTGTATATATCTTGTTTAAATTTTCAATCGTTCATAAAATACTTTTTATTCATCCACTCAAGTTCAAATGCATTTTTTTTTAACTGGTAGTGGATGACACTTGATGTTAATACAGTTTTCTCAAATATTAATTCATTAATTAAATTTAATTAATTAATTTTAGTTTTTTTACATTTAAGTTGCATGTATCTAATAATAGATGGCGCCAGATGTAAGAGGAAAATTTCAACTTTATTTGCAAAGGACTTTTCTGCAATATAATGAAAAAAAAGTAGGAATTGACTTAACAATTCTTTTTCATATTACTTGTTTTAATACATTGGCAATACTTTCTGGATCTGGAGTAGGCCACCGCAAGTCTGTACATGCCCATCTAGACCATCGCCCTAGTCCATTGGCTCTCCGATGCTTTTCTTGCAAATTAACAAAAAGAAATTTAAATACCTTAATAATATACTACTGTGTCCAAAAAGTAAAACCACTTTTCAATTTAAATTTCCCGGGCTTATGGAATTTCAATTTTTTTTTTCTTTTTTAGGTTGCTGATGCTGTCCTCTGGTCGACCACCAACCTCAACCGACAAAGCTCACGTCCGAAATATTAAAGATTTGGTGCTTGAAAACCCTCGATTTACAATTAGAGACCTCGCTGATGATTTTGAAATTTCAAAATTCCATTTTAAAAGAAGTTTTGGGCCTCAAACAAGTCAAATCTTGATTGGTACCGAAAACACTGAATGCACCAGCTCACACTGTACTGATTTCGCCAAAAATGAAACCCATATCGTTCCACAACCACTGTATTCACCTGATTTAGCATCGTGTTACTTCTGACTATTCCCCAAACTCAAAAGATCAATACGGGGACACCGTTTTGAGTCGATTGAAGAGACATTTCAAAAATCGCCGGAATCGGTTTTAGCGTCTCACAAAACCAAGCGTAACTCAAGCACTAATGAATATTTTGATGTCAAATTTCACACAGATGCCAAGGACAATGTAAAAAAGGAAAAAAAATTTAAATACCATATGGCTGGAAAATTTAAATTGAAAACTGGTCTTACCCTTTGGACACAGTAGTAAGGGCAAGTGTTTTCTGTCAGCCACAGTAAGTAAAAAATGTTGTTTTTACCTATGGTTTTATTGGAACTCAATCCATACAAACCGTAGAAAACATACAAGCAAATCAAAATTACAAATGGAAAAGACCAAACATTCTTAACATAAACGACTAAAAGGCCTTAAAAACAGTTAAAAAGAAGTTAAGTTTTCTAAGGATAAAAAATTTTAAAAGCTAGAAGCGCCATAATTAAAAGACCGTGTGATCAGGACATGTTTTCTCTGGCCCTCCAGCAACGAGTACACAAGTCATTATTCTGTTATAAGTTAGTCCAATCTCGAGGAAAACAAGTAGATGGACCTTATTCATTTTCTCTGTCTTATATAAATCACATATATCATAATTCCTATGTGGTGAAGTCCATGATAGAACTTTTTTTCTCCGGCCCTCCTGTAAAGAGTACACAAATCACCATTATACACTCAAGAGCCAAAACATTATGACCACCTGTCAATAACGAGTTGGCCCACCTTTGGCGCGCAACACAGCTTCAACCCGCCTTGGCGTGGATTAATACCACCACTTAATACCAGTTAAATACCACTTCCACCTGATCACGTGCCTTCCACGTCATCCAGGCGAGTTCATTGCAAAATGTAGGGGTGGTCATAATGTTTTGGCTCTTGAGTGTAGTTAGCGTCGAGTCCCGAGCAAACAAGTAGATGGGCCTTATTCATTTTCTCTGTCTTATATAAATCACATATATCATAATTCCTATGTGGTGAAGTCCATGATAGAACATGTTTTCTCCGGCCCTCATGTAAAGAGTACACAAATCACCATTATAGTTAGCGCCCAGTCCCGAGTCAACGAGTAGATGGGCCTTATTCATTTTCTCTGTCTTACATTAAATACATACATCAGAGTTCACAATCCCTATTTTGGCCAGATGTTTGGCCAAGCAGCTGTGTCCAGTTCTTAATCTAAGCTATGCAATAGCCTCTATGCGAGTTTTTCCCTTTAATTTTCTTCAGTCATCCCCGATTGTCTTCCCGACTTTTCATTGGGTGTTAGTTGAAAATTCACCGATATATCTCATAAAAGTGTCAAGAGGAATAGGACACTGTCCAGGAACATCCTGCTCTTTTCTTTACCCTTTCTCTGTTCTTACCCGAATTAATGAATTCTCTCATGAAGTTCCTTCCTAGTTCCTTTTGTGAACATTCAACAAAAATTTCCTTTATACATATCGTGTATTTCAGAATTTACTTTTAATAGGATAACGCTTGGCGTTGGAAAAAATGCAACAACATAAACTCATATATATATACACTCATGTCCATAAATTAAGGATAATTCAGAATCACACAGAAATTGAACTCTAAAATAAAAATTTCACCTGTAGAATTATCACACACATCTTGAAGAAGAATATGCAAATTACGGAAACCACCAGATGGCGCGGATAGTACGTCACAATGACGAGAGTGTAAGAGAGGGGTATATAAGGAATGGTGGAAAAGAAGTAAAATTGTTCACAAGCGCTTTAAAAGCCTTTCTGTGCAATAACCGCATAGTTATGGCACAAAGGAAGCATTTGGATGATTTTTTACGTGGTAGAATTATCGGACGACTGGAATGTGGACGTACCCAGCTGGAAGTGTCCGAGGAACTTGGAATCGCCCAGAGTGTCATCTCCAGGCTTTGGCAACGATTCCAAGATGATGGTAATGTGAGTAGATGTTACAGCACATTTCGCCCCCGAGTTACAACGCCGAATGAGGACCGGAATTTAGCAGTTACTGCCAAAAGAAACGGACGGAGCACAGCCTCAGACCTGTCTCGTCAGCTCTCTTCAGCTACCGGTACGACAGTTTCAAGGCAGACCATGTACAGACGCTTAGGGCACATTGGTCTATATGCTCGTAGGCCTGTCAGATGTGTTCCACTTACCGCGACTCACTGTCGCCTGCGATTAACCTGGAGTAGAAAGCATGCATTGTGGACACCGCAACAGTGGTCTTGTGTGATGTTTTCCGACGAGTCCAGGTTTAGTTTGCAGTCTGATTCCCGCCGGACTTTCATATGGAGAGCGCCTGGTACCCGTTACCACAAAGAGAACACCATTGAACGACACCGTTACGGTAGTGCACGATGGGTCGTTTGGGGAGGAATTATTCTTGGTTCCAGAACTGACCTGCATGTTCAGAGTGTAACGATGACAGGCCACATCTATCGGGATGTCATTCTGGAAAAACATGTACGTTTGTTTTGGGGCGCCATGGGTGGTGAATTTCTGTTTATGGATGACAACGCCCGTCCTCACCGTGCAAACATTGTAGACGAATGCCTTCAATTGGAGGATATCACCCGTATGGATTGGCCAGCATACTCACCGGACTTGAATCCAATAGAGCATGTGTGGGATATGCTTGGCCGACGAATTGCAGCCCGTTAACCCCCCTCCCACCTGTCAACCGGAACTTCGGAGGGCATTGCTTGATGAGTGGTGTAATATTCCCCAAGATCATATTGATAATTTGATACTCAGCATGCCTAGGCGTTGTAAGGCCTGTATTGCATCGTCCGGGAGACATACTTCATATTAACCATCATACTAACCATGTTATACTGTTTTTTGTAAATAGGTTCTTTTTTGAAATTTGCTCCAGGGAGTAAAAATCGCAATTTTTATTAATTATGTCAAACATATAGCATCTTTTTTGCTCTTTACCTTTTGTTTAATAAATAGACTTTACAAATAAGTCAAATTTGTTTTGCTTCTGTCTCTTTCTTTACCTGAACTTCATTATCCTTAATTTATGGACATGAGTGTATGTTGTTCTAATGCCCCTGGCAATACATAGACAGTTAATCTTTATACCATAAGCAAAGGTTGCCCACAGCTGTTACTCATTTAGCATTACCCAAGGGGGCACGTGTAGCTTGAATATATGCTACGGACGCGAGTAACACTACCCCCACAACTCTCTACGATCTTATTAGACAGGGACCTATGGTTTAAAGAGGATTTCGAAAAACTACAAACATCCATGGCACAGACTGGACTCGAACCCGAAACCTGTGCTACTGAGCGCCAGCCACTCGGCCATCAGGCTCCTTATATACTTGTTTTATTAACCACAAGGAATATGAATAAAATACCTGCATACACATAGACATTTTTAATGTTTTATTTCAACTCTTTGTTTTTTTCATATTTTAAAATTTTGCATTGTATTTTTAACAAAGACGTTCGAAGCCCAAATTCCTCAAGCTCACATGATCGAGTTATTTTCATTGTTTACTCACACAAAGTGATGCATCACATAAAAAAAAAGTGTTTCTTTTCATTTAATACCCTTTCTCCATCCGAAATATACTTATAGAGAAAAAAAAAATGAAATCACCCATCGACAGAGCAATAAATCCCATTTCCGCATCACGCTTTTGGCAGAACACTTTTTCTCGTTTCCTCTGCCGTGGTCAGTGCACCGACGGCTCGCCAGGTGGCGAACTTATTCGCGTGACGTCATCCAACAATAATGGCTTTTCGCTCTTTTTGTTTTTTCTTTTTATTTTGCTTCGATTCACCAAACTTCGGTTCAGCGTGTTTATGGTTTATCAGAGAGAAGAGACTCTTTGAGTTTGTGTTCTGAGCAGAGAGGTATTTTTGAACGTTCTAAATAAAATCGTTTGGTTTTTTCGAATTTTGTGTTTTTCTTTTGAAGATTGGACTGTGGTGTTCCATGTTTTCAGTGTGATGGCTTGGTACAGGATGAAAAGGTTTACTAGGATTGTCGGAATTTCTAAGAAAAGGTAAGATTTGTTTTATTCGAAAATTTAAAACTTATGTTTTTTTGTTTTTTGGCGAATTCAAAAAGAATAGAATTTAACGGTTCTTTAAAAAAAATCGCGTAACTTCTTATTTTTATTTATAAACATTTATCGTCTGAAGTTTTTATACATAATTATATTATCAAAAATAAACAGTTTATTAATTAATAATTTTAATTTAATGAAAAGTTATATGAGAATCAATGTTTTTTAAATTTTTTTTGTAAGCATATAAATGTTTATAACAAAAGGTTATTAAAAATTATGAAAAAATTAAATATGGCGTAGGTGATTATTTTTGCAATGTATTAAAGTTAAACGTACGAATACTTTGCATATTCTTTATTCATAATTAAAAAGGTTAATATTTTGAATCTTGTTAATTATTAGGTATTAATAATTCCACGAAAATATGTATTTATTAGTGATATGTTCGGACATTTTTTCAAATATTGCGCAACTATAATATATTTATCAAAATATTCCATTTTATAGCTTAATATAGAGATTCCTGTATTAATATTCTCTGCAGAGAGATAGAGAAATATTTTTGAATGTTCTTAATATAATTGTTTGATTTCGTTTTTTTTTTATAGACACAAACAATGTGTATAATGCTGTAGAGTAACTTATATACCCAATATATATATGAAATAATACATCCAGTTTTTTTTAGATTAAATTATAAATTTTAAAGTTTTGAAATTAAATTATATTAATTAACATAATTATTAATTGCAAAATTAATACAATTCAGTTTTTTATAAGAATATTCAATGTAATTTAAAGAATTATTAATAAAATGTATGAAAAAAAAAATATGGCTAATTATATTGTTAAGAATTTTGGTAATTAATATATTAAAGTCATAAATTTTGTTAATACTTAATTTAAAATATAAATTTTTTTCATTTACGTTAGATGCTTGTAGATATAACCGTTACATAAAAGTACGGATTCATACATGTAATACTGATATAAAATATATTTTTCGTTTAATGATACTCCTGTTTTATATAAAAAAAGAATTTATAGAATTTTCATACAAATTAATAAATATTTATTCTATATATTCAAAACAATTAAATATTAATTACTTAATTTTTCAGTAACAAACATATTAATTATTTGTTCAAACTTTTAATATTACTTAATGTTGTATGGAAATAGTGTTAAAAAACCCTTTTTTTATACAATATTAAGTAATATTAATTTCAGAAAATGACAAAATCGCTCAACTACGACTAGTTTAGATAGTGTTTTTATTTTCAAAAATGTTATTGTACAGCCTTTATGTTTACTTATAATTTTGAATTGGATATTGAAATTGTCTTATTATTTTAGAATTTCAGTACTTTAAACTACATGTATGTACACGAACGTATCTATTTGGAAAAGATTACATTAATATCTGTTTGGATAGATTTTTTATCAATTCAAACTAATAAAATTGTTTATAACTAAATAATTCAAATTATTGTTAGCTTTTTTAATACAATCATCATCAATTATTAGGTTATTTTTAAAGAAGGGAAAATATTTTGACAAACTTGTATTATAAATGTATTATATTACTAAACTAATTTTTGTTTTTTTCTGAGAAATCACAATATAATGCTATAATGAAATAAATACGAATTTAATGTTATTAAATTATACAAAATTCTTAGTTGCATCTTACATAGCAGAATTTGAGTTTTTAGTTTTTAAGAATTTATTTGGAGTTTCAATATGTATGTCTTTGAAATATGCTACAATTTAATTATTCATTTAAGCAATAAACTTTTGCATTATTTGTTAGCATATCAGAATATAGTTATAATTGGTTAATTGGTAGTAAATAAATTATGCTAAATACAATTAAATCGATTATATTGTTTTTTTTAATTATGTAACATGAAAAAATAATACTTCATAAACATTAAGAGTGTTTTATATAGGACAAAAAACTACTAAAATTGATTTCGAATTTTTTTTAAAGGCATATTAAAGAATCGAAAAATTTAATAATTTGATTCAAAAACGGGTTGTTTATAACTGCGTGAATACTTATTCTTTCAAGAAAAAATATTCTTCAAATCTTTCTGTAAAACATTTAAAAAAAATTCTTGAGATAGCAAATCATTTTTTTCCAGAAATAACATATCTATTTTAATTAGAATTTAACAATTAAGTAAATTGTTTTAATCAAGAATAATCAACTAAGTAACAAAATTCCGAGATGAAATATACAATTTTTAACATAAAAATGGAAAATGTTTTAACATAGTATAACTAATACGTAAATTAGAAATATCAAGTTAAAATATATGTAGAATGTAAAATAAATGTTATTTTTTTAGAATATGGGTCATTTAAAAAAAAAATTTAAGCTGATATGACAAAATACATAAATTAGAAATACCAAGTTAAAATAGATGTAGAATGTACAATAAATCCAAAGTTTCTTTTTTAAAACATGACTCATTTTTTAAAAAAAATTAAGCTGATATGACAAAAAAAAAAAAAAATCACGATATTTTTCTCTACATTTAAATAATCTATTGTTTGTAAAAATGGTTTTTATTTTAAAGTTAACTAATTTTCCTGGTTAAAGGATTATATTCAATATCTTTTGAAATCTTTTGAATGTATTGAAGAAGAAAAAAAATATTTTTAAATAAGATCTCATCTTTTTTTAGCATATGATAGAAAATGCAAATTGAGTGTTTTAACGGCAACTTGTCTTAACTCTTTCCTCATTTTTTTTTTTTCAAATAAAATACAAAATTTCCTTAAGTAATAATTTAAAGAATAACAAGATTCTTAAATACGAAAAAAAAGATAGAATGTCCTAAAATTATTGTCAAAATATTTTAAAGTTATTGGATGCGAAATATTTTATATGAAAGTTTCTTTGTAAATTAAATAATGAATCTAAAAAAAAAATAATAAAAAGATTAAAGAAATCTTAATTCATTTTTTATTTTTATTTGAATGAGTAAAGTAAATTCTTTTAATACAGAGCTTTATTAAAATATTATATATTAGAGCTTTTAGTAATAATAAGTGTGAATTTTTTTATATTTGTGTCTCTTACATTTTGTTTTGTTCTAAATAAAGGACACTATTTTATTTTATTCTTTGACACCATATTAAAATTAAATAATTAGTTGTTCAAAATAGGAATTAAGAAAATCAATGTGCATTTCATTTTGGATTTAAGGCAAGAAAATTTTAAGTTCAAATATAAATAGCTGGAATTGAAAAAAAAATCAGAATGTTATGAAGTCCATACAACGTATTATAAATGAAGAGTTTTCTATTCCTCTTTTTAAATATATTTTCATAATTATTAGGGATTTTTAACACATTTAAAATGTAATATTTCGACACCAGTAACGTTTGGTTTGTCGCTTTACAGTCATTTTTTTCACTCTTTAACCTAATTAGGCTGGCAACTACAGTTTAATGTGGATTCCGAATCCCTCACAAATAACCATGGCACCGCTAGAATTTAAACCTGAAGCCTATGCTAGAAATGTTTTCTAGGGGCATTGTTCTTAAATGTTAGGTTGTAAACCTAAAGTCTAGTTTCCGGAAAATGTGTTAATAAATTCAGTATAAATCAGCCTCTCCACTAGTAGTCAATCAATCTCATGATAGTTAGTCTCTGAGTCTTGTGATAGTCTTTCAGTCTCGTAGCAGATCTTTCTACACACCTATTGTGCTGGAATAAATAAATTTTTTTCCTTCACATCTCACCTCTCGTATCTAGGGTATGTAGACTAGAACCTATGTAGAACACTACCAGTTAGAAAAATGAGGGTGGAACATCTGTAGGCAGCATGTAGACCACAAAAAGCCCACCGACGGGCGATGGGGGATTGCCTTCCGGAAGAACTTTTAGAAGTAACTTCTCTGTATACGAGTGTCGTATGGGAGAAAAATAGGAAAACTCTCATCAAGCAGCATGATTATCGATATGAGACGGTTTTGAATACAATGTCACAATAATCATTGAGTCTTCTCGTTTCTGAAAGGAGTGACTACAATAATATCGCCAGCGGATTCGAACCTCAGTCTACATGTACGCTAGTTGTCACTGTGACACGAGTTGGGCATGGAATAAATAACCTGCAATGTTTGAGAATTCTAACCGTCCACTCCTTCTACTTAAATCCAATTGAGTTTTTCCTGCCTACAGATGTGTGGATTTTCTCGTCAGCGTAGGCATAGGAACTTTCTGTCTTGGAGAATCAAACTGAATTGGATAGCTCAATTATTATCCCCCATATCGCTGTACAGCTCATTTCCTGCCATGATTATCTTGTTTTTTACAAGTATAGGGGAAGAAAATCTCTTGTACATCTAAAAGATATTTGTGTTAAGAATTTTAAGTAAGTTGTATGCATCTACACCGACGACGATAATGTTATTGATCATTGTTTATTTGAAACCTCCGTTTTAATTTTCCAATTTTGCCATAAAAAAACCTCTGTCGACGTCCACTTGGGAAAAAATTCAACGCTCTAATAGAACGCCAAAAAATCTTGTTTGATTTATCCATCTTTGTTTGGAATACGAATTGTGCATCAAAAGTTTCGCCAAATGGATGGCCGTCAAAAATTTCGCACAGAAATAGATTCCCAAAAGGTAATGTCTGTTATGATCCGACAATGTCACATTTTCGAAACATCTTGAGGAAAAGAGAAGCAAAGTGTTTTAGACAGATGTTAAGCAAATGTCAAATCAAATTCTCGTCAACCTGGTTCAAGGATGGAAAAGAGACAAAAAAGATTAAATTAAATTTGGTCAATTTTCATACATGCACGTATTTCATTTGATTGTTTGTTTTTAGTATTAAGCAGCATTTAAGTTATTTTATATATCAATGTATAATAGGCTAATAATAATAATAGGAATTTTATTTCAAGGGAATAAATTATTTATTTTCCCTTTATTTCTCATGGGAAAAATTTGTTTGGAATAAGTCAAAGGATTTACAATGGAGTTGTTAAATTCATAGGAAAGATAATTGCAAATTCCAATGGTTACACATTAAATTTTTTCCCATACCAACTTATGCTTTTGTACAATATTAAGTCATGGAGTCATTGTTAAGTCATCAGCATGCTACTATACTTGTAGACTAAAATATGCTGTCATATTGATGACTTGATAATATGTAAACTCCATTTTTTTTAAGCAAATTGTTTCCTTAGATGGCGACTGAGTTGTTTAGGTGAAGACTTAACTATGTGATTGGGTATTCATTTGCATTTAATTTTGAAGAAAACTTGGAAAATTTGAATTTAGTTAGATTTTCCATTGTCTATGTTGTGCTCTTGATTAGTAACTGCTTTTAAAAATAATGTATTTAATTAATTAATGTTGTGTCTTGAGATGGTGATATTTTTAAAGACATTATTTTATATTAAATCCTCAGCATTCAACGTATCATCATTTAAAGGCATTGTGACGTTTGGTTTGCTGATTTGCAGCAGATTTAGCTTTACTCAGCGTTACACAAGTTATCTGTTACATCATATCCATAATGATTCTTAATTGTTTGATTATTAATGACGGGAAAATTATGACGTGAAAAAAACCCTTTGCAACTAGCTAAGAAATAGCGAAGCATTTTCGAAAAATGCATATACTAGTTCAGTATTTTGTATAGCATTAGTTTTATGGAAACGTGACAAACCAGCTAATTTATATTTTGAAAAAAAATGACTATCTTGATGATTTTTATATGATAGCAATAATGATTAAAATGACTAATTTAAGAATTTAAATTATTAATTTTTTTATAAAATAAAATAAAATCTAAAAACAAATTGCAAATCAAAGATTCAAAGCAATCCTCTTTTACCGGAGCAAACACCAATATCATTGCCCCTGAATTATATAAAAAAAGAAGAAGAAGAATTTGCAAGGTAGAAAATGAGATTAAAAGGTTATCCTATCGCAATTCGATTGTAATTAAGAATACAGCCTTAATTACAGCTTCACTGAGTTAATGAAGTGTTGAATTTAGGTACGATTCCTCCATATATTACGAAACTTTCTCAGATAAAACGAAATATTTCTCCTTTTTATAGCAATTACACTAAATACCTTTTTAAAAACACCACGTAAGTAGTTCGTAAGTGGTGATGCATGTTGAAAAAATTACATTGTAGACTGAAATATATATTTTATATGCTAGGAAGCCTTATTACGATTTTTGCCGTTGCTCTAACCACAAAGCCATATTGTCTTTAAAAGTGAATATGTCTAAACTATTCTTTTACCAAAAGAACTAATAAGACCTGATGATTTCCAAATAGAGGGAGACTAGTTTTAAACCTGAAATTTTTCTGTCTGGTATAGGAATTGGGCACTATAAATTCATAATCCGGAAAGTTCTCCTGGAATTGTGGAAGAGGACGGTGCATAAACCATTGATAATTTCCCTATGGGAGTGGGGAAAGAAAGGATTCTATTTTCTACATTTAAACCAGAGATGGCCAACCCAAATTATCTTGTGGGCACTTTGAAAATGCATCCTAACTCCGCGGACAGCATATAAAATTATATACTTCCCTATTATATTTAGACCCACTTTATACATTTTTCTGGAGTGAAAAACTGAAACATAATGAGTTATTATTATTGTGTTTACTATCTTTCATGCATGGTACGCCGCTAAATACCCTGGTATGTCCTTGCAGTGCTCCTGTCCTAGACCTGCTCAAACGGCTTTAGCTAGACTAAGGACTGGCCACACGAAGAGTTTGACCTTCAATGGAGACGAGAAGACATATACCCTTTGTCATTGTTCGGCCATCGCGTCTCCCTCTCATCTCATCGATTGTATTGGTGCCTCTGTGAGGCAACTGTTGAATGAGGGGAGGACAGTTTACGATCTATTGATGCAGCATGATCTACTAGACTTGGTTTAGGATTCTAAATCAAGGGTTAAGCAACAACAACAACAATATCTTACATGTCAACATAAATAATATAATAATTATGATACTAAAAGTATGTTATAAAGAAATATATAAATATAAACGAAATAAACAAAAAGTGAAACCATTAAGATATTTGTTTCTCCACTCTTTCACTTCCGTTTTGCAAATCGATTTCCATTTCAGTATTTGCACATCGTAATAGGTGTTACGTTTGAGCGTGTTTTGTGTTGGGTCAATTTCATTTTCGAAAAAAAAAAAAAAAAAAAAAAAAAAAATTCGCAGGCGTAAGTTGAACCAAAAGCGCTAACAACTTTTTTGTGCCAGATTTCTTAAATGGGAAATTTCTCTTTTGTGACGTATGTGTTATAAAATTTAACTGTAAACTCGAACTCACAAAAGTAAACTCATAAATAAAATAGACAATATCTGTCCTATATTCGCTACAATATTATTTTAAAATCAAAGTTAATTTTTACTCATAATTTCGACAGTTTATTTTTGAATATATAGATGATGCACACAGAATGTATTTTTTTAGCACATTGATTTTCACTACTTTGGCCATTATAAAATATATTTTGTAAAAATGCGATAAATTTCACGGATCTGGAAAATTGTTCAAGGAGGACCGTGGGTTGGCCACCCCTTATTTAAACAATGAGTACACACGGATGGGATTAATAGGGCCTCAAATTTTAAATTATGTATTCAGGGCCGGATTTTTCTATATGCTAACTAGGCTTCAGCCTAGGGCCTCAAGATTAAGAGGGGCCTACATTTAAATTGTTAGAAAATTTGGAATTACATTATTCTAAAAACAGTAAACATTAAAACACTGAATCGAAAATAAGGATAAATTATGAAATAAATTTATCTGAATTGAATTTGCTTTAATTTTCAATATATTGAATATATTTAAATTAATTTAATAGAAAATAGGATAATTTTTATTGCATATTTTATTTCCGTGGGCAAAGATTTTTATTATTTGAATTTTGTTTCTTTATAAATATTGAGTGTTATAATTGATTAATTATTGTTACAAGTACTATATAGGGTGCTGAGAATAAATGTCCAAATAAGTGTTCTCGACTTTTTTTTGTGCCACATTTTTTATAAAGATTAGTACCAATCACAACATGTTTCATTTAACATTGATATATATCACAGTAATGATGCATTTTATTATCTCACATGTAATTTACAAACTTAAAAATGGGAGGTGAAAGGGCCTCATAAGTGGAATAGCCTAGGGCAGGAATGGGCAAACTTTTTCGGTCGTGGGCCAAAAATCGAAAGAAAAAAATGTTTGGTGGGACAAGACAAATTTTTCCAAAATTTTAAAAGCAATATACAAATATTAAAATTTAAATATGTTATTGACATGAATGAATTTGCGATGAAACACGCTGGTTTATCCTTTACAACTGAAAAAAAATATTTCCAGATCCATTCATCATTAAAAGTACGTCACCCTGAATCAACTTTACGTTTTTTAGTAGCTATTTTGGGGTAGAAATATTTTACGAATAACCCAACCAAGCACTAGCTACGCTATACTTTTAATAATTTCACCACTATTCACAAGATGCTATATGTCCGCAATCTTTCCATACGCAATCAATAATATTAGAACTCGCGCCAAAAGAAAAAACCGCTGGCTGGAGCTTAAAATGCGCATTCAGCCACATGTGGTCTAATTCACCTATATTGGATTCCCATATGTTTGCTCCCCGAGAAAGAGATACGGCATGTTGGCGTCAATCTACAGCTATAACTAACAAAGAAATCCCGCTTTTACCGATTGAAAGCTGTCTGTGCTTGCTATTTCCGTCGATTTATGTTTTGTAGAACAAAAATAGAGAAAGTAAAAAGATCATCAGTCCTTTGAAAAAAAAGAAGAAAAATAATATTTAATCAAAGTATAAAAGAAGATGGATATATAATATATAAATATATATTTCTTCTAATTTGCCTCGGACCGGCAACTTAAAATTCTATCCGCGGGTATGATAAAACCTTCCGGAGGGCCGGAGTTGACCCGCGGGCCATAGTTTGCCCAACCTTGGCCTAGGGCCTCTTTGCATTTAAATCCGTCCCTGTATGTATTCATTAATAATATGTTCCTAGAATTAAAAAAAACACACAATGGACGACCTTACCTTAAAAGCAAATTTCATTTGTTCCAATCTTTCTAAAAATAACACCCATTTTAGAGGAATCTGAATGATCTGTTTCGTTGTACGTGGGAATGTTTCGTGGGTGGCCTACCCTGCTAACGGTTGTTCTTTCGTTCGACTAAAATGTTGAATGTTTCAAAAAAATGGAAAGAGGAAGAATATTCTCATCGCAACGTTCAAATAAATAGAAATAATCTTTCATTTTCCCAAGTTCTATTGTTCTATTTCACCTTTTACTTGTCTGGCAGGAATGTTTGGAAAATGCAATAAGGAAATTTTAAGAAATCCTGTAAATTTGAGGCCCGATTCGTTCCCGAATGTGTGACCTGAACGAATAACCTCTAATTATGCTCATCTTTATTGTCTTAATGTATAATTTATTAGTTGTAGAGAATATATTAAAATTAACTTTAAAAATTATAACAAGGCCATGTTAAAAATTAATTTATAGATGGATTTCGTAAGCCAAATTATTTTATTCATATTACAACAAAAGAAATGTTATATAGTTTACATTTTAAAGAAAAGGACATTATTTTTCTTAATAAATATGCAACTATTAATTGTTGTTGAAATAAATACTTATAATATACCACACATATATAATATAACATACTATTTATAATACATGTTATTATTTTCAATCGTTGTTTAAATACATGTTATTATGTTAGCATTAATATATGCGTAACAACAGTGATCACAATAAGCAAAAAAATTAGAAAAAAAAAAAGTTATTTACTTATTAAATATAAATATTTTTTAATCAGACAAATTTAATGAAGCAATATGTTTTAATGCATTTTAAATAACGTTTTTTGATCATTATGTATTTTTTTTCCGATGTTCAAAAGAAAATGAGTGATTTATAATAAAGAATTTGTCTATATGGAATTGATTCGTCAAATATTTCTATCAATTATGTTATTTAGAAATATTTATACTCAACTCGTGGCTCAGTGACAATGTGCGCCGCTGGTGAGCATTAGGGCTGAGGTTTAGTCCGCTGGCGGCTTTGTTGTAGGCACTGTTTCAAAAAACAAGGAGACTCGATGACGTTTGTAATATTCAGCATATTGCCTCGTTATTCCAACTACCTGAGGGGAGTAATCCGGGTTTTCTCCCACACGATACGCAAATAAGGAGTAGTTCCGCTAAAAGTCCTTCCGAAAGGCAATGCTCTTCTTCTTCAACGATTCTGAGCCAAGTCAGACTTCTACCTACCGAAGTTCCATCACAACAAAAGCTGCCCCCAATTTTTTCTGTACTTCCATCAGACCACGTGGGTTATTGGACTGTGGGATAAGAAACAAATATACGTTTTTATATCATCATGTATTTTTCCATCATTTTTTATGTTTGGAAAATAAAATGAGTTATTTATAATATATTTGTTTATATGGAATTTATTGTCAAATATTTCTACCAATTATGTTGTTTAGAAATATTTATATTCCGAAAACGATTTGATGCAGAATGCATTAGGAGTTTTAGCCAGCGGAGAAAGGCTGGTTCGAAAACGGATAAGTGAATCGAAGATTTGTATCAGAAACGGGCTTGATAAATTCTTTGGCCGGACAGTCCGTCTGTTGGGTTCGAGAAAAAGGGAAGAGTGTCCAAGCCTCACAGACAACATTTCTATCGATGTTTTTTGAAAATTGAAGTGCGAAAATAAAGACCTAGTTTAGCAGGTATTTCTCTCCCTAATAACGCTGAATCTGCTGTTCTTGTAGTAAATAAACTCGGCATTTGATATTTTCTTGAATTTGAAGGAAATCTTTAATTAATTAGTAGTTTTATTTTATTTAAAAAAAAAATTAACTGATAAGACTTAAACCAAATTTATTTTATCCTCTTGTACGGATAATAATTCTGCCTAATAATTGAAATGTTGAAATTCATCGTCTTCATATCATGACTTACAGAGTTTGTCATGAAATTGAATGATTTTTGCTACTATATTGATAGTTAGAATCGGAGATTTCCATCAAAAACCGCTATGAATGTAGCCCAAAAAGAAATTACAAACATCGAGATTTCCATGTTCCGAATAAATATTAATTTCTTACATAAGGAATATTAACAAATTTAATAATTTTATTTTATTTAAATACAATTGTATTCTTTACCCGTAAAATATATGGCTATTGTTTTCGGGAGAGTGAGACAGAGATGTCCTGGACCCCTTTTAAAGTCTCTTATTGGCTTATTTTATTTAAATTTCTTACATGAGCTATTCTTATTGGCTTATTTCAATTAATTTCACGTGCCTTTTTATTAAATTTCTTTCGCGTGTCTTTTTTATAAAATCTTTTGAAATTCTACATTTTTTATTTTTCATTTAATTTATTTTCTTTTTTTTTTAGTTTTGAATGATAACTGATGAACATAATTTATTGCCTGAATATGATTTATTGATACTTTTTCTTTCTTTTTGTTTTTTAGATTGCTGTTATGCGTTTTTTTTTCTTAAATTCTAAATTTTATGGGTAACCTGTATGGCCCAGAAGATTAAAACTTTAAAAAAATTTTATTGTCCTTTTTACCATTTTTTATCACTTCGTTTCGGACGATGTAGAGAAATACAATGTCATTTAGCCCAGCATGAAATAAATATAAATTTCGCCCATGATTTTTATTTTATTTTATTTTATTTCCTATATTTATGTTTACTTCAGCGATTAAAGGTTTTTGGCTAGCTGGATGATAAAAAGAATCAACCTTTATTGTTTGAAATGCAACAGTTTAATTATTTTTAGACATTTTTATATGCTGATTGAGGTGTTTTTTTTTCTCTCTTTAAATACAGTCAACGAGAACTTCTTTCTCATCATGGATCCCGAACATAGTTTAAAGGCTTGATACTCTTATTTGAAATTAACACGGAATATCCGATCAGGTCCAGATCCTGTTCTGTCTGTACTGGCTGCACGACATCGGAAACTAAGACATTCTCATTAACCAATAGTTTAAATGAAAAGTAAAAAAAAGTATAGATTATTGCGGCTCTAATGTCGCCCATGAATGAAAAGGGTTTCTAGAATAATGTGCTCTTCACCACCATCATCCATTGAAGCTCTAATATTGTACATGAAAGAAAATAATTTCTAGAATAATGTGCCATTCACCACCATCATTCATTGAGGCTTTAGTATTAGCTTCAAAGCACACGAATAAATGAAAACCTCTGTGCTGAAAAAGAAAGCGAGAAGAGGCCGATAGATAAAAAAAAATCAACCTTGTAATTGATATAAAAACTTATCTATAAATATTATGGTGTATTATTTAATAGTTAATTTTTGTATTTGGTTTGTAGCTCTACGGTCATTTTTTACACACTTTAGGGTTATTAGATCGGGTTAACATGGATTCCGAACCACTAACAAACATCCATGCCACCGACAGGAGTCGAGCCTGATTCACCAAAATCCAGAGCGCTAGCCAATTGGCCATCAATCTGGAGTTAGTTGTTATAAGACATATGTTTAAGTTTTAGAGAAATATAGGTTTGGTTTGGTTTGTTGCTCTACGGTCATTTTTTGCACACATTGGGCTTATTGGACGTGAGAGAAATATAGGTTTGATTTACCGTTCTACGCTCATTTTGTGCACACTTTAGGCTAATTAGACGGGGACCTAAAGTTTAATGTGGATTTCGAACCACCAACAAACATCCATACCACCGTCAGGATTCGAACCATGACGCTTGTGGTACCAATGGCCAGAGCTCTAGCCAATTGACCATCAGGCCTTGAGAGAAATATAGGAATAAAATTCCTTTTTTTAATTAGAATTTACCAGAACCTGAATAAATATATCATTAACTAAATCGACTCATTAATTTCAAATGGCACGTTTGATCAAAATATTCATCTAAATTTCTCTTTCAAATAACATATATCAATTTATATCCCCCAATTTATTTATGCATCTTTTATTATAAATTCAGCATTATTTCATCCTGTGATGCAATCCATCACATTTCATACATTGCAAAACTTGACCGTAACAAACTAGTACATATTTTCATCTACAGTTACTTACTACAAGTCTATTCTTAGATTAATTTTTCTAACAAACAAAACTGTTTTCCTTTTTTAACAAAATTTAACTAGCGTAATAAATAATCATCTTGATAAATCGCTTCACAAATTTTGCTCAAGTTAACCGTTACAAACAGAAACACGTGTAATCTAAAATTATTTTCTTTAAATAAACCCAACACAAAAAAAAAAATGTAATAGGATCTCTCCTCTTACCTTTCCCTGCGAAAATCAGACGGGAGGATCTTGTGTTGCCATTTTTTAACTACTAAATATTCTGGGCACGTTTTGCCCTTGAAAATGAACGCCCAACTCAACTCCGTTCACTACCCTGAAGAATTCCGGAGCTAATGGCAACATACATCTACCCCGAATTTACGAGTTGTCAGATAGCTAATAATTTAAAAGTAGTGAAATACAATACATTCCCCTGGACCCCATTTTCTTCTTAATTTAGTTTGTTCTTAGATTCTCTTTTTTCTTCTTAAGCTATTATGAAAAAAAGCAACATGTTGGACCACTGGATAGTGAATAGAAAGGATAATCACTGAACTCTAAAAGTGGGTTGTGCAGTTTAAATATTCAAACACTAGTTTTTTTAACGTAGAAAACGTTTTTTTTTTGTCATGATTTATTGGAAAAACTCTTTCTCTCTTTCTGTGTCATTACACTGCATTACCATATAAATTGTATAAACACTTAATGAAAAGGTCATTAAACTTTTAAGAAGTTTGTTTATAGTGATTGCCAACCTGAAAATGGCCTATCAAATGAATGAAATAAATACAGAAAACATTTATTTAGGAACGTTAAATACTGTTTTTCAATTCCTTCTATTAGTTCACACTCTCCCTATATATATATATATATATATTGTTAAAATTTTCAATCGTCAATAAAATACTTTTTATTCATCCATTCAAGTTCAGATACATTTTTTTGAACTTGTAGTGGATGACAGTTGATGTTAATACAGTTTTTTCAAATATCAATTCAGTAATTAAATTAAATTAATTAATTTTATTTTTTTTTTTAGATTTCAGTTGCATATATCTGCCAATAGATGGCGTCAGATAAACTTAAAAAAATGAATGAAAATTATTTATAAAGGACTTTCTTTAATATATTGAAAAAAAAGGAGGAATTGACTTTAATTTTTTTTTTTTATATTGCTGGTTTTGTAAGCTATTATGAAAAAGGTTGAACAGTTTAAAACGCCATCTAAATATTCAGAAATAATTTTTTTTAACGTAGAAAATGTTTCTTTTTTTTATCATGATTTATTGGACAGACTTTTACCTCTCTTTCTGTGTTATTACACTGCATTACCATATAAATAGCATAAACACTTAACGAAAAGGTCATTAAACTTTTAAGCAGTTTGTTTATAGTGATTGTCTATCTGAAAAGGGTCTATTTAATGAATGAAATAAATAAAGCAAACATTTATTTAAGGACGTTAAATAATGCTTTTTATAGATAAAAATCGATATACCCATGTATTTCTTATTTTTAAAAAATGAAAGGAAATATACAGTTAATTAATGAACATGTAGTTAATTTAATTCATGTCCTACGTTTGGTGTCACATACCTAATCTTTTTCAGCATTTATTCTGTGTTGTTGTTTCTCACCCCATTTGGTCGACATCAATACCAAGTCCATGAACCCGTGTGTTCTCATGAAAGGAAAGAAAAGGCAGCTTCTGTTGTGAAGGAGTACTTGTAGGTAGAAGGGCTCTGTGTTGCTAAAGAAGGACAACAGTGCCTTCCGAGAGGACTTTTAGGTGGTAACTACCCTGCATTTGCGTATCGTATAGGCTTGACTTGGTTTGCCGCTCTACGGTCATTTTTTGCACACTTTAGGCTAATTAGACCGAGTGAACTCTGAACCTACTCTGAAAAACTTTACCTACAGCTTAACATGGATTCCGAACCACTCCATGCCAACACCAGGATTCCAACTGAAGCCTGTGGTACTAAAGACCAGAGCACTAGCCAATTGGCGTTCAGGCTGCTCGTATCGTATGCGAGAAAAATACGGAAAACTCCCATCAGGTAGTCCGACTAACGGAGCAAGATGCTGAACATCACAAACGCCATCGAGTCTAATCGGTTTTAGAAAGAGTGTCTTCAACAAGGCTGCCAGTGGATTGAACCTCAGCCCTAATAATGCCCAGCAGCAGCGCACGGTACCACGAGTCAGACTATAATTAATTTTAATTATACTAATATGGGTCTAGCCACCCCACCCCCTCTCTCCTCTTTATTTTTTCTTGTCGCTGTCGTTAGAAGAAATAAGTTTCATCGCTGAAAAATTATTGCAAAAGGTCGTAATATTCACTGCGTATTGAATTTGGAAAGTAATTTGCAACGGAAAATAAACAATCTAAAATGTCGATTCAGTATTGACGTGAAAACATTGTACAGAAACTTGCAACGGACAGACGTCAAAGAGGTATGTCTTACATCGAAATTGCAGGAAAGTTTTTAGGAAACTCTGCTTGGAATTTCCAAGCGAATCATTGAAAATATTATCTGACCAGCATTGCGAACATGCTCACACATTGTAAAGAAGTTGAGTTTAATAAATGCAATGTGAAAGTTGTGAAGCATAACACTACTGCGAATAGTGCCAAAATGTGTCACCACGCAAAATTTATGATTATTTACTTGCCATGAAATTTATGTTTACTTACTTTAACCATTTACTATGATTACATTTGTGGAACATGAATTGACGTATACGCATCTGCAATAACAGGTGTGTGATTTCAACTATTAAAAAGAAGGTATTAATAAATTTACAGATATTTTAGAACATACTGTAGATAAATTTAACAACAATTAACATTTTATATATTTTCAACAAAATAAAAGCGTGTAACTATGCTTCATCCTTCACACTGGCAAGAGCGTCCCCTGTAGCACTCCAGGAGAAATGGTCAGTCGATCTCGAGACTCTCAACTGAGAGGAAGTACAGCGCAACCTGTGCTCCAGTTGTGAAATGTTTAATTTATAGTCTCTCATACTTAGAAGAAATATATTTAGTGCACCTTGAGCGTAACCGAGTTTCGGGTTTTCAGCTTAGAAGTGGGATCCTTCCACGAATCTATAATTGTATGTGTTTAAACGTGTTAAATATTGCATGTCCCTAATTTTATGTGCGTGTGCAAATAAAGTTGTGAGTTCTCCAACCTATGCCTCAAGTATCTCAACCCAACCATACCTAGTTACAATCGGGTTACCCAACCTGCACACTACAGTCTTAAATTTCACATTGTTATATCTTGATAAAATATCAAAGTACTGTAAACAAAAATAGGTACAGTATTTTTAAGGAAGTATGAGTGGTATGTGGGTGGTCCGAACCATTAATTTGTATAAGGTTTTAGGATGTTAACGACATTTACTAGGACACTACTTTTGAATATGTAAATAAATGCCATTAAAAAATTTAAGAGCTACAAAATCAACTAAAATGTAGAAAGATAAGCATGAAAAATATAAATATATGAACTAACTTACTTGTCAAAAACTAAAATTTAAACTAACTAGATAAAAAAAATAATTCAAAATACGAGATTATCAAAATAAGACATTTTAAGAATAATTTAATAAAAACTTAATGTTGTAATTAAAAGGGAAAAAAACTTTTATTGTTTAATAATGTAGGTACATTATATGCATATAACAGTTGGGCTGAAAACTTCATAGGCTAACACATATATGGCGCTACTAGTATTAAATCCATATGATTTTTAGTTAGCCCTAACCTTCAAAAGACACTTGTATAAATTTGACAGCTGTTGCACTATTAGTATGTGAGTTATAGCATTTTTAGTGAAGCACCTTTTTGTTAGTTTGAAAAAGATGGATAAATTGGATGGATGGATTTTCGTGTGTTGATTAAAACATTGCTTTTTGGCGAAAAAAAATACTATTAAAGCCAAGGCTTGGCTTGATAAGCATTATTCGGACTTTGCACCAGGAAAATCAACCGTAGAGAAGTGGTTTGCTAAATTTAAACAAGGTGAAATGAGCACCGAGGACAATGCAGGCAGTGGACGCCCCAAAGAGGCTGTTACCGACGAAAACATTAAAAAAGTCCACAAAATAATTTCTGATATTTCTGATGCAGAGCTCACAATCGACCAAAAAACAACAACGAATTGATGATTCTAAGCAGTGTTTGGAGCTGTTCAATCGTAATAAATCCGAATTTTTGCGTCGATGTGTGACAATGGATGAAACATGGCTCCATTATTTCACACAGGAGTCCAATCGACAGTCAGCCGTGTGGACTGCACGTGATGAACATTGAAAAGGCTATAACTCACACACTAATAGTGCAACAGCTGTCAAATTTATACACGTGTCTTTTGAAGGTTAGGGCTAATTAAAAATCACATGGATTTAATACTAGTAGCTCCCTCTATGTGTCAGCCTACGAACTTTTCAGCTTACCTGTTATATATATATATATATATATATATATATATATATATATAAATTTTAAAGCAGGAGGCTTTTTTTATTTGTTTCAGTCAATAACCGACTCAACTCTTTAAAACGCTCGACTCGTGCTTAATGGCAACGCACGCTGCTGATGAGCATTAGGGCTGTAGTTCAATCCGCTGCCTGCATTTTTGTAGATACTGTTTCAAAAAACGAGATTTGGTTCAGTTTGTCGCTCTACGGTCATTTTGTGCACACTTTGGGCTAATTTTGGATTCCGAACCACTAGCAAACATTCATGCCATCACCAGGATTCGAACCTGAAGCATGTGATACCAAAGGCAGAAGTGCTAGCCAATTGATCATCAGCCCCCTCAAAAAACGAGGAGACTCAATGGCGTTAGTAATGTTCAGCATCTTGCCTCGTGATTCGAACTACCTGATGGGAGGTTTCCGGGTTTTCTCCCTTACGATACGCAAATGTGAGGTAGTTCCCCCAAAAAATCCTCTCGGAAGGCACTGCCCTTTTTCTTCAGCGACACGGGGCCAAGCCAGACTTCTCTTCCTGTGGGTGCTCCATCAGAACAGTAGATATCTCTCTTCCATGAGAACACACAAGTTCTTGGACTTGGTCTAGATGTTGCTGTCGACCAAATGGGATAAGAAAAAAAAAAGCTCTTTAAAAGTGTCACAATAAAGCACAGCGCTTTTATCAATCCTTTTCATAAAGTGCCTTCATCTTTCTTAATTTGAGCCATTCTCCATTTCAAAATACTAAATGGCCGAGTGGCTAGAGTCCCGGCGGTGCCATGGATGTTTGTAGTGGTTCGGAATCCGCTTTAAACCGTAGGCCCCGGTCTGTTTAGGCTAAAGTGTGCACAAAATGACCGTAGAGCGACAAACCAAACCTAACCATTTCAAAATCTTTCCCAAACAATTGCTTTTGCGACTTGTAGGATTTCTTCGGCTTCCTTTTCAATAGATGTATATCCATTAAAATTACTAACAATAGGTGCCAGACGCTGTGGTGAAATGTCACTACTGAGGTGCATGTACTGTCCTTTCAAATATGACTCCAATTTGCCTTTCCATCATTTTATTTTAACACAATTAACACAACAGCACACAAATAACCCTGTTACCCAGTTATAACATAATTTCCAAATCAGTTTATACCGATTTCAAATGAGGTCTTGTCTTGGTCAATTCCAATCTGGTGAATTCCCCATTGGATGGGGAAGATATGGATTATGGTTTCCCTCTTGCAGGGATCATGTACCCAGGCTTGAGCAGTTCCCCCCCATCACAGACATATAAGGGAAATGTGTCCACGTATTCAAACTTATGGTCACTTCTCACTTAGACAATTATTTTTTATTGAATAATTAGTATTTCAATGAATCTGGGTTTTTCTTATCAGTGTTAAGTTCATAACCCTCTTGAAATGTGTTGATCGAGCCTGCGTTTTTCCTGATTTAGTTTAATTTCATATTATTCAAAATACTGAAGTTGATTTCTTTCCATTTTCGATCATTTTCCCCTCTATAGGAAAAAAAATGTTTCATATAGTCCACCAAACAGGTGTAATGTTAATAAACCTATATATTGCTGTAATTAAAGGGTGGAAAACAAATGTAAAATATCCAGTGAAACTTTTAGGATTTTTTAGTATTACTTAGTAGTTTATTAGGGTTAAACCTCTAATTACATTTAAATTTTAAAATGTATTAAATACTTATTTCATTAAAAATTAGAACAGCAGCACTGCATGTATTCCCACTTTTGTAGAGCAAAATTAATAAAAAAAATAATTTTGTATTTTTCAAACATTAGTGTTGGTAATATTATCTATATAATAAAATTATTTTTTGTGCCACCCTATAACCATTCAACATATTTTTCATATTATGTAGTCTGAGTACTAATATATGTATTTAGAGTTAAACCCCTAACTACATTTACAAATTATTTTAGAGCTGTTAACCCTTAGAGGTTAACCTTATAAGTCATTTTTTATAAAATAATTACAATTATTTTTGTTCGATAGCTCACACATATGAATAAACTCAAACAATAAACACCTGATGTGGACTGTATAAATTTATTTCCTTTATTTAGGCAGCCATCATAACTCGAAGATGAACTGACCACACAACCTCTCTCTGGGGTTACACTTATTGAACTCATTTATTTATGCAGCCATCGCACTCATGGATGGGCTGCCACACGCAACCTTTCTCGTTGGTTACAGAAGTTAAACTCTTTTAATTATGCAGCCATCATGCTCGAAGATGCACTGCTACACGACCTCTCTCTTTGGTCGCAGTTGCTCAACTCCCTTTACTTACATTCTTTCTCTCTCTCCCTGGCCCTCACCCCACAGACAGGATGTTTTTCTGGACATAGGGCGTTGACCTCCCCCATGCAGGGGAACCTGGGTTTCGACGTAACAATTTTATTAAAAAATATTCTGGTGGGTTTTGCTTGGGACGGGGACAGACACAACTCTTTAAAAGTAAGAAGGAGCTGCAAATATTTTTGTTTCTTATGAAGTCTCCTTTTCATTTAGGTTTATAGACACTTTATATTGTTTATCGCCCATTGTGGTTTTCATTGTTAGCTGATGTTACGAGATCATCAAGTTCTCCATTCATAATTTCACGATTAATTACTCGATTTCTTGTACAGTCCATATTTGATAATTATTCGCCACCAATTACTTCTGCGATTTCTTTGATTTTCTTTTCAAGCGATAAAAAACCATTTAAACTTGTTGAGCAACTTTTGGCCAGAATTGATGAGAGAACTATTGCAACACTGACCGCAACTACCGAAGGTTCGAAGAAGCTTAGAAGTGTTGTTTGCTGATTCTTGATAGACAGCAACATTTAGACCAAGTTCAAGAACCCGTATAGTCTCGTAGAAGGAGGGAAGGGCGAGGCAGCTTCTGTTGTGAAGGAGCACTTGTAAGGAGGAGGACCCGGGACGCTGAAGAAGGAAGGCAGTATCTTGGGAAGACTTTTAGGGGGAACTACTCCATATTTGAATCTGGTATAGGAGGAAACCCGGAAAACTCCCACCTGGTAGTCAGACACACGAGGGAAGATGCTGAATATCCCAAACGCCATCGAGTCTCTTCGTGTTGTGAAACATTGTCTTGAACAAAGCAGCCATCGGATTGAACCTCGGTCTTAATTCTTACCAACGGTGCACATTGTCACTGATCCACGAGTCGGGTTTAAATCATTTAAATTTTTTGGACAACTTTTGGCCAGAGTTAATAGGAGAGAGCTATTTCAGCGCTACCGACGGCGCGAAGCTTTGAAAGTGTACAGCGTAAGAATGAGATTCTATCGGTTACAAAATTAAAATGAAAGCAATTAACACATCACATATGTACAAAATAGCGTTCTACAAATCCATTTTCGACAAGGGCAATTCGGCAATTCTGCATGTAGCAGTTTCAGCATTTCTTAGACTGTTATTATTGAGAACTGCACTCGCATAATTGTGCCACCACAGTTTGCAACAAGCATTCCCAGGTATAGCAATTGGTAGGGAGAAATTCGCACTCTCAAACCTCCTCCTCTAAACCAATGAAGTAACTGTAAAGTTTATAGATATATCGTTCATATTGATAGTATACCTGAATAGAGTAATTTTTGATTTAGCCATGCTTGTCTTTCAAACTCATATCCTTCTTCTTCATTGGTGCACCAGCCCTATAGTGGGCCTAGGCTGTCTTCCTGCTGGCAGATCCCGAAACATGAAACGGTTTTTTTTACATAAGATAGTCAGCCCTACACTGTACAGTCATATTAGACAGGGACCTACAGTTTAGAGTAGACCCATTACAAACATCTATGCTTCCACAGGGACTCGAACAGGAAACTGTGGCACCGAGCGCCAGAGCTCTAGTCACTCGGCCATTAGGTCCCATACTCATATCCTCTACAACCTAAAATTAAATCATCTAACCATAATTGGTCTAGAGATAAAAAAAAAAAAATGTATGGTAAATGGCTTGTTAGTCTAATTTTGAGTGGTTACTGCGATGCATTATGCAAAGATGGCTGCTTAGTACTCTAATAACACTGGTAATTCCAACCGAACTGGCAACCACTCTTTCAAAATGGCCACAGCAATTTCAACCATGGTTCTCCATCCACACATCCTGACCTAGATTGATATCGCCAAGATTGATTCAATTGCTGATCCCGAACGTCTCGAGACACTTACTTCGCGCACGAAACGATCGCATCTTATCCAATCATCTTCTTTTCCTTCCGATCTCCCCTACCCCTTCCCCCCCATCTGCTGATCTACTCTGGTCAATTCCGATTCAGGTCTGTCGGTCTCTCATTATTTTTCGCATGGGCAAAGCAGATACTACAATTCGGACTTGGCGGGATATTTATCGCGTCAAGAAAAAGGAGATGAGGCTCTCTCTCTTCTGTTCAATGACTTTTTTTTTTTTTTTTTTTTTTTGAGGAGGATTCTTTGATATAGAGCTTCAACGATTTTGGTTGTTTATTCTCTGTGGTTTGGGATTGAGCTTTTTAATATGATTTCAACTTGAATGCGATTTTATTGATGGCAATTTGATACCAAAAATGTATGTTTTAATTGTGCTTTACGGTTATATTAAAGGTAGATTTTATATAATGGTAGATTTTATATAATGGTATTTTTATATAATGGTAACAAAGTTTGGCCTGGCGCTCGATGCCACAGGTTTCGATTCGAGTCCAACGGTCTCATGGATGTTTGTAGTGGTTCGGAATCCCCTTTAATCCGTAGGTCCCTAACTAATACGACTATAGAGTGTTGGACGTGAGGCTGACAATCCTACCCCGTAAAAAGAAAACATCTCCTGTCTCGAAATCTGCCAGTTGGTAGACGGTCTAGGCCCACCGTGAGGCTGTTGCGCCAATGAAGAAGATGAAGTAAACAAAGTGCTATCAGATATCGCGTGGAAAACTGGCAGTGCATCAATTAGATATATTCGAACACAACATTCTAGTAGGGGATGAAGGTAATTTCGGAAGGGTTTTAGTTATAATATAAATAATTTTAATATTTAATGACTAAATTTTATATTGCACAAGCTAAGTATGGATTTGCAGAACGCAATTTGGTACATGCACGTTACTTTAAGTATTTCCGTTTGGTTTGTATCACACTAGATTTTCAGTCGTAATTTGAAGGATTTCCGTCGATTCAAAATGAAACTGATGAAATCCTATAAATAAAGCATTTTATGGCGAAAAGTTTTTGCGATTTGTAATAGAAGGTTTTAATGAATTAATCAAGAAACGACGAATGAAGAACTGGAAGAACTTATAACACCAGTTAGCTAGCCCGACTCGTGGCTCAGTGGCAACGTTCGCTGCTAGAGAGAGTATTAGGGCTGAGTTTCAATCCGCTGCCGGCTTTATTGTAGACACTGTTTCAAAAACATGAGGTGACATGGTGGCGTTTGTGGTATTCAGCATCTTGCAACTTTAGTTGGACTACATGCTGGGAGTTTTTCGAGTTTCTGTCATACTATACACAAATGCAGGTAGTTCCCCCCTAAAAGTCCTCCCGGAAAGCACTGCCTTCCTTCTTCAGCGACACAGAGCCAAATCATAATCCCTGATGGGAGTTTTCCTGAATTTCTCCCAAGTAAGGGATAATTCCGCCTAAAAGTCCTTTGCCCTTCTTCTTGAGCGACTCGGAGACATGTCAGACTTCTACATACGTGTGCTCCATCACAACAGAAGCTGCTCCTCCTTTCCATTCTTCCATGAGAGGATGACTCATATGTTAGAATGTCCGTCCCGCACTGGAGGACACTGAGGATTAGGCACAAGAACACTTCTAGCGGTTAAAACAGTTTTACTGAAAAAGAAAATAAAGCACCTCTAACTTATAAGAAGTTAAAAAAGATTTAGAAATTGTATAAGTTTATTTTTTTTTTTCTCTTTTGATTTCATTTCGACAGGAACTGCCTAAATGGGGAAAAAAGACATTTTATAAGTATCACTGTACCCTCCCTTTAATGCAAAACCTTTAAAGATTTGCCTTAGCCAGAATCTCAAACAATGATCCCAGTTTTTAAAAAAAATTGCATAATGTATCTATTTATTAAACAATGAAAAAAAACCTTTCTTCCAACACTTGTCCTCATTTAATTCCAACAATTTTTAGGTTCTTCAATCCTTTTCTTAAATTGAACATTTTTTTTCCATAGAAAGTTAGCTTTAACAGAATGCGCTTTTGCCAATGTATTAGTGGCGAAATCCTTTCGGCAAAGCTTAACTGCATTTTTGATAAAAAAAAATACTTTGTCTTAAATTGCTTCAGTAGATTTCACACATCTACTTCCAAGAACCTAAAATTAAAAAAAAAACAAATTTTTTTTATCTTGAATTGAATTAATTATCTATCAACAGATATCCATTTTGTTGAATAAAGGTTACATTTCAACTGTACACATTCACTAATGGCAATAAAAGTTTCAATCAGAAAAACCATAACATCCTTTTCTCCGTAAACGTAAATCTAAAAATAAATACCTTTTAAATGTCTTAATGTTTCTGCTAACATTAAGCAAGTAGTAAAAAAAAAAAAAAAAAATTAGAAATGATGGACTAAAGATTGAATTTCACCTCTGCACTGTAGAATCCACCTTAATTATGTAGTTCAGCAAGCAAAATATTCGCTAATTTGCTGAGGCAGCCATCAAATACCGTTCTTTGCTCTCGATAGCTTTTTTTTCTCCTTCAATAGAGCATGAAGCCAACGAGTAAGATAGGTACAGTTAGCCTTGAAAATGCTGTGCTTTACAATACAAAAGGAAGTACGGGTTGTTGTTGTTGACGATGAACGAATCATGGTGTATCGGTTCAGCTGCAAAAAAAAAGGACATAAAGCGTGAAGATGCAAAAAGTAGAAAATAGCTGATCGTTAAAATAGATTTAGTGTTACTTTATCGTAAAATACATAAATTAGTGCCTTATTTTACTTTACAGATCTGTTACTTTGTGATTTATTAGAAAATGATATCCTTCTTAGCATTATACTTTTAAATAAGAGCAATTTTTAAGGAATTATTTAATTTTATTGAAATTAAAACAGATAAGTTTGGATTGATTTGTCGCTCTACGGTCATTTTTCACACACTTTAGGATAATTAGATTGAGACTAAGATGCAGAATAAAATCTTATATTTATACAAATAAACAACGTTTTATCATAATTTTTCCTAAATATTTTGTTCTATTAACTATAAATCACTATATAAAGTTAAGGTATACAGCAAATTGCTGGTAGAGAAAAACCGTAATTATTACAAATAAACAATACAAATGCAACTTTAAAAATAATTTTGTGTCCGTCTCATGACCTTGCATTAATGGTTTGGTTTGTCGTTCTACGTCATTTTTTGCACATTTCAGGCTAATTAGACACCTACAGTTTCACGTGGACTCCGAACCATTAACAAACATTTACGCCACTGCCAGCATTCGAACATGATCTGTGCTACAAAAGGGCCACAGCACTAGCCAATTGGTCATCAGGACGCAGTACTCTTTTGTAATTATCATTCAAAGCAAATTCTTCTTGAACCGCTGTTTAACCGCTTTAATTGTTTCATTCTTGAAGATAATTAAATTACAATAACTTTACAAGCATTATTATTATTGCTTATTTCTGTGTGATCCCATAAACACTTTATTTTGACATTAAATAACTAACCAAAGAGACTGATAGTTACTTACCACCTTATTATACTTATTGTACTACAAAAAAATTATGAAAAAAATCTCTTTTTATTACATTGGAAAATATTGTAAATTTATTTATTTATTTTGTATTTTGAATTTATTGTATTGTATTTTTTACAATGGGAAATATATATGGCGTTCGGTACCACAGGTTTCGTGTTCGAGTCCCGGCGGTGCCATGGATGCTTATAGTGGTTTGGAATCCACTTTAAACCGAAGGTCCCAGTCTAACATGATCGTAGAGCGTTGCGGAGGTATTGTTACTCCGTGTCCGTAGTTTATCTTCAAGTTACATGCACCTCCTGGGTAGTGCTAAGTGAGTAACGCCGTTGCGGCGCTTGCTTTAAGGCATCAAAGACAAGTGTCTAAGTGTTTACCAGCTGCATTAGAACTAAAAAACTGTAGGAAATATTAATGACGATTTTGCTACAGTCCCACCACGGATAGCATGAAATGGTAAATATCTGGTTTAACTGGCGGAAACGGACAAATCAATTTCATGCTAGAGGTGCTAATTAAATATACGCAGCGCAAAGATGCTTTTAAAGGAACATATATAATAGTTAGTGTGGATTTTATTTCATCTAGTTTTCCTTTTAATATCGTGCCATCTAAAATTTTAATTATTAAAGATTAAACTGCAAATAAAATCCCTCTTAAATGTCAGTTATGACGTTGCTCATCTTTTGAATCTGTCAGTTTTGGCCGCTTGCCAATTTTCTACGACATCGTCTATTGCAGGGGTCTCCAAATTACGGCCCGCCGGTGTCATCCATCCGGCCCGTGACAGCAAATAGCTTATAGTTGCTGTAACAAGTTGGATAAAAAACACAGAAGGATAATAACTCGATTTCATTTACTTGCTAGGTAAAGTTTAATGACAAGCGTAATATGCAGAAAATTTAACTTAAGCATATAGTAGCGACTAGTCTAAAAATTATGGACAATGGCAGAAAAATTAAAACGGTTTTGGCCCTTGGTACTTACTGGAGTAAACAGTATGACCCTAAAACTGGAAAGTCTGGAGAGCCCTGGTCTATTGGACTAGAGTCACTCTCAAAAAATATGGTGAGTGTGACAGCGTGTCTCGCATATTCTGTCTGACAGTGGGCTGCAAGTATATATGATTCAATTACCCATGGCATTCCTTTCCTCCGGTCCTATCCAAAAACATCATTCTCTCCGCCTTTTAATACTTTCGTTTTCATCTGTGTTTATTGTCAGCACACAGCCCAAGGCCCTCACTAAATAACAGTGAATATTCTACAATTTCGACTTGTCAGTGATGGATGATGGCAAATCAAAGTGTCCGATGTTCAACATTAAAATGGATTTCCCTGGAATTAAATATCTATTTAAAGTAAGTATAAAATAAATTTAACCTGTCATATATATCGACAATTTGCTACAGTGTGAGAAATAATAACTGGTTATAGAAAAAATTTTTTAATTTATTAACTTTTTTGCTATTTTATTTGGATTTATGAAGATCAATATAGAGCCAATATTTTTAATTTTAGATGAAGATTCATTATTTCAATTTTTAATGAAAAATTATCTCTTAATTGAAATTATACGTCATTCAAATTTCAATAATAATCTAAATGTAATTATTTGTAACGAGCCTGATGGCCGAGTGACTAGCTCTCTGGTGCTCGGTGCCCCAGGGTTCAAGTCCCGGCGGTGCCATGGATGTTTTGTAGAGGTTCGTTCGGAATCCATATCTGGTATGTGGCCTGATGGCCAATTGGATAGCGCTCTGGCTATTGGTACCACGGATTTCGGGTTCGAATCCTGGCGGGGGCATGGATGTTTGTTAGTGGTTCGGAATCCACTTTAAACTGTAGGTCCCGATCAAATTAGCCCAACATGTGCGTAAAAATTGCCGTAGAGTGACAAACCCAAACCAAACCCAAGATCTAACATGATTGTTGGGCGTAGAAATGAAACCCTACCCCGTAAAAAGAAAACATGTCATGTTTCGGAATCTGCCAGTAAGCAGACACCCGTGGCTCATCATGGGACTGTTGAGTTATTAAAGAAGAATTATTTGTAAACCTTATCAGTATTGATAAATATCGTTTCCGCGTATGTATTACTTATATAAAATTCTTAAACTATAATTCCCCTTCAACCATATATCCTCTTCTACCTTATATTCCATTAAACCCATAATCCTTTTAACTTTTTGTATAGTATAGAGGGAGAAAATAGCTTTCTGTATCTGTAAAGAAGAGAAAAATGATATTCGCTGTCCTAATTAAACATTTGGAAGCTCTACATTAGAAACTGAATTATTTGTTTACTTGCGTAAGACAACTATTAAAAAAAGTATCGCTTAAATAATCACATTTTACCTTTAAAAAAAAAAGAAAAGAAAAGGTGGACGTGAAAAGAGCACCCTGGACCCTAATACAATCGGCGGGAAGAGTCATTAGGAATGACCTTGTAATCCGCCGTAAAGTGCGTGACTAATATTTTGACAAAAATTCTGCCTCGCCATTGTCCATTGTTAAGTCACCGCTGGCAACAAATTACTTGCTCGCCCCCCTCCCTCCCATCAATGACCAGGAGAATTCGAATGCACATCCGCTAGGTCTACACATTCGAGAGTAAGGAGGTACATCTTTTTTCTTTTTCTTTTTAATGTAGTACAGATTTCCTCACATTGCAGGAAATAAAAAAAGGTTTATTTTCTTTGTAACTATTTCAATGGGTTCCGTTCATTTTCATAATAAAAGAAATATAATATGCAAAAGGTAGATGGTATTTTTTTTATGTATTGACAACAGATATTCACAGCAATAAAATGCATACAGTTTGTAATTAACGTTATGCTGAAATATATTACTTTAATGGCTTTTTCTAGACTGGAATTACCGCTAGAGCGTCGGGGCTTGTAAAGGAAAGCTTTGTTTAAAGGCAGACAAATAATGTTGAAAATCCCTGCGTCTACTCATATTATCGGCAATTTGATTTAGATTCCACAGGCGGCATCCATTGCGGCTATGGCTTTTAGTAATGGTTCGGAATCCACTTTAAGTCGTTGGTCTCGGTCTCATATATCTGTAGAGTGTCACGGAGCCAAGTCAGATTTCTACCTACGGGTGCTCCATCCCAACAGAAGCTGTCCATTTTCCTACAACCATGAGTCCTTACGGGTTCATGGGCTTGGTCTGGATGTCTACCAAGTGGGATAAGAAATAATAATAACATAAAGGAAAAAGGTTGCAGATCGGAAAAAAAATCTTCAGTAGAATTCGGATGAATGGATGGTAGGTGCCATTCAATCCCCCTTTTAAGCCATTTCAGTAATTTATTCTGTATTAACTGATAAATACTAAACATCGCAATAGTGTCCCCATTATGGAATGGTCAATGGACTTATGCTTACTTCTATGCCAGAAAGTTTAAATACTACGTTAAACAGTAATGTGGTAGATCTTTTTTAAACATTTCTGAATATGAATACTGATATTTATATTTATAGAGTAAACGAATTAAAAACAAACTGAGAAGAGTCTTTATCAATAACAGATATTATTACCAGCTTCAAATGAGACACTTAAAGTTTATTGTATGAAATGTTATTGAATTTATTTCCTCATTTATTCGGCACACTATGATTGGAAACGGATAAATGATTGCATACTAAAGTGGCTCATATAGATATCAATTGTTTGTTGTAGAAAACTTTCTGAACATGTATTGGAAGCTTCAATGACTATAGAGTGCCTGAATTTAGTATAAAGGGAGAAATGTGGAAACCGCTATTTAAGTACTGCGACTTTTTTTTCCGGTAGAAATAGTCCATTCTAACATCTACGTACCACTTGTAGGGAGACTATTTTCCTCCGAATTCCAGATTCATTGACCTCCCACTTAACAGTTTCCTTTTGAATACATAGGGGAATGAAGATATACTAAACCGGTATGAATATGTACACAATATGTGAAAAACATCAAAGAAAAAGGGGCCCGAATGGCCGAGTGTCCAGCATCTGGCGCTCTGTTTCACAGGTTTCGGGTTCGAGTACCAGCGGTGCCATATGTGTTTGTAGTGGTTCGGAATTCACTTTAAGCTGTAGGTCCTGGTCTCATGACTGTAGAATGTCACGAAGCCAAGTCACAATTTTATATACGGGTGCTCCATTACAACAGAAGCCGCAACTTTCTCTTCTACCATGAGTCCTTAAGGATACGTAGGCTTGGTCTAGATGACTACCAAATGGGATAAGAAACAACAACAACAACACAAGGAAAAAAGGTTGTAGACCGGATAAAATCTTCCATAGGGTTTGGCGGAATAGATGATAGGTGTCATTCCCCACTGTGCAGCCATTTCAGTAGTTTATTCTGTATTAAACGTTTAAACATTAACCCATCTGAATAGTGTCCCCATTATGGAATGGTCAATAAACTTAACGGGTACTATGCGAAGAAGTTTAAATACTACATTAAACAGCAATGTGCTAGATCTTTTTAAATGAACATTTAAACATTTCTGAACATGAATACGGATATTTATATTTATAGAGAAGAAGAATTAGAAAAAAATTGAAAAGAGCCTTTATCCATAACAGACATTATTACTAGCTTCAAATGAGACACTTAATTAAAGTTCATTGTATATAAGTTTATTTCCGCATTTATTCGGCACACTATGATTGGATACCAAAGTAGCTCATATCGATAAAAATTGTTTGTTGTATAAAACTTTCTGAGATGTATTGGAAGCTTCAATGACTATAGAGTGCCTGAATTCCGCACAAAAACGAAATGTGGAAACCGCTATTTATTGCTACTTTTTTCCCCGGTAGAAGTAGTCCATTGTAACATCTGCGTACCACTTGTGGAGAGACTATTTCCAGATTCATTGACCTCCCACTCAACAGTTCCCTTTGAATTCATAGGGGATGAAGACGTACAAAAACCGGTATGAATATGTATAGCAGAACAAGCAAAAATGTCTTTTGTTTAGTTATGCATCTCAGTTTCTCAAGTCTCATTGTCTCCTTTTTTTTTTTCAATCAATATATTTTTTCCAACTAGAAGAGTGACTTGACGTTTTCCTACTATTCTGTTTTATTATTAGAAAGTATCTACAGTTTGTTTAAATGCTACTTTATTACTGCTTTATTTTTTACGTGACTAATATAACTAAATAGTTACTTAATTTTTTTTTAAATAGGGAACCTTATCAGTGATAGTACGCGTTATTTGCTTACCAGCTAAATTGAATTCTCGTCTTATTTTAGACCACTGCCTTAAAAAACGAGCAGAATATGTGCAAGTTGTGCCAGGATCAGGCATCGAAAATTGGACTATCTAGTAAGAGTTTTATCTGGCCCTTTGTAACTTAGGGTTTGAATTCTGTTGGTGCCATGAATATTTGTAGTGGTTCTAAATCCACTTTAAGCCGTAGTTCCCAGTCTCATATCACTGTACAGTGGTCAAGGAGGCAAGTCAGACTTCTACGTACGGGTGCTCCATCACAACAGAAGCTGCCCATTTTCCTTCAACCATGAGTCCTTACGGGTTCATGGGCTTGGTCTGGATGTCTACCAAGTGGGATGAGAAACAATAATAACAACAGCATAAAGAAAAAAGGTTGCAGATCGGAAAAAAGCTTTCGTAGAGTTTGGAGGAATAGATGGTAGGTGTCATTCCATCCTCCTAGTGTCCCCATTATGGAATGGTCAATAAACGTAAAGGGTTGACATACGTAAGACGTACAAAAACCGGTATGAATATGTATCGAAGAACAAGCGAAAATGTCTTTTGTTTAATTATGCATCTCTATTTCTTAAGTTTCATTGTCTTCTTTTTTAATTTCAATCAATATATTTTTTCCAACTAGAAGAATGATTTGACGTTTTCCTACTATTCTGTTTTATTATTAGAAAGTATCTACATAGTGTTTTAAATTCTAAAATTGTGCTTTATTATTACTTTATTTTGTAAGTGACTAATATAACTAAATAGTGACCTTTCTTAAAAATAATTTTTTAATAGGGGACCGTATGCGGGATATTCACGCACTATTTGCTTACCAGCAAAATCGAATTATGGTCTTATTTTAGACTAATAATTATTGCTTTGGAAAAGTAGGATAAATGCAAGTTGTGATAGGGTCTGACATCGAAAGTTGGACTATATATTTAGAATTTTATCAGAACGTTCGGTGTGTCACAGGTTTCGGTTTAAATCCTGGCGGTTCAATGGAAGCTTGCAGTGGTTCGGAATCTTCAAACTGTAGGGCTTCGTCTAATATGACTGTAGAGAGTTGAGCGTAGGGCCGACAACCCTTTCGCGTAAATAGAAAGCATATCCTGTCGCGAAATCTGCCAGTAGGCAGACGGCCATGGCCCACCATGGGGTTGATGCACCAATGAAGAATAAGTAAAAGTTTTACGAATTTTCTGCAATACGCTGCTCTTAGTATTGAGAATTTTCAGCAGACAGTCTTTACAGAAGGCACAACTTTCTTCCACTGTATTGTATAAAGAAAAATCCAGTTTATAGTAATTCGGTTTCTAGTTCATCCATTTTCTAGTTCCTATTTTCCATTGCAGATATTCACTTTAATTTAATCCCGACTTGGGAGTCAGTGTCAATTCGCGCTGCTAGTGAGCATTAAGGTTGAGGTTCCATCTGCTGGCGGCACAGATAAAGACATTGTTTCGAAAACCGAGGACACTCTATAGCGTTTGTGACGTTTAGTATATTGACTCGTTCGTCGGACTACCTGGTCGGAGTTTTCTCCCATTCGCAAGAACGAGCAAAAATGTCCTCTGTTTAATTATGCATCTCAATTTCTTAAGTCTTATTGTCTCTTTTTTATTCCCATCAATATATTTTTTTTTAAAGAAGAACAGTGATTTGACTTCTTAATATTCTGTTTTATTAATAGAAAGTAACTACATGGTGTTTAAATTCTACTTTATTTTTTTAAGTGACTAATATAGTTACATTTTAAAAAAAATACTTGTAATAAGTAACCTTATCAGTGATATCACGCGCTATTTGCTTACCGCCAAAATCGAATTCTCGTCTTATTTTAGACTCTGATTACAGCATTGAAAAAAGTGTACAATAAGTGCAAGCTGTGTGAGGGTCGGACATCGAAAACTGGGCAGTCCAGTAAGAATTTTATGAATTTTCTGCAATATGCTGCACATATACTGGGCATATAGTGGAGAGAGAGAGAATAGTAACTTACACAGTACACAATACGACGAGATCTTACACAATACTATGAACTTTATATATACTATATATAAAGTTCATAGTATTAGAGTGTTATGTGAGTGTGTACTTATTAAAATGTGTTAGTAAGAACAAAAATTTAAAAAAAAAACGTAGATAGCTATAATATATTGCAGTTAGAATAACCCGTTATTAACAAAGAAGCTCACATTCGAGTTTACAATAAATTTGAAAGCATTAAATAAAATACCTTTTCTAACATTCAGGTGTTAAATTTCTAAAATTAAAACTGTTTTTTTTCAATATTTTAATGCTACATCAAAAAGACTTTCGAAAATTGCGTAAAAATTTTTTAAATCGCATGGGTGGGCCTATGGGCTACGGATCTGAGCATCTTATTCTGACTTATTACAAGTCAATGTTTTTTTTTTATTTGGTTTTGTTGTCATATAGTTCGAACGATAGATTAATGCTGTTCTAATTAAAGACTCAGTCATGTGTTTCAAGCAGATATTAGTAATGAATTTTTGATTTAGATATCATTAAAAATAAATATGAACATTAGAAAAGCGAGTCTATTTGTAAATCATCAGTTCAAACAAGTATATTGATTTTGGGTCCAAGAGAAAAGCATGTAGCAACCTTTCTAATTAACTCCATTCAAAGATTTATATTAGATCCATTCCTACTATGGATACATAAATAATCTAAAACATATTCACATAAAATTGATGCCTTTTTATGCATTATATGCATCATTTCAAATTCTAAAAACTTCTTTTCAAATCTAAGAATTCACGAACATGATCACTTTTTTTTTTTAAATTATCACTTCTTTTGTATAAACTAAAACAACATATTAAAAACAAATAAACTCATAATAAAAAAAGAAATGTTATAACATAGCAAACTTTTTTTTTTTGTATTCAAATCTTGTGTAGTACCTTAAATTCCTTTTCTCAATTTTTAATTCATAGGTTTTTGTTGGACATTTTTTCTTAATATTATTATTTTAAACATTGGTAATATACATTTTGTTGACATTTGAAATATCGATGTATCGCAATAAGAAAAAGTTAATAATAATAAACATAGTTATGAGTTTATACACTCCTTAACTAACAAAATATATATATATATTGCCAATTTCTTTCTAGTTCATGGCTTTTGTTTTATTTATTCAACACAGTTTATTTTATTTGAAGGAAAAAAAAATAGTTTTTACCTTTTCACCGTGCATTTTTTTAATATAAAATTTAGTTTTGCAAAATATATTATATTCGTATAACTTAAAAAAAGGGAATACATTTCTCTTTTTAATAACATTTTCTACTCTAAAAATAATATTTTCATTGAATATTGCAATAAATAATATTTGTCTTATAACTATATAATTTATTTAAAATTATATGTATAATATATACGCAATAATACTTTTTAAATGATTTTTAGGGTATTTTGACTATTAAAACTATTATCATAAAAAATAATTTGTGATATCATTTTCTTTTTCAACTCAATATTTTTCGTTTGTGTTGTGACTAATCCTGAGTGTCCGGCAGCGCGGGACAGATACTCCAAGAGTAGTCTATTCATGGAAGGGCGGCGCAGCTTTTTTGTGAGGGAGCACCCGTAGGTAGAAGTCTTTGATCGTGACGCTGAAGAAGGAGGGGAGTGTCTTTCGGATGGGGGGGGCGACTTTTAGGGATAACTACTCCTCTTTTACTTATCGTATGGGGGGACTACCTCCAGGCAGTCCGGCTCACGAGGAAAGATGCTCAACATCCCAAACGCCATCGAGTGATCTCGTTTTTAAAACAGTGTCTACAACAATGCCGCCAGCGAAACAACAACACTTTAACCTATCAAAACTATAATATTCCCATACATGATATATTATTTTATTATAATGTATTAAAAATGTTATTTTTGTATTATGCGCGTATAATCTTCAGTGTCCTGCAGTACGGGACGGACATTCCACGTGCAGTCTACTTATGGAGGGAGGGAAGTAGGGACACTTCTGCTGTGATGTAGCATCCGTAGGTAGAAGTCTGACTTGGCTCCGTGTCGCTGAAAAAGGAGGGCAGTGCCTTACGAGAGGACTTTTATGGGAAATATCCCGCATTTGTGTATTGTATGGGGAGAAACCCGGAAAGCTCCCACCAGGTAGTCCGACTCACAAGGCAAGATGCTGAACATCACAAATGCCGTCGATTCACCTCTATTTTGAACCAGTGTCTATAACAAAGCAACCAGCGGATGGAACCTCAGCCCTAATGCACACCGGCGGCCTGCATTGCCACTGAACAACGAGTTTATCTTTTTGTTTGTTTATTCATATATTTAATTTTTTTTTATCGAACATCGTTTTCCAGTCAAATATGCCGGAGCCTGAATGAGCGAATGTCTAGTTTTCTGGCTCTCGATGCCACAAGTTTAGATTTCGAGTCCCGACAGTGACATGGATGTTTGTAGTGCTTCGGAATCCACTTTAAGGCGTATGTCCCGGTCTCATATGACTATAAGAGAGTTATGGAGCCCAGTCAGAATTCTCTCACTCACATCATTTCCAAACTTTATAGGGACATTTTGGTTCCATGCACAGTAATGTGGTATGGCGTAGTAGTGTCGTGTCAAATATGTCACGAACAATCCACCGATAGATAACGTGAGTGAAAAACACTGCTTTCCGTTCGAACTTTTAGTTGTAATTGTCCCACAATTGCGTGTCATATATCGGTTAACCTGGAATTCTCTTACCAGGTAGTGTATCAATACGAGACACAATTCCCATATTGCCACCGAATCTTTTATTTTTCAGACTTAACTCATTTTAAATTTGTAATTCATAAGATGTGTCTTGATGAAAAACGGGTTTTCTCTAAAATATTTTTAAAATCGCATAATTTTCATCGAAGCGATACTTACTTAGCCATATTTAAATTCCTGTTAAACATTTCAGTTCTCTTTGCGATTTCTTTTTAATTTGCATTTATTTTTATATTTTGTGGGGCCTGATGGCCAAATAGCTAAGTGCTCTGGCGCAAGGTATCACATGTTTCGGATTCGAATTCCGGCGGGGCCATAGATGTTTGCAGTGGTTCGGAATCCACTTTAAATAGTTCGTCCCGGTCTAACATGATCGTAGGGGGTATCGCGGGGTTATTGTTACTCCGCGTCCATGGCTTATCTTCAAGCTACACGCACCGCCTGGATAGTGCTAAGTGAATAACATCGGTGCGGCGCTTGCCTTAAAGCACTAACCTGGAATTCTCTCACCAGGTAGCCTATTAAAATGAAACAAAATTCGCATATTGCGACCAATTTGTTTTTTCAATTCAGACCTCTAACTCATTTTAAATCCTAAATTCATACGATTCAGTTTCTATCTCAAATAATTTGACAACCGTGTAATTTTCATCAAAACATTACTTAAATTCCTGCTTAACATTTTAGTTTTTTTTATCCATTTTCTTTTTAATTTACATTTATTTTTATATACCGTGAGTCTTAGCAACTCTCAAAGGCGTGCAGACGAACCATGGAAATTCACTTCCAGACCATTCCCATTCACAGAGCTACATCGTTAAAAAGAAAAGAAAAAAAAAAGTAAACGCAGCACCACTGACCTAATACAGTGATGGAAAAAGTAAAAAAGGAACTCTGTCACTGATGTTCCGAGTGGCTAGCCTTACTGGTCATCTACCTGCATTTCCTCCTCTACGCCAAATGACCAATAAAAATACCCATATTCCATAAAGCTGTGGTCTGTTTCACATGCAATTGTAAAGGGTGTAGAATTAGTTTTGCAATGCTCATCGCTCATCATTTTTTTTATTATTAAAAGTATTACTTCCATTGATGGTGAACGTTGACCTTTCGGTGGTCGTAAATTGAGTTCGATGCCCTCTGATACGATGATTAATTGCAAGGCTATACTGGGTTTTAATAATATACTTCATTGTTACATCTTATTCACTGATTGGCTGATTCATCGCTTTGTTATTTACGTAGCATCAACGTTACGTGCATTTTATTACATATTATTACGTGCATTAGAAATCAATTAAACAGTACAGGAAAAAGGAGAATTTAGCTTCATATTATTGTCGAAAAGTTTAAACAATATTTTAAAAGCAGCTAATGATACAATATTTATCTTCCTGAAGGATCCAGTAATAAGGGAACATAAAATCATAGTTTGGGGTCTGATGGCGGAATGACTAGCGCTCTGGCACTCGGTGCCACAGGTTTCGGGTTCGAGACCCGGCTGTGCCGTTGATGTTTGTAGTGGTTGCAATCCCCTTTATACCATAGATCCTGATCTAATATGACTGTTGTGAGTAGGTCGAAGGGCGTTACCCCGTAAAAAAAATCTCATGTTTCGGGATCTACAGGTAGATAGATGGACTAGGTACTTATATTATAGTGCTGTAGTATACAAACATTTTGCTATTTTATTTATTTGAATGGTCACTCTCTAGCAATGATATTTCGAGAGTTCGAACAATCTTTCTCCTTGAGCGAAACGGCAGAATTTTCCGATATACGTATTGATCGTCCCCATTCACGACATTGGCATAAGAATTTCCTGTTCATCTATATTTGCGATGATATTACATTGCTTTAATAAGTACTATAGTACTTGATTCAAATTTAAAAAATTAAACATACTAGATTGGTTATTGAGAGGAATTAGAAACAATTTTAGAGGAGAATTAGCGAGAAATTAGACTCGTGGCTTAGTGGCTCGTGCGCCGTTGATAAATAAGCAAAAAATAAGCAATAGAGCTGAAGCTCAGTCCGCTGGCGGCATTGTTATAGATACTGTTTCAAAAGAAAAGGAGACTCGATAGCGTTTGGGATGTTCAGCATCTTGCCATGCTGATCATATGTGGGTGTTTTCCTGGTTTTCTCCCTAATCCTCCCGGAAGGACACTGCCCACGTTCTTCAGCGACTCGGAGCCAAGACAGACTTCTACCTACAGGTGCTCCATCACAATAGAAGCTGCCCCCTTTCCTTCCATCCATGAGTAGACTACTCATGGGATGTCTGTCCCGCGATTGAGGATTGATCACAACACAATAGATTTTCCGAATCAAATACAAAAAGGGTTAGTCAAATGACTTAGAGGGATAAATTTTTAATATTTATTTGTAAGAATGCTTGTTTACAATACAATGTTGATCCCGGTAGGTTGGAAAATTTTATGCATAATCTAAATAAACCTTGGTAGACTAAATTTTGAAATAGAACATGAATGGAAGATCTTACAAAACACATTATGAATATTCGCAGACGGCTAATGTTTTGATGGCCAACAATTTGACACTCTTCTGCTAGGATAGGAAATATAGTAATAAAAAAATAATATACATAGGGTTAGCACGTTGTTGACTAATTGTAATAAATTAAAAAATATTGAATAACATCTATTGATAATTAAGAGTTTATTCATTAAATTACGATCTATGTTTTAACTTTTCAACAAAATTTGATAACCTTCCAAATTATAGTCATGGTGTTGACCATGGCATGATAAAACGGATCTTTGCATTTCTATTTCAATTCAACACAAATTAAAAACTCAACCCAATAACCATTTAAAAAAAATTCAGGCTGATCCAATATTCATTCTTTACCTTTTTTTAAATGCAAGATCTAGTTTTTTAAACCAGTGATAAATTCTGTACGGGCACCACATCCTTCATATTCCATCGCATTATGTGTAACTCACCAGGAGGGAAGGAAAAACCTTTTTCAATGGGTCCTCCTCTAACCAAACTAACGCATCCGGTTTGTGAGAGAGTGATGTGGAGTGAAAGGAGATTTTTTTAATCGACCCTGGTGGGACCCCCGCGGGCTCACTCGGTACCGAAATGAAAAAAAAGAAAGGAACAATCGTCTGCAACGATCATTCGAGTGTCCCATGCAATTGGAAAAGGAAGTCGTTGTAGTAGTAAATCGAATACATTTTGTGCACTTGTGCAAAAAGAAAAAAAAAAAAAAGAAAAAAAAAAATCTAATTGCAGCAATCGAAAAGGAGGTGATTCATTTGGTATTTCCAATTCCGCTTCTTACCACTCAACCATCTGCTTTACTTTCGGATTCTGTCAATAGAATTTTTTTGGGGCCAGCTCAAGAGTTTGAGTGAGTTCTCCTGTAATATATCTTTTAAGTTGTGCTTTTTCAACTGTTGTATAAATTTTTTTTTTTAAATCTTTGTAACATAAATTTTAATAAAATGTTTCCTTAACAATTTAAGGAAATGCCTAGCCTAACCGCAAAATGTCTCTAATCTAGAGGTTTTGTACTGATTAATATTTGAGCCTGATTTTATTCGGATAAAACGTGTCGTGATCTATGAATCAGTTTATGGTATTCGGTATAAATAAATAATGGGTGATTTGTTTTGTCACTCTACGGTCATTCTGTGCACACTTTAGGTTAATTAGACCGGAACCTACAGCTTAAGTTCAAACCTGAAGCCTTTGATACCAAAGACCAGAGAGCGAACCAACAGGCCATCAGGCCGCCAATAGTGGATGAAACTTGGACTTAACTTGGAAACTTGGATAATTGTAAATAATTTACTTTTTATTTACAGTTTTAATAGTTGAAAAAATGAAAGATTTAACATCAAAAATTAAATTTTTCATATTTCACAAGCATTCTTTAGAACTCTCACTATATTAACAGAAGGATCAGGCAATTGATTGTAACGAAGTTCTTCTGTCAGTTAGAGGCAGATGATTGGACAGCATGATCTGCCATCTCATGATCCTGTTGAAATACTGCAGTTTGGTTCTCGCACTAGTGAGTAACTTGTTACATTGGTAAGTATGTAGCAAGCCCATTATAAAACAAGCAAAATTCGACCAATAGATTAAAAAATGTGATACAGCGTTAATGGAGCAATTGTAGATTAAAAAATGTGATACAGCGTTAATGGAGCAATTGTAGATTAAAAAATGTGATACAGCGTTAATGGAGCAATTGTAGATTAAAAAATGTGATACAGCGTTAATGGAGCAATTGTAGATTAAAAAATGTGATACAGCGTTAATGGAGCAATTGTAGATTAAAAAATGTGATACAGCGTTAATGGAGCAATTGTAGATTAAAAAATGTGATACAGCGTTAATGGAGCAATTGTAGATTAAAAAATGTGATACAGCGTTAATGGAACAATTGTAGATTAAAAAATGTGATACAGCGTTAATGGAGCAATTGAATTTGGAATATGGAAGTCGGAAAAAAAGACAGTAATATATACATATAATTTGTAATTTTACACGCTTTTATAGTTGCAACTGCAACTGTATAGCTAGATTCAATAATTATAATTGTTACATTTTGAATTTCAGATAGTTAAAAAATATCTAACTGATTTATTTGGTAAAAGCCTGATGAATAAACTTGGTGGTAATAGTAGATTATTTTTTCTAGAGGAAAGTTAAACTGGATTTTAACCATATACTTATATCGCATATCGTAGAACACCAACCAATTAGAAGCTGTAGTGAGGAGCAAATCAGTAGATTTAACCTGTTAATCATTCATGAACCCAAAAATGTAGCTCATGACTTGTTCTTAAATTATTCGTTCATGACTATTCATTGTGACATTGAGATTGGTAATTAATGAACCATGGTTCAACCATCGCTTCTGGGAGATTTAATTTATTTGGAAATTTTTTACTTTATTTTTATTAATTTTGTTAGGGATTAGATAGTTGAGTAAATTTTTAAAAATTGGAAGAATATTAAAAAAGGGCATCTGTTAAAATACATTTTTATTTTAAGAGCGTTTAAAGGTTATATCGCCATATATATATATATATAAAGAGAAAGGTTGTATTTTATAGTAACCTTCAAAAATAGAAATATTTTCTATTTATGTTGCACATTCACTAAACAGAATGTTCACTAGATCTTGGCTGAAGACTATGTACAGATTTAGTTGTATTTGATTTGTTGCTCTACTGTCATTTTGTGCACATTTCGAGCTAATTAGATCGGGACCTACAGCCGGAAAAATATTCAAGGCGTGCCGCGGCCTGGCCACCCCTGGGCTAGATTGATACTTTTTCAAAATCATTCCAAAAACCTTTCTTCATTTTGTTTTCACACAAACGGTTTTGAATAGCTTTCTTTAAAAGTGGTTTGAGGGAAAAAAAATCTTTAACCATAAAAGAAATACCTTTTTAAAAACTTCGCACTAAACCAATTTACATATATTAGTTTAAAATTTAATTATTTACTAGTAGAGCATGGCGAGTAGTAGAGCAGTACTAGTAAAGCATCTAGAGCACGGCTTTAAAAGCTTTATATTTCTTTTTCTAAATTCTCATCAACTTTTGGGAAAGCAACATCATTGAATTTATAGAAAGGAGTACAAAAAAAGATGAAATTTATTAACACAAAAAAATTATTAGGTTGTTGATTTTGACATCTGTCTTTCATGCATGCCAAAAAATTGCACTAAATCCGGTTATAATATTCTATTCAAATAAACATTCCTATATAAATGCAACACTAAGCCTTCATAATGTAAGCAACAATGAAAATGTCAAAACAATTGACCATTCAAAGCAATTTAGGTTATTTTTATATTTTTATTTCAATTTAGGTTATGCATAGATTAGTAAAGACCACACGTACTCATCGTAACTTGGCCGTTACTCGTGTGAAATACATCGAAAATTGTCTAACATACTATATATATAATGTGTGTGTGTGAGTGACTGTGCGTATGGATGGATAGAGCCTGATCTCCGAGTGACTAGTGCTCGGTGCCGCAGGTTTCGGGTACAAATCCCCTGCGGTGTCATGTATGTTTTGGTGCTTTGGAATCTACTTTATGCCGTAGGTCCTAGTCTAATATGACTGTAGAGCGTTGGGCGTAGGACTGCCACTCCTACCTTGTAAAAAGTCAGCGACGCGGAGACAAGTCAGACTTCTTTTTGCGGATGCTCCTTCACATCAAGTTTCCCCGTCCCTTGATCTCCTTCCATGAGACCACATGTGTTCTTGGACTTAGTCTAAATGTTGCTATCTATCAAGTGGGATAAGAAACGACAACATTATATATATATATATAGCATCCCGGCTTTGCCATGGGTGTTTGTAGTGGTTCGGAATCCACTTTAAGCCGTAGGTCCCGGTCCTAACAGGATCGTAGAGCGCTGCGGGGGCATTGTTACTCCGCGTCCGTGGCTTACCATCAAGTTACACGAGCCCCCTGGGTAATGCAAAGTGAGTAACATCGGTGCAGCCCTTATGGCGAAAGATCACGGTCTATTTGTCAGCTGCATTAGAAGAATATATATAGCATCTGATTTAATAAGTTAAAGTTGGCAAAATACTGTGTGCATGTACACTGATTAATTATTTAATAACATTCAATAAGAAATAAAATTTTCTTTCAAGATAGAATAGGTCTTTTCTCTGCATTTATTGCTTTAGTTATTTTAAAATTGAATTGGTATGCACTTTGAGTGTTTAAAAAGTTACCTCCGAGCATCTTGTGATCTTCCCTTTATTGGCGATTGAAAATATCGTTTACGTTTAGAGAACAATAAGCTACTCCAATGGATGAGAACAATGTACTCGGGCATGAATTCGTTTCCTTTGATGTTCTTCCATAAAAGAATCTTGAGTCATCAACAAAAGATGTTTTAAAATTCTTAGGAACTTGTGCTAAGCGAAACAAGAAAAAAATACCAAAGATAGAGAATGATTCTTTTGTGAAGTTTTGTTGATTATTTGAATAAATTTTCGTGGATTTCCTTCTTTGAGGATCGGAAACTTGAAAGATTCTTGACTTTTGGGCTGGAAAATTAGATAAATGTTTACGTTTTGGAGCTATCGGTTTAGAAATTCGATTGGGAAAGAATATCGATTAAACATTATTTTCAACTTATTGAAAGCCTCCGTGCTGTTGTTCTAAATATTTTACCAAGGATTTTCTGAAATATTTAGATTATCTTTTTTAAGTTTTTTAAGCGTTCTCTTTATATTTATTTCGGTCATCAAATTTTATTTAATAACATTCATTTATGGTTTGGTTTTTTGTAATGATATTTATAGGAAATGGAAGTTATTTTTATAGTCAAACAAGTAATATAAAAAAAAAATTTAAAGTCAATTCCTACTTTTTTTTTCACTATATTGCAGAAAGTCCTTTATAAATAATTTTCATCCATTTTTTATTAAAAATTATCTGGAGCCATCTTTAAATTTATCTGGCGCCATCTATTGGCAACTTAAATCTAAAAAAAAAAAAATAATGAATTAAATTTAATGAATGAATTAATGTTTGAAAAAAATTGTATTTAACATCCAGCGTCTTCCACTACAAGCTCAAAAAATGTATTTGAACATGAGTGGATAAATAAAAAGTATTTTATAAACGACTGAAAATTTGAACAAGATATATATATAGTGAGAGTGTCAGCTAATAGAAGGAATTGAAAAATAAATTAAAAAAACAATTATTTTGACTTCTGATCTCCCATAACTGCATGATGAAAAAATTATTTAACAAATTAACATGACAAATAGTTCATTCACCCCACAAATGATGTCGAACCGAATCTTCCGTATGCAGTCCCTTCTTTTTTTTTTTCTCTCTGTTTTTTGTGGTATAGATGAAAAACCGAAAAACTCCCACCAGACATCCTGATTATTAATGCGAGATGCAATTAAACAGGTTTTTACAATCACCCTCGAATACCGTCGTTTTTTACAACAGTGCCCTTGATGTACCACCAGAAGATTCGAAGCTGAATCTTCCTGCGGGATTTTTTTTTCTTCTAATGCAGCTGGCAAATAGACCGTGATCTTTCGCCATAAGGGCTGCGCCGATGTTACTCACTTCGCATTACCCAGGGGGTGCGTGTAACTTGAAGGTAAGCCACGGACGCGGAGTAACAATGCCCCCGCAACGCTCTACGATCCTGTTAGGACCGGGACCTACGGCTTAAAATGGATTCCGAACCACTACAACACCCATGGGCAAAGACGGGATTTGAACCCGATACCTGTGGTACCGAACGCCAGAGCTCTTCCTGCAGGATAAATCTGTGAATAAGAAATACCTGGTAAAACAATTTATATCTTTAAAACATTATACAGTCATTTTTATGTAGTTCTTTAAAATTTAAAATAAATCGTGACATATTAAAAACATTGATAATTAATATGTCATTATATATTTTTGAATTTTAGATACAAAAAAGAAAGATTATTTGTTATGAGAAACGTTGTCGAAGACTAAAGGAAATAATAAAAGCTATTCATATAATCATTTATTTATATATGTTCATGTGTGTCATTATTTTTAAATTTATGATTGATCATCTTTAAAAATTATGAAATTGCTGATGAGAAATAACTCCTAGCTAATCATTACAAAAAAAAATAATTAAAAAGGTTTTTTTTTAAAAAGTGACAAAAGTTAGATTCCTATTTATTTCTAAAAAAAAAAAAAATTTTTATTAGAGATAAGTCTTTGCTTATCGTAAGCAATTTTTCAAGTATCCAAATGTTTTTTTTTTTTTCACATTCACAGTTGATGTATAAAATATAATAAATTATTATTTTATAATTAATTTTAATTTATTAATGATATCCTAATTCTCATAAACTCCAGCGCTTGGTACCACAGGTTTACTTTTGTAGTGGTTCGGCTGACAACTTTCTCCCGTAAAAAGAAAGCATGTCATTTTTTGGAAACTGGCAGTAGGCCTTGGCCAATCATAGCGGTGTCGCGCCATTGAAGAAGAATTCTCATAAACAATTAATGTTTTGGAAATATAAATACTTTTGAAATTAATGAGCTTATATGAGAGTTGAAACAGCGTTTTAGGCAATCTTTTTTTGTTGTTGTTGTTTCGGCAGTAGGTTGTAATATTTTCTGATTTTGTGCGCTTTTTGTACGTAGGTCGTTACTTCCTGCTAACATTAATAGGAAGTGTATCGCCCAATTTCACCATAATAATGATCGCTTCAATACGCTGTAGTTGTCTATTATTTGTGTCGCTTTAATCAGCTTCACAATGAATTTAATTCATATCATCGTTTCTGTTCAGATTTGATTCTGATTATGGTAAAGATCCACCATATTGTACGCCTTGCTCTATTTCGAGAAATATAACAAAATGACCACCACTGTTTTTATATAAAAGAAAAATTATTATTACTTATGTTTTACTGAACTACTCTTTACTTTGTCCTGACCTAATTAGCCCTATGTGACCGTCGATCGACAAACCAAACCAAATCCTTAGTTTGCCATCTAAAATTTTCCCAATTAATAATAAAAAAAACAAACATTAGAATTGACAAATTAGTATTTAATTTTCATGGAGCGAAAATATGGAGGAATTACTTCATATTTTAATAAAATGTATATATCCATTTAAAAATAATAAATCATCATTATCATTATTGGTTCAACAGCCCCATGGTGTGCCAAGATCGTCTACCTACTGACAGATTTCGAGACAGGAGATGTTTTCTTTTCATGAGGTAGGGTTTTCAGCCCTACTTCCAATGCTCTGTAGTCATATGAGACCGGGACCTAAGGTTTAAAGTGGATTCCGAACCACTACAAACATCCATGGGGAAACCTGAGACTCGAACACAAAACTTGTGGCACCGAGAGCCAGTGTAAAAATAATAAATAGATAATACTATTTCTAAATTATATAAATATATATTTATTCCGTAAGACGTTGATGTATACCTGCATCACAGATAAACATGAAATTTAAATGTAATTTTTACTTTACTATTATTTTAAATTTTAATGCAATTTTTACGCCCACATTTTTGTTTATAAAATTTTAAATTTGTAGTATAGCATTTATCTGAAACCTTAATGATATTTATTTGTAATAATTTCTAAAATTCTGATTTCTGACTGATGGTATGAACTTAAAAAGCAAATTCTATTGTTATAAGCTTTTTCATCCTCCACTGATGATTATATTCACCACATAGCGTCTAATTACAACAACAACAAAAAAACCCCTTAGATTTTCATCTAATAAAAGCAGGTGTTTCTTCCTCAAAAACAAAGGGAAGAAGTTAAGAGATTAAAATAGAAACACCTCATGAAGAAGAAGGCATGAGAAAGCTCCGCAGTGCAGAAAATTACAACGAGTACAGAAATTGGTTCGGAGGCACGGAAGCGAAGCGGTCAAGGTGAGGCGAGTGCAGCTTCCACAAAGAAACAGGACACGGAAGGTGCGAAAATAAAGACACAATTTATGTACATTCATCTCCACTCATAATAAGCGGATGGAAATGAAAAAATAAATCCTTAAGTTTTCAATGTCAAATAATTATTTGGGTGGTGCACTATATTTTCCCAGTTCCATTTTATTCTTTAATTTTATGTGCTGATTTGCATTGCTTTGAGGTGTTTAGTTTGTCGCTCTACGGTCATCTTGTGCACACGTTAGGCTAAACAGACCGGGACCTACAATTTAAAGGGGATTCTGAACCACTACAAACATCCATGGCACCGTCGAGACTCGAACCCGAAGCCTGTGATGCCAAGCGCCTGAGCGCTAGCCACTCGACCATCAGACCCCTTCCATTGCTTTGAATAGGGCCAGAGTAATCTGGGTTTCCGAATGAGAGACTTTCCGTGTTTATGCCAGTAGTGGACACTGTAAATCTGTCGATTGGAATGTTCTTCCTTTTTGGGTTTAAGTAGCACGATTCTAATCTCAAATAACCTGTCTCTGAGGTTTCTTTAAAAATGGGATAAGTGTACCAAGACTCATGTAGTGCGCCCAGACCTTCCGTGTCCTGTTTCTTTGTGAAAGCTGCACTTTCTAACAGATGCTTACAGATTACATCAGAGATGTAGAAGATTCAGTGTATTTATGTACACTTATCTCCACTCATAATTAAGCGGATGTAAATGAGAAAAAAAAATTTTAAGTTTTCAATGTCAAATTATTACATACAAACAATTATTTGTGTGATATCACCATATTTTCCCCGTTTTTCAGTTTCCCATTTTATTTTTTAATTGTGCTTATTTGCGTTGTTTTGAATAGGGCCTGAATAATCTGGGTTTCCGAACGAGAGACTTGCGTGTTTATCTCAGAAAGGGAAACTTTTAAAAGGACATTTAAAGGAGGGGGACATTTAAATCTGTCGATTGGATTGTCATTCCTTTGAGTTTAAGTAACAGAGTTCTAACCTCCCGTGATCTAACTACCTCTGGTGTTGTTTGTTTAAAATTGGGACTAGTTTAGAAAGTCTCATGTAGTGAGCCCTAGATAACTCTGAATTTTCTACATCTCTGATGTAATTTGTAAGCAAGTGCACACAAAATTTATGTGCATTTATCTCCAATCATAATTAAGCGGATGTAAATGAAAAAAATAAATCCTAAGTTTTTAATGTCAAATTATTACACTTAAATAATTATTTAGGTGGTGCACTGTATTTTCCCAGTTGCCTTTTATTCTCTAATTTTAAGTGATGATTTGTATTGCCTTGAATAGGGCCAGTGGATCTGGGCTTTAGAGCAAGAGATTCACGTGTTTATGTCGGAAATGGGCATTATAAATCTGTCGATTGGAATGTTTTTTCCTTTGAGTTTAAGTAGCAGGGTCCTAACCTCTCGTAATCTGCCTCTGGGGTTGTTTGTTTTAAATTGGGATTAGTATAGCAAATCTCATGTAGGTTGCCCTAGGTAACACTGAATCTTCTACATCTCTGATGTAATCTGTAAGCAAGTGCAACTTCCACAAAGAAGCAGGACACGAAAAGTGCGAAAATAAAGACAAAATTTGTGTGCATTCATCTCCACTCATAATTAAGCTGATGTAAATGATGAAAAAATTGTCAATGCATTCAAATAATTATTGGTTGATGCACCATATTTTCCCGGTTGCATTTTATTCTTTAATTTTATGGTGCTGATTTGCATTGCGTTGAATGGGATCAGAAGTATCTGGGTTTTAACACAAGAGATTTACGTGTTTACGTCAGAAATGGGCACTATAAATCTGTCGATAGGAATGTTTAAGTAGCAGGGTTCTAACTTCCCATAATCTGTCTCTGGGGTTGTTGGTATAAAATTGGACTACTGGAGCAAGTCTCATGTAGTGAGCCCTAGGTAATACTGAATCTATTACAGCTCTGATGTAATCTGCTACATGTCTGAAGCCTCTGGCCATTGGTACCACAGAACAGGTTCGAATCCCGGCGATGGCATGGATGTTTGTTAGTGGTTCGAAATCCACTTTAAACTGTAGGTCCCGGTCTGTTTAGCCCTCGTGTGCACAAGATGATCGTAGAGTGGCAAACCCAAAAAGCTACATGTCTTAAGATCAGTGTAGCCCGACTCGTGATTCAGTGGCAACGTGCGTTGCTGGTGAGCATTACGGCTGAAGTTCAATCCGCTGGCGGCATTGTTGTAGATACTATTTCAAAAAACGAGGAGAATCGATGCTGTTTGTGACGTTCAGAAACTTGACTCGTTAGTCGGTCTACCTGGTGGGAGTTTTTCATGTTTTCTTCCATATGATAGGCTAATGCGGGGTAGTTTTCCCTAAAGGTTCTCCCTCAAGGCACTGCCTTCTTTCTTCAGAGATGTGAAGCCAAGTCAGACTTCTACCTAATGGTGCTCTCTCACAACAGAAGCTGCCCTTCTTCCATGAGACCACTGATTCACGGACTTGATTAAGATGTTGTTGTCCACCAAGTGGGATAAGAAAAAAAAAGATGTTATGTTTTATAGCCTTATATGCTTTCTTTTTACATTCTAGCTCAGTATGAAGGCACATCATGACATATACAAGTTCTCAAAACAAAGGCCGACATTCTAAAGAAAAACGAAATTTTACATCAATTTTAATTAAAGCATTTAAAATTTCTTTTCTAGAAATCGGAGGTACTTTATTGGATTGTTATTATATGAAATACTATATTTTAAAATCCTAAACACCATATAATAGATTTGTATAATAATTCTTTTGATTAATAAAAATTGATACATTTAATTATATTTCGGAAAATTATTTAGTGCTAAGAAATTACATTGGCAAATAGATAGAAATGAAAACTAAAAAGTAAATGCGAAAAAAATTAGGCTGGATTTAAAAATTCCTTCTTCTTTAATGTCCCAACACCATATGGCGGACCAAGGCTGTTTGCCTACTGGCAGTTTCCGAAACATGAGATAGTTTCTTTTTATGATGTAGAGCTGTCAAGTCTTACGCCCAACGCTCTACAGTCATATTAGACAGGGACCTACGGTTTAAAGTAGGTTCCAAACCATTAGAAACATCCATGGTACGCCGAAACTCGAGTCCGAAACCTGTGGCACCGAGCGCTAATCACTCGGCCATCAGGCCACTTAAAATTTCTACTCAAGAAAAATATATGAAATCTTTTTAAGACATGCGTTTAATTTTTCCTCCATACAAATTTGCTAACCTTTTGTAAGATTTCTTCAGCGGTTTTTAGCCAATGGTTTTTTTTTTTTAAATTTATTTTTCTTGTTTGTTCCGGAAAATATTTCGAGTAGTATTAACATCAATTATTACTATCAGATATCAGATTTTTTTCTCATTTCATATGATTGTTGCATATATATATATATATATGAAAAATTAGTTATTTAGCATTAAAACTGAACATTTTATTTTTGTTTGCTTTGTGATCCAGTTGTGATATATTCGACTTCAAAAACTCGAGACCTTACAAAGCAGATTTCTCAATGTTATTAATGATGCATACCATTTCGCGAAAGAAGGGAACATGAGATAGCATCTCGAGATATTGTGTATCATTTTTCAAAATATTGTGTTCTCATTTTTGTGAGTAGATGACTAATACTGATAATGTAGTTGCAATGTACTTTGATACAAATATGATAACGACCTAATGTAAATTCAAGAACAGAGTAAAAACAACCCTATTCCATCATATACCTTATCTTCTTTTGTTCTAAAAGTGCATATGATTGCTGTTCCTTTTTATGTATGCAATATTTTAATAGGTAATTCTTTTTCAAACTATCGTTTGAACAATAATTATATGGTTTTAGTTTTTGCAACTTAATCCTAAGTAATACCGTTTAAAAGTATATATTGCCGCTTGATTGTGTATGAAAAAAATTTACATATTATTTCCAACTGTTAAAAAAATAAATCAATTTAATAATAGTTATTAAGCAAGTATGTAAATAGATAATATGCAGTTTATGTTATCTACCTTAACAAATAATCAAGATTTTGTAATAAACTTTGCTTTCGTTTTCAGTGATTGATGGTAGCCAAGAAGTTACAAACACTAAGATAAAAAAATAGATTAGGAAATAAAAATGCTAAATGTATAATGCGCAGGCTGGGCAAATAGATTGTAACAGGGGAGTGGTGGGGTTGAGATACTTCTACAGGTTGGAGAAGTCACAACTTTTATTGACACACGCACAAACACTACACACATACAATTACAGACAATATGTAACACATTTAAAGACAGATAATTATAGATTCGAGGAGGGACTCCACTTCTAAGACGAAAACCCGAAACTCTGCTACACGAAGGTGGAGTGCGCGAAAGATACTTCTTCTCCGGGTAAGAATCTGTAAGCCAGCTGACCATTTTTCCTGAAAGCCGCTTCTTAAAAGTGGGTAGGAAGAAGCATGGTACAAATGCAGATTATTCTTTTTCTTCTTCACTGGCGCAAAAGCACCATGTTGGACAAAGGCCATCTGCCTATTGGCAGATTTTGAGACAGGCACTGTTGTCTTTTTATGGGATGGGGTTGTCAGCCCAACATTGGGCTGGCATGGCTGGCATGGGGTTGTCAGCCCATGCCCAACATTCCCCAGTCATATGAGGCCGGGATCTACAGCATGATCGTAGAGCGTTGCGGAGGTATTGTTACTCCGCGCGTCCGTAGCTTATCTCCAAGCTACACACACCTCCTGGGTAGTTCTAAGTGAGTAACGTTTGTGTAGCGCTTGCCTTAAGGCATAAAGGTTAACTGTCTGTGTATTGCCAGCTGCATTAGTACAAAAAAAAAAAAATTCTGTGAAACATTAAAAGCATCTATAACACAAAAGACAAATTTGATTCTTTGAGGGCCCCAGCCTAAAATTTCGCCATTGTAATGTTACCTCACTGTCTTGGATGTAAACTATCTTTTATAAGTCTTCTGAATGCATCTTACTTCTTCTATAACGCATCTCATTATCTAAAACAAAGAAAACACCCACAGAAAAAAGGCAAGCAACTCAAGTATATACTCATTCACACTTCACACAAAACATCTTTATTAACTCCAAAAGGTTCTTCAAAACGTAACCCTTTCCATATTAAGGTGCTCATACCCATTAATTGGCACCAACCCTGCTTATTGAAGCAAGGTGAAGAGATGCCTATCACTATTCAACCTTCTGGAAGCTGTTACTTCCTCTCTTTAATTACTCTCTGCAATTGATGGGTGTTCAAAACAGAAAAAACCCACTGAACACAGACAGCGAGTCAAATATATACTCATTCACACTTTACCCACAGGCTTCAGGTTCGAATCCTGGCGGTGGCAGGGATGTCAGTGGTTCTGAATCCATATTAAATTGTAGGTAGTGGTCTATTTATCCTAAAGTGTGCACAAAATGACCGTAGAGCGACAAACCAAACCATTCACACTTTACACAAAACATCTTTATCTTATTCACACTTTACACAGTGTAATGTTACCTCTCTGTGTTGTATGTGAACCATCTTTATAACTCTTCTGGAACGCATCTCACTTCTTCTACAACGCATCTCATTATCCCAAACAAAGATAACACCCACAGAACACAGACAATTAGTCAAATATATACTCATTCACACTTTACTCGTACGCTTCAGGTTCGAATCCTAACGGTGGCATGGATGGTTAGGCTAATTATCGATGTTAGTGGTTCGGAATCCACATTAAACTATATGTCCAGGTCTAATTAGCACAAAATGACCCTAGAACGACAAACCAAACCATTCACACTTTATATAAAACATCTTTATATTGTTCACACTTTACACAAAACATCTTTATATTATTCACAATTTATGTTACATCTCTGTGTTGGATGTGAACCATCTTCTGTAACGCATCTTACATCTTCTACAATGCATCTTATTATCCAAAACAACAAAACAAAGAAAACACCCGCAGAAAAAAGGCAAGCAACTCAACTATATACTCGTTCACACTTTACACAAAACATCTTTATCATCTTCAGAACGTAACCCTTTTCATATTAAGGTGCTCATACCCATTAATTGGCTCCAACCCTGCTTATTGAGGCAAGGTGAAGAGATACCCATCACGATTCAACCTTCTGGAAGCTGTTACTTCCTCTCCTTAATCACTCTCTGAATTGATGGGTGTTCCGAAGATTCCTCCATTGACCCTCGTGGGATGCTTCAATTGTTAAATATTTATACTAGCAGTCTACTTAGATTAGCATATCGAAACCTTTCTACAGCATTCTTTTTTTTTTCTTCTGTGATATGCTAAATGGTGCGTTGAAATTCTGCTACAGAGTAACTACAGAAAAGATGGTTGATTCTTTATCGTGAAATGATCTGTTGTTGTTTTGTCGACATTATCATCAACATCTAGTTAAGGTTGACTCGAAGATTTATCAACGCATCTCGCTATAGTTCTTGAACTTTTTTGTTTATCGAGAAAGGTGATAATAAGTGTCAGACAAAAGAAAAAACTGTTGTCTGTCATCAATGTAACCTTTTTTCGAAGTTTAATTGGTACCCATTGTAGCAGTCAAAGAATAAAGAAAAACAAATGTTTAGTAATCGTTAACATTTTCATTAATGTCTCGTTAAATTGATTAAAACGTTTAGAGAAACGTTTCATGGTTCGTTTCGTATGTATTTATTTTTCTTAAGTAACTTGTAACGGATGCTGCTATTAGTTTAAGCTATTGGAAATTTTATTACTTTCATACAAAGTGGTTAAATAAATGATCTAAGATTGCTTAGATTTTTTTTAATTTTTAGCTGATGAAAGAATAATAAATAAGCGACGAAAAGAATGATATAATATTTCCTGTAAATAAACTTTAAAAAAAAATCGGCAAAGGAAATTTTGACAGATTGTTTAATTTAGAATACCGGGTACTGTAAACTGAGGGCATTTGCCTTTTTAAATAAAAAGTATGTAGCGGTTTCAGCATTACTCAGGATCTATCATAGATGCAGGTAGGCAATCGGACTACTCAACCTCCGAGTTGTGCTAACAAAATACGGGGAAAAAATGTAAGGAGAAAGGAGATGCATCAATTTCAATTTCTTTAGCCTGGCATATAGACACGGAAGCTTTTAGTTTTCTCTCATGTTGTAACTTGGTTTTACTTTTGTCGAATCAAAACTTTGTATTTTAGAGACGCACTGCGCTGTACACCACTTTTCCTACTATTTATTGCATGTACTGAGTTGTAAATATTTATTTAACAGCATATCCGTTTTTGTATACTACTGGGAAATTGATTTGGAGTCATTGGATAATGATACGGCCAAATTCTTCATTACCCAAGATGCATCACGAGGGATTCCTCCGCTATAGACCTTTTTGTGCCATTGTAGTGTGCAGATTGGGCAACCAGATTGAAAATGGGTTTGGTAGGGTTGAGATACTTGAGGCACTGTTTGGAAAACTCACAGCGTTATTTATAGACGCACTGACACCACACAGACACGCATATTAGAGGCATACAATATTTAATATATTTAAAGGCATATAATTATAGATTCATGGAATGATTTCACTTCTAAGACGAAAACTCATTACTCAGCTACGCGCAGGATAAGCGAAATATATTTCCTCTTCGGGGGAGAGTCTGTAGGCCAACTGACCATTTCTCCTAAACGCCACAGAGGGTGCATTTGCCAGGTTACACTATTATAATTTGATAAAAAAACTCATGTAAATTATGTGGGTGATATGCATTTTCTGTTTTCTTCCTTGAACGACATAAAAGAACTTTCAGATTTATACATTTGTCGTATTCATCTCCATCTTGGCTAAAGAGTCAATGAAAGAACATGTAGTATGGAAAGAAAAATGTGTTAATATAAACTGAAGAAAATTAATTAATAAAAGAAAAGAAAATTTTTAAGTTAAAAAACGTTTATATGAATAGATGTAATGATTACTAAAATTTTTTTTTCATTCTAATGCAGCTGACAAACACTTAGACAGTTGTCTTTGATGCCTTAAGGTAAGCGCTACACCGATGTTACTAACTTAGCCCTACCCAGGAGGTGCGCGTAGCTTGAAGATAAGCTACGGACGCTGAGTAACAATACCACCGCAACGCTCTAAAGTGGATTATGCATCACTATAAACATCCATGGCACCGCTGGGACTCGAACCCGAAACCTGTGGTACAGAGCGCCAGAGCGTAGCCACTCAGCTATTGAGGCCCGGATTACTAAATATTTATTCAAATAAAATAAAAAAAACTCTTGGTTTTTACATTATAAATTCAAATATTTTTCTATCCTTTTTTTTTCGCGTAGCATTATATTTTATTTTATGCAATATTTTTCCTGGTAAGATGAAGATGATTAAAAATATAACAAAGGAACACAATTTTCACAATCAATCTAGTCAAAATATAAGGTACCTCAAAATTTTACGCAAGAAGTAATTCTTTTAATACAGGATGCAGGAGAGTTTGTTTTAGAAAACAATTTGGTATCCCCCCCCGAAAACCAAGCCTAAAAGTGGACTATGCCAGACTATTTCGGATGTTTTTGGAATTCAAATCTTGCGTGAATTTTGTGACATCCTGTACAATCAGTTTTGTTTTGATCTAAACGGAGAATATAAACTTCTTTTACTAGAAAATCTATTATCGTACTTTTAAACAGTGTTTTATATAATTTGGTCTTTGTGTTATAAGATTGTTATCATAAAGTGTTTTTATTAGGCATGGACCGTTTAGTTTTTAAACTTTGGCAATTAATTATTGTTTTGTTGAAACGTTTTGCTGTATAAGCCGAAACCAGGAAGGCCTAATTGATTATAGTTCTAAGAATGGCAGTGCAGTAGTATAATAGAATTTTGTTTTTATGCTCGTGACAGGATGTTTATTTAGAAGTGGACAAAGTTTTCTAGTACAATTGCACAAGATTTTTGTTTTGTGTAAAGTGTGTATTGTTTCCAAGTTAAATGTTTATCAAAAAAGATACCTAAATATTTAATTCGTTTCCTCCAGGAGATAATTTTATCTTTAAGTATAAGAGTTATTTTATTCATTTAATTAATTTTGTTACGTTTACAGGTAAAGACGGCCTTAGTTATTAATACGCTTTTATTAGTTTCGCTTTTATATGTTTGTTTGTAACTGGTTCTTTGGACTCGATGTTGCCCTACTTTAAGCGATCAGATTTCATTTAAACGTTGTAGACTTATCAAGAAACGACGACACTAAAATATTTTGATAAGTTTATTATATCATCATGATTAGGATCACCAGGAATAATGATTTTTTTTTAACTTATGAAGAGCAATTTAACCCATGTAGAATGAAAGTACTTAGGACATTCAAACTTACGTGGGACAGTGGCACAACGGATAACGCACCTGACCTCGGATCAGGAGATTCCCTGTTCGAATCCTGGCTGGCTCCACATATTCGCATTTAGTCTTTGTTTCACTACTCAAAATTAAATTATTGTAAGAACTATAGTTCCAGTCCTCCGTATCCGGGACCTCATTTAAATATTATAGTTTAAAAACACTAAAAAACACGCTATTAGAGTTAATCAAACTAAAGTAAAAAAATAAATTATAGTTTAAAAAAACTAAAACACACGCTTTTAGAGTCAATCAAACTAAAAAGTAAAAAATAATTGTTAACATAAGAATAAAATCACTGACGAGAAAATGAATGTCCCTGTTCTAAAAGCGTGGGGTGCTCGATATCAATCGTTATAATTTTTCACCAGTTTCATTCCGAAATGCAGAGTTAGTTTAAAAATGTCATACAAAGCACCCCACGCTTTTGACATTAATTTTCTCGTCAGTAATTTTATTCTTATGTTAACAATTAGTTTTTACTTTTTACATTGATTGACTCTAAAAGAGTGTTTTTTAGTTTTTTTAACTATAATTTATTTATTTAATTTTGTTACGTTTACAGAAAAAGACAGCCATAGTTGTTTCCAACGTTAATGGTTGTTTTCCATTCTACAAGCCTAATTATTAACAGTTTTGTGCTCATTGCAATAGCAGGAAAACTGATGGTTGATGACCGAGTGGCTAGCGCACTGGCGCTCGATATCATATGTTTCGCGTTTAAGTCCCGGCGGTGCCATAGATGTTTGTAGGGGCTCGGAATCTACTTTAAGGCGTAGGCCCCGGTCTAATAGGATCGTACTGAGTTGCAGGGGTAGTGTTATTCGCGTCCGTAACATATCTTCAAACTACACGTGCTCCCTGGGTAGTACTAAATGAGTAACAGCAGTGCAGCCCTTGCTTATAGCATAAAGGTTAACTGTCTGTATATTGCCAGTTGCATTAGGAAAAAATATTAAATCGACGTAAATACAAAAACACTTACTGAATGGATGCTGTATTATGTATTAAATCCAGGTAAATACTGAAAATATTCATTGAGTGAATGTAGTACTATGAATTAGATCGTGGTAAATTCTGAAAACACTTATTGAATGAATATAGTATTATATATTAAATCGAAATAAATTATGAAAACACTTATTGAATGAATGCAGTATTCTGCATTAAATCAAGTGAAATACTTATTAAATGAATGAAAATATTATGCTTTAATTTTTGTATTTATTTTTGATACATTACGTCATTTTTTTATTATACATAATGAATAAAGTATATATTTCCTAACTATCAAGGATGTTTGTGTGTCTCTGTGGCTCGCATTCAAATTACAAAGAGGAAGTGTGGTCTTCTTAAGTGTGTGTATCTCTGTTCTAAGGTGAGACTAATTTCTGATGGAAGGCATTTTTTTTCAATTCCTGCTATTAGTTCACACTGTCCCTATATATATCTTGTTAAAATTTTCAATTGTTAATAAAACTTTTTTTTCATCCACTCCAGTTCAAATATATTTTTTTGAACTTGTAGTGGATGATACTGGATGTTATTACAGTTTTTCAAATATTAATTCATTAATTAAATTTAATTAATTAATTTTGGTTTTTTTTAGATTTAAGTAGCATGTATCTAAGAAGGCCCCAAGATGGCCCCAAGATGTAAGAGCGAAATTTCAACTTTATTTGTAAAGGATTTTTCTACAATATAGTGGGAAAAAGTATTAATTGACTAGTATTAGTATTAAAGTATTAGTATTAATTGAATTTATATTACTTGTTTTAACTTGATATCAAGCAACTTCCTTGATTACATATACCTTCTTTTCTTTGAATCAATTTGAGAATTTTGCTGCATGTGTAAAATAAATACATTGTGTTTTGGGACTTTTTTTTGTGTGTGTGTCGAATGTTTCATGGGAAAATACGTATGAATATTTATGATTTGCAACATAAAAAAATACACGAGTCATTTTTTACAGTGGTATGTTTTTTACTTATTGGGACACTTAAATTGGACATACATGACTTATTTTTCGTGTTTATAATGATGCAATCTTTGGTATGCAATAATGTCATTTTTTAAAAAATTGTTGCGAATTGTTGCTAACGCTTACGAAGACTTTCAAATTATAAATATTTAACTAAATAAACATATTTATTTACTTTCATCCATTTTGTTAAATATGTCTCATGTATTATAATTTAATAAATGAAGAGGTTTTTGTTGCGCCACTGGTGAGCATTAGAGCTGATGTTCAATCCATTGACGGCTTTGTTGTAGACACTGTTTCAAAAAACGCGGTTTGGTTAGGTTTGCCCCTCTATGGCACACTTTAGACTAATTACACCGGGACTTACAGTTTAATTTGGATTGCGAACCATTAACAAACATCCGTGCCACCACCAGCCTGTGGTACCAAAGGTCAGAGCGTTAGCCAACTGGCTATCAAACTGCTCGAAAAATAAGGAGATTCGATGGCGTTTGTGATGTTTAGCGTTTTGCCTAGTGAGTCGACTACCTGGTGAGTTTTCTGGGTTTTCTCCCATACGATACGCAACTGCTGGGTAGTTCACTTTAAAATGTCTTCCCTGTAGACACTACCCTCATTCTACATCGTCATGGAGCCAAGTCAGACTTCTACCAACAGGTACTCCATCACAACAGAAGTTGCCTGCTCCCTCCAGGAGACCACACGTATTCTTGGACTTGGTCTAGATGTTGTTGTCTACCAAGTGGGATAAGAAACAACAGATTTTTATTTTTCTATGCAACTATAAAATTTAAGATACAGAAATGAAATTCAAACTAATTAATTTATGATTTTTTTTCCCTTCTGTAATTTATTTATATTTTATAATATACCAGATGATAATGAAAGTTCAACACATATTAAACTACATTTAGAATGATAGGAATCAATTCTCACTCTTATTACGTCCATTATAAGACGGGATTAGCCTTATTAAAATGTTTTACTGGGATATGCAGTTTTAAAAATACAGCAATAGAAATTTGGTTGAGGAGGATCAGTTTTGCGTGTTGAGGAAGATAAAATGAAACAATTACTCATTCGCTATTATCTATTTAGAACTGAATAGTTTAAATATTCTTTTTCCCTCCTTCGATGCATAAAGCTAAGTCATTAGGTCGTTGTTCTCACTCATTATGAAAACGGTATGTTTATTTTTGAAGAATAATAAATAGATGTATTTTATAGTGTTTAAATTATACAGAAGTTTAGTAAAATGCATAAGCTTTCGTGGTGTATTTTTAATTGCTTACCTTATTAAAAACTAATCTAGAAAAGCACAATTTTTCCTACAACTGATGACAGCTTACCAGTCTTCCATGCATATATTTTTCCTGCTGTATACAAGAATTTGTAACTGTATACATTTTCCCGGTCTGTTAATTGATTGTATACTTATCCCTGGTCTTTTCTGTTGTCCAAGAATTAATTTTTTTGTTGCCAATTAACATTATGATTTTTTGTTTTAGATTTTTGCCTTAATGGTGTATTTTGAACTACTTACCTTATTAAAAACAAATCTCGAAAATTACACGTTTATCCTTTAATTGATGACCGCTTACCAGTCTTCTGTGTAGATGTTTCGGTTATATGCAAGAATTTGTAACTGTTCTACATTTTCCCAGTCTGTTATTTCAATGTAGACTTACCCCCGGTCTTTTCTTATGTCTAAGGATTCATTTCTGGGCCTGAATGGCCTAGTGGCTGGCGCTCTGGAGCACGGTACCACAGGTTTCGGGTTCGAGTCCCGGCGGTGCCATGGATGTTTGTAGTGGTTCGGAATCCACTTTAAACTTAAATCCACTGGCCGCTTACCAGTCTTCTACACAGAAATTTTTCCGGCTGTATACAAAATTTGTAATAGTATACAGCCGGAAATTTCCAGTCTATTTGATTGTAGACTTACCCCTGGCTGTTCCGATGTCCAAAAATTCATTTCTTGGTTGCCAATGGACACTGCAATTTTTTTTTTTTTTTTGCACATCTGTGGGCTTCGTGTTTTACGAACAGTCCACCGATAGCCTGATGGAAGGAGGGAATTGCTTTCCCAGAGATCTTTTAGGAAAAACTTCTCCAAACTTCTTCTATGGTACCGGCGGAACTCGAACTCGAAACATTTGGTACCGAGCGCCGAAGCGCTAGCCACTCGGCCGTCAGGCTCCAAGAACATTGGGTTCAGCCGGGATCCATTACTGAGACTAAATCTGCGAGCATTCTACGTCTTTGACCTTAGAACTGAAGTCACACCACATCACTGAGCCTAGAGCTTAAAGCACACCACATCACTAAGTCAACCGCTGAGAGACTACTACAGCCCATTACTGAGCCTAGACCTGAGAGTTCTCCACTTTTCTGACCTTAGAGCTGATATCACACCACATCAGATAATTTTGAGTACAGATAATTTTTTAATAATAATATTTTAATCACTGAATACAGATAATTTTTTTTCAATTATTTATTTATATTTACTAGTTACTGGCGGATTGTGTGTCCTACTAACGCATGCCATGAAAAGCACGTGAACAATTGTTTAAAGGATGACACTGTCTGACGCAAGAGCTTCTGGGGCAAACTAGACGCAATTACATGTCGTATGGGAGAAAGCCTGGAAAACTTTCACCAGGCGACCTGACTTTTGATGCAAGACGTTTATTCAAGCTTTTTAAACTACCATCAAATCTTTTAGTTTATGAAAGCAGCCCCTGAAATGCATGCGAAATCACACTTGAATCTTCCAGCTCGATGTACGTTACTACTGAGTTATTTACGGTGGGCAAACACTTATAAAAAAAGCTGGGGTTTTTTTATAACCATTAAGTTTTGATCAGTTTTGCCGCCTTAAAAAAGTAAGGAAAAACAATTATTCCTTTCTGTCCCCGTATTTCACTGCCCTTAATTCAACTTAAATTATTTATTTTAAATGAGAGTAATGTGCAACTATTAACCTAGAATAAAAGCCGCACTATCATTCGAAATTGTGTCTTAGTTAATAACCAAAACCTACTAATTTATTTTAGATTGAATTTTTGGATAAACAATAACAATTTTAATGATAACTAAAGCACTATTTTTTAATTAACACACGATTGCACACATCAGTTTTGGATTCCTTCTGCATTTTTATTTTATTTTCTGCTTTCTTACCACCATGTCCTACTATTATACCTACTCTCATGTCCTACTATTATACAAGTAAAATTATTAAATTCCATGTAAAAATAATATATAACTTAAGTTTTATAATAATTTTTCTTCCAAGTTTTAAGGATAAAAAAATAAATTTCATTTTTATTTTTTTTATTTTGAAGTAATATAACTATGCAAAATTTTCAAAAGGCAATGTTCAAAACTTTTTCTAATTTATTTTTGTGCATTTTGAAATTTTTTCAAAGCGAAGTTATTTTAAAACCTAAACAAAAAAACAGAATGAGTTTAAATCAAATGTTCTGAGATGCTTATGCCATTCCGCATCATAACAAACAGCTAATAATCCCACATAATCACAAATTAAATCACAATCAAAATTACAATCAAAGATTATGTTCATTGTAAAATTATAGTCGTTTTTGTTAAACGTCGTAAAACGTAAATTTTACCAATGAATAACAAGGGCATGAATGGCCAAGTGGCTAGCGCTCTGGCGCTCGGTACCACAGGGTTCGAGTCCCGACGGTGCCATGGATGTTTGTAGTGGTTCAAGCTCCACTTTAAACCGTAGGTCCCGGTCTAACAGGATTGTAGAGCGTTGCGGGGGTATTGTTACTCCGTGTCTGCAGATTATCATCAAGCTACACACACCTTCTGGGTAGTGCTAAGTGAGTAACGTCGGTGCAGCGCTTCCTTAAGGCATCCAAGACAACTGTCTAAGTGTTTGCCAACTGCATTAGAACAAAAATATTCAAAACAATTTTTCGACTAAAAAACTTTTAACTTTTATGTTTGAAAAACACTTTTTAAACTTATTTTTGTGCACTATAAAACTTTTCAATGCGAGTGTATTTCAAACCTAAAAATACTGAATGAATTTAAATAAATCACTGTAAAATAATCACCTACTGCCGCATCATCACAAACAGTTCATATTCCCACAAATTAAATCATAATCAAAATTACAATAAAAAATTATTTCCATTATAAAATTCTAGTCTAGTTTTTGTTAAATGTCATTTATTTTATATGAAATAAAACTAACTTTTACAAATAAATTACAAATCTTTATAATTCATTTTATTATTTAATTAATGATTTAATAAATTTAATTAATTATTTATGAATTTTTATTTTATTTTATTTATTATTTTTATTTTGAGAGGTTTGATGTCCGAGTGGCTAGCGCTCTGGCATTCGGTACCACGGGTTTCGGGTTCGAGTCCCGGGGGTGCCATGGACGCTTGTTCGGAATCCACTTTAAACCGTAGGTCCCGGTCTAACATGATCGTAGAGCGTTATGGAGGTATTGTTACTCTAGCGTATCTTCAAGCTACACTCACCTCCTGGGTACTGCTAAGTGTGTAACGTCGGTACAGCGCTTGCCTTAAGGCGTCCAAGGCAACAGTCTTAATGTTTGCCAGCTGCATTAGAACAAAAACAAACAAATGAATAACAAATTACTATAAACGGAATTTTTTATTCTATTTATTTATTTATTATTATTATTGAAGAACATTTTAATATTGAAACTGTGCACAATGCAACAGACCTTGTAAAGTTTTTATTTAATCGCATGGGTCACGAAAAAATCTCTCGTTGCTGTAAGATAGATAAATAAAAAATTGCATAGCCCAAAAGAAAAAAGTAACAAATATTGATCATTTGATCGGATATCATAAAATGAAAAATGGTAGAACCAGAATGAAAATCTTATCTGAATTTTTTCGTTCACGTGTTTTTGAAACACACCCATACCGCATTAAAAAAAAATGCGTAACCTTTTGTAACCGAAAACGAAAAATTCATTTATTGTAGTAGATATTGATGGGAAATAGGATTCAATGTTTTTAAAAAGAAATTCTTGCTTAGAGGTGGTTTTTTATTGTTGTTATATGTTAGATTAAAGGGTTTCTTTCCGAACTGTGATTTAGGATGTTTTTTTAATTTATTCAGTCTTTGATCGATTTCAATGCATTATTCGTGGGAAAATGGCTTCACAGTTAAGTTAACAGTTAAAAATGACTGAAATTTGAATTAATGAAATTTATCTTGGAAATAAAAACAAAACGTAAAATATTTTATTAAAACAAGTTGTAATTCCGCATAGTTCTTAGGTTTATTTCCGAAACTTTATTAAATTTTAAATAACTGGTTCGTTATCTCAAGTCTCTATTAAAAAAATAATTATTGTTTGTTAAAGTAACTTAAATTATTTTAAATAATTTTAATGGGTTTTGAGATGAAATATGCAATATGTAATACTGTAAATGGGTCGTTAATTCAGTATACGGAAGAAATCGGTATTTGTATCATAGGGTTTGACTTTTTCATGTATGCAGTGTTACGTAAACAGTTTGTATTACTTAAGCATTTGCTTTTTTTTACGATATAATACAGTAATTTGAATTATTCGTTAATTATTATAATTTTAATTATTCATAATTATTATTCGTGATTATTTCATATTTTTTTTTTTTTTAAATGTTGCATTTTAAGGAATATTTTTATTTATTATTCTTGTTTATTTGTATTAAATATGTTTCAATTATGTATAAAGTTATATGCATAATATAACTGTTTATTATATTGCGTTAAAAGTTTGTGAATTATGTTAATGTTACATAATAATAAGCATAATAATGTTCGTCGTTGATTTAATGTTATATTTTTTTATCTGTGAAATTTAGTTTTCCACTTAGACTGTTATTCATTAGTTATAAACGTGGCAAGCTTATTGATCACTTTGTATTGGCTAATATTACTTGGCGACCTACAGACCATTGTTGAAATCTTAGTGGTTTGCAGAAAAATCTGGACATGATTTGAGATTTTAGTGCTTTACTAATAATAAAACAAAAATAATAATCTAAAAAATATGGTGGTTCAAAATGGCATAGAAAAAATGTGGTGGTTCAAATTGTGGTAGTAAAAAATGTGGGGGTTCAGTTTATGGTAACGATACTGTTGTGCTTCAAATTGCCATAGCAAATATGTGGTGGGCAAAATTACCATAATAAATGTGTGGTGGTTCTAATTGTGATAGTAAAAAAGTAGGGGGTGCAATATGTGGTAATGAAACTGTTGTGCTTCAATTTCAATTTGTCACAGCAAAGGTGTGGTGGCACAAATTGTGATAGTAAAAAATCTGTTGCTTCAAATTGTGGTAACGAAACTGTTGTGCTTCAAATTGCCATAGAAAAAGTGTGGTGGTTTCAATTGTGTTAGTAAAAATTCTGGGGAATCAAATTGTGGTAACGAAACTGTTGTGCTTTAAATTACCATAGCAAAAATGTGGTGGGTCAAATTGCCATAACGAGACTGTGAAGGTTCAATTTGTGGTAACGAAACTGTTGTGCTTCATATTACTGTAAGAAAAGTGTGGCGGTTAAAACTGTTGTAGCAAAAGGGTGGTGGCTCAAATTGTAGTTGCAAAATGTGAAGGAGTGAAGTGAGTCCTTTCCCTATAATACACATTGGCTAACATTGAAAACAACATGAACAAACAACTTATTAAAATAATTTTTTCGATGTTTTTTTAATTTATATATCCATTTATTTTCTGAGTTAAGTATTGCTCTTTAATTTGTTACTTTCATTAATTACTATGATAACGTAAGCTCGGTGATTCAAATTGCCGTACCAAAAGTGTGGTGGTTCAAATTATAAGTAAGGTGAATCACAAACAACGCATAAAAATATTCGTTGGTAAATTAAATTCTCAATTTATCTTTTTGTTATCAATTCTAATCATCGTTACGGATCCCACACGTTCGGCAATCACAATTTTATATCATATTCAATAATTTTATGGCATCGACAAATGGTCCCTAGTTGTACCGAATTTTAACTTAAATTCTTTTAATTTTAATTTTAACTTTTTATTTTTTTATCGTAGTTTTATTTATTTTTAGTATTTTTTAATTTTTTAGAGTAACATTTTTTAATGTTTAGAAACTTTAGGTTAGCAATAACGATAAAAAAATAAAGAGCCAATTAAAATTGTAAACATGTGTATGAATTAAGACGAGGTGGTTAAGGGGCCTATACCCATTGGTACTCCGTAATCGGTACGCCAGTTGCCAATAAATATTTCTTTTTAATACGCTTTTATTAGCTTCACCTGCATGTATGTATGTAACTGACTTTTTCCCCTGGAGATCTGTTTCTCCTCATATACACTATTTAAGCTGCAAAGAAACATTTACAGGCATCTTTCAGAAAGAAAACAGTTGATTCTTTTTAATACGCTTTTATATTAGTTTCACCTGGATGTTTGTTTGTTTGTAACTGACTCTTTGGGTCAAAAAGTCGATTAAAAAGTCAAAAGTTTTAAAGTCGATTTTGCCCTACTTTAAGCGATCAGATTTTATTTAAACGTTGTAGACTTATCAAGGACCGACGACACTAAAATATTTTAATAAGTTTATTATCTTATCAGGATTAGGAACGCCAGGATTAGAGATTTTATTTTAACTTAGGAAGATCATCGACAAATAATTTCCATGTAGAAGGAAAATATTCAGTAAAGACATTCAAACCTACGTGGGACAGTGGCACTACGGACTATTCGAATTTAGCCTTTGTTTTACTCACAATTACATTATTGTAAGTACTATAGTTCCACTCCTCCATACCGGGACCACATTTAAATATTATAGTTTAAGAACACTAAAAAACATGCTTTTAGAGTTAATCAAACTAAAAAGTAAAAAATAATTAAATAGTTTACAAAAACTACAAAACACGCTTTTAGAGTTAACAATTATTTCTTACTTTTTAGTTTGATTAACATAATCAAACTAACTTTTACTTTGAACTTTTACTGTGAACTTTTTAGTTTGATTAACATAAGAATAAAATGACAGACGAGAAAATGAATGTCACTATTCTAAAAGCGTGGGGTGCTTTGTATGACATTTTTAAACTATCTCTGCATTTCGGAATGAAACTATTGAAAAATTATAACGATTGATATCGAGCACCCTACGCTTTTAGGACAGTGACATTCATTTTCTCGTCTGTCATTTTATTCTTATGTTAACAATTATTTTTTACTTTTTAGTTTGATTAACTCTAACAGCGTGTTTTTTAGTTTTTTTAAACTATTTATTTTAAAGAAATGGGCTATAAAATTATGTAACCATGCATCCTTTTATCTCAGTTTCATAAGAAATTCATTAAGAATATCAGCTTATATGTAAATATAACAATACATGTAACCCGTGTTGCTAATTGTTAGTTCTATAAGAATTAATCAATGTAGGCTAGTTTAACGACAGAGAAAGCTCATTCCCGTGGTCCATTTGTTGTGTTCCACGCAGTCATTTAAACTTTTCAATTAAATTAAAACGTTCAGGGAAGCGATTCATTTAATTGACCGATTCCATTTTATTTTAACTTTAATTAAGCTGAATGCATCGTTTAAATTTTAACTATCATTCATTTTCATTTATGGTTTTTTCCCGTCTTAAGTCAACTAAAAAATAAATTTAAAAAATAATTTAAAAGAACTTTTTGGTTAGTAGGAACTTTAATTATCACATATATTTCAAAATGGCTCATAATTTATCCCTTAAAGATCCTGATTTCTAATTTAAACGAGAACGCTTTTTTTTTTTTTTTCCTTGTTCCTCTATTTGACTACAATGGAGTCCCGAATTAAGCAGTCCTTTCTTGGCAATTTAGGATTAACTATCTTGAGTTTTGCTTAAAAAATATGTTATGAAAATGCTACCCATTAACCTAAGGCAAGTAAATATTCAATTACTTCTGGAAATAAAAATAGTTTTAGTAGCTAAATAAAGTCATTAATTAATAACTGAATTTTTTAATTAAAAAATTCTTGCTATTCATATTTCTTTTTTTTTTACGTCAGTGGACTTTGTGTTCGGAACTTTTGAGTGTCTAGCGCTTCGGATCGAGTGGCTAGCTCTTTGGTCCTAGGTGCCACAGGTTGCAGGTTCTAGTCCCGGTGGTGACATGGATGTTTGAAGAGGTTCGGAATCCACTTTAAACCGTAGGTCCTCATCTAATAAGCCAGTTGGATATAGGGCTGACTCCCATTCCCCGTAAAAAAAAAATATCTCCTATGTTGAAATCTGCCAGTAGACAGACGGCCTTGGCATACCATGGGGCTGTTGCGCCATTGGAGAAGAAGAAGGATTTTTGTACACTAATGTTTGCTACGATAGGTAATGATGCAAAAGTACTACTTTCAGGTTTGCCTATCATTTAGTTGAGTGGCGTATGAAAGAACACACGGAAAACTGCAATCTCAGTAACCTATTGACCAATGACAGACACTTTATAGAAACTCGAACTATCTCCACCGATTTTATTCTTTTATACAAGCGTCTGCATGGATTTGAACTGAGTCTTCTGTAGCCGATGTATGCATTTTTTGGGGGAAGGAAGAAGGATCCCTTTTTCCAAATGTGTAAGTCACAAACAGCTCATTGACTTGTTATAAGGGCAGGACTTTGTCATTCAGAAGGATTTATCACTGCATTTATCCCACATTTGCGTGTGTTATGGGATATAAAAAGTCGGACTAAGGAGTAGGCAATGGTTTGGTTCCCCTGCCCTGGTTATAACTGGGTCATAAGTTAGGTGTCTTTACTTTATTTTTCTTTTCTCCACACTTCACCCCGCTACGTAACCCCCTACCGGTTAGAAGAGCGTGGAATTTCGGTGAGCGTTGTGCTCACCACGAACAGCCCTCCAACGGGTGGAAGGGGAAAATAATAGAGAGATTTTGCATACCGTACGTTAGTTACCTTAGGACGTCCGTTAGCTTTTTCTCCCTAGCGCGCATGCTCATAGGAAACATAATTTCCTATGAGCATGCGCGCTAGGGAGAAAAAGCTAACGGACGTCCTAAGGTAACTAACGTACGGTATGCAAAAACTCTCTAATGTCTTCCAGGAGGAATTTTAGGGGTAATTACCCCCCTCCCCTCCCATTTTCGGGTCGTGTGAGAGAAAAATAGGTACAATCACACCAGGCTGCACGACTATCGATGCGAGACACATTGTCACAACCACCATCTGATCTCCTTGTTTCTGATTGAACAGTGATTACAACCATGCCGCCAGTGGATTCGAACCTCAGCTCTCTCTCTCTCTCAGCATGCTAGCGCGCACGTTGAGATTGTGGCACGAGTCCGGCGATGGAGTGCCATTCTATTGCCAACCATGATGATCGATTATGCCAAAACTCAGGCGACTCTGTCGATGTTGTGGGAGTATAAAGGCTCCTCCCCACCGAGGCGAGAGGCGTTGAAGATTCACGCGGCAGGCGAGAAAATTTTTTCGACCCGTCCACAGTGAAACGTAAAAAATAGCATTACGCCTAGTGACGTTCCGCTTCGAATTGAAAGTTGGTCAACTCGTAGCGGCGGTTCAGGCGAAGGTGGTGAGGCTAGTGATTGGTCAGCACTTCACGCTTAAACCCTTCTCGCCTCGGTGGGCACGAGCCTTTGCTACTACTATAGATCACATCACATCATTGTGCCTAGAGTTGAATTGCCCAAATACAGTTTGGTAAGTTGTACAGTTATACAGTTTGGTACAGTTAACCAGAAGTCTGACTGGGCTCCGTGACGCTCTTACAGTCATATGTAACCGGGACCTAAGGCATAAAGTGGATTCCGAACCACTACAAACATTCATGGCACCGCCGGGACTCTAACAACGAAACCTGTGGCACCGAGCGCCAGAGAGCTAACTACTCGACCATTCAGTCCCCAATGTTGTGGGAATATAGGCAGATACTGTGAAGAAAACTTCCATTTCAGTCAAATACCATAAGATGGTAGAAGGTACCATAGGTGATATAGAAGAATCTGTACCATGATGGCGGTCAATAATACCGTTGGGCCAGTTCGGATCTATCACATAATCCTGAGATTTTGAATTCGGCCAAGAGTAGCACTATGTGGGAAGCTACTATGCACTTTAATATTATCATATATAAGTAATACAAAACGAACAAATAACCTAGTAATTTAATAATAATAAAAACTTTGGGGCCCTGCCTAACTTTTCTTTAATAAAAGGGGTGGTTTTGTTTGGTTTGTCGCTCTACGGTCATCTTGTGCACACTTGCGGCTAAACAGATCGGGATCTACAGTTTAAAGTGGATTCCGAACCACTCACAAACATCCATGCCCCCGCCAGGATTCGAACCTGAAGCCTGGACCAAAGACCAGTGCGCTAGCCACTTGGCCACCAGGCCGCATAAAAGGGGCGGAGAGTTTAAAAGCCGTTGAACTATGCAGTTAAATGACCGTTGTGAGGAAATCAGTAGTTTTCCCATTAACGTCTTGTTTACAATACTTTTCCGATACCTAAAACTTAACGTATCGTAGAAATCGTTCGCAGAATACAGTTTTAAATGCCGGTTTTGATCGTGTCCTCTGTCTGGACACTACGGATGATCTCACTTGCAAGCTCACGCATGATCGGCAAAGCGAAACGCTGGCTGAATTTGCTGTCTTAGCTGCTAGGTTTTTTTTTTTTTTTTTTTTTCTTTCAAGTTCTTTGTTTAATGAAAATTCTTTTATCGTTGAGGCCATTTTTGGAAGACGTTAAAAAGAGACATTTTCTTAGTTTTGCGTGAAAGAAAAATAATTTTTTTTTCTTTTGTCGACAGGACATAATTTCATCTTCTTCTTCTTACTTTTTATTTTTGAAGCTGAACGAAATTGTTTATTATAATTTTTTTTTAAAAATGCATAAATGAATGAATGAATAAAGGAAGTTTTTGCGCGGTGTGTCGTCAGTTCTCTCACGTTTGGTCATTTACCCGTTGGATAGGGTATAAATGAAGAGACAATTTGCAAGTGTAATGTGGAAGATGGGCCCGTCATTTTTGGAGTAATTTTGCTCACGTTTACGCAGGAAGTATAAAGGGAGAAATTGTTGGTTGCCGTCATAAGTGCTTTTGAGTCTTTTGTGTGTGTTTTGCGCTGTGTTTATCTTCAAAGAATGTTAGGCGTATTGTAATGACAATAAAATTTGATGCTATTATATACTTTGTGAAAATTTTGACAAAATCTTAGAATTTCCTAAAAACTTTTCTTTTTCTTATTTTATCTTTAAAGAATGTCAGGCGCATTTTAAGGAAAGTAAAATTTGTTGGTAATTTAAGTTAATATTCTTCGCCTTCTTCTTCAATGATCGGCTTCAGTTTCGATTTCGGCGGTGATATTTATGTTTGTTAGTGGTTCGAAATCCACTTTAAACTGTAGGTATCGGTCTGTTTAGCCCATGTGTGTACAAAATGACCATAGAGCGACAAACCAAACCAATCTTCATTGGGCGGCCTGGTGGCCAATGGCCAAGTGGCTTACCTTTGGTGTCGCAGGCTTCAGGTCCGAATGCTGGTGGTGGCATGGATTTTTGTTAGTGGTTCGGAATCCCCATTAAACTGTAAGTCATGGTCTAATTAGCCTAAAGTGTGCACAAAAGGATCATAGAGCGACAACCACCCCAAATTTTCATTGGCGCAACAACCCCATGGTGGGCAAATGCCATCTAACTAATGGAAGATTTCGATACAGGACATATTCTTCTTTTTAAGGGGTAGAGTTATCGGCGCTGCGCCAAACGCTCTGCAATTATATTACACCGGTTTAAAATGGTTTTCGAACCCCTACAGACATCCATCCATGGCCCCGCCGATACTAAAACTCGAAACTGCGGAGCTGAGACCCAGAGCGCTATCGGTAATCAGGCCCTGTTATTATGCGAAATATTTGACAAAAAAGTCATAGATATCTTCCTTGTACTTAATTGAACTTTTAAGACTGAAATATGTACATCAATCTATTCATTCACGTGAATTAATTTTAAGGCTAGATGTCATCACGAATAAAATATATAAAAACACAAATTCGGGTATTAAATAATTCCCTGGCACTACAGACCACGGTGGGCCAAGCTCATCTGCCTACTGGTAGATTTTGAGACAGGAGATGGGGTTTTCATTTTAGAGGGTAGGGCTGTCAGCCCTATGACCAATAATCATATTAGACTGGCAGCTATTATTTAAAGTGGATTCCGAATCACTACAAAAATCCATGGCACCGCCGAAATTTGAACCCGAAACTGGTGACACCGAGCGCTGGTCACTCGGGCATCAAGCCCCATATATGGATATTAGGGAGGAGGCTCCATCCGTTGACGGCTTTGTTGTAGACACTGTTTCCAAAATTATCAAGAATTAAACAACTAGTTAATAATTGGAAATTCATTTCCTCTTGGGGCCTGAATGGCCGAGTAGCTAGCGCTCTGGCGCTCGGTACTACAGGTTTCGGGTTCGAGTCTCGGCGGTGCCATGGATGTGTGTAGTGGTTCGGAATCTACTTTAAACCGTAGGTCCCGGTCCAACACAATGTAGAGCGTTGTGGAGAGTGACATATTAAAAATAAAAAATAACTGTTCATATATATAGTGATTAGGGGATTATAGTCCTTGTTGCTTCCCATCCCCATATACCACTTCATTTATCTTCATCATCATCATTCATTTCCTCAAATTGCATTACGCTTCTTTAAACACTCAAAGATCTAAACTGTAACTCAATGAAGTCATTAAATATATCTACCAAGCTCTAGTGGTTTTTCACTACATTATTTCTTTCCGTGTGCCGTGAAAATGGCATAATACACATTCTGTGTTTTAGTTAAGCTGTACAAGAAAATAGTATCGCTTGGTAAACGATGTATGAGATTGTTATTAAATGGTCAAAAATGAATTTAAAATGTGTGGTTTTGAATCTGATTTTCTTTTCTTTCGTGTGTATCAGTGGATCTCAATTGCTTTACTCACGTATCTAGGCCTATGCAACCCAATACCTATTAGAAAGATGAGGAGGGAACATCTGTGGGCTTCATGTATATCACGAACAATCCACCGACGGATAATGAGTTGGGACAGTGCTTTCCGAGAGGACTTTTTAGGGATAGCTGTCACGCATATGTGTGGGAGAAATCCACTAGGCGGCCAAACTCTTGATGCCAGACGTATTTAAGCACATTGCCACAATCGCCATCGAGTCTTCTTGTGTTTGAAAGCAGCGACTACAATAATGTTGCCAGTGGATTCAAACCTCATCTGACGTTACGACTGGACCACGAGCTAGGAGCCACTGGACTAGACCACTGGGAGAGAAAATTCTGAATGGATAAATGTGATACCAACAATATTTCCAGCGTTTTTCACAGCAATGACCGCAGCGCACGCCTTCAGAGGATTTGAATCCTAGTCTTCTTACAGGCTAACAGTGCCAGTTATTGCTTTCCAAGGCCAAGACCCTGTACCTATTTGCAGATTTCGAGAAAGGAAATGTTTCCTTTTTACAGGGTAGGATTGTAGCCCTACGCCCAACGCTCTATAGTTATATTAGACAGGGATAGCTGTATAGGGACCAACGGTTTAAAGTGGATTCCGAACTATTACAAACATATATAGTACCGAGCACCAGAGCAATGAAAATCTGGAATAATACTGTTTAGTTAGCTTTAATAAACTAACTGGCTAACTCTCTTTCACTACAGCCAGGGCCGGATTTTTCAATAGGCTAACTAGGCTTCAGCTTAGGGCCTCAAGGTCAAGAGGGGCCTACATTCAAATTGTTATCAAAATTAGAATTGCACTATTCTAAAAACAGTAAGCACTAAAACACTGAATCGAAAATAAGGAGAAATTCGACACATATGACTAATAAACAAACAAAATAAGTAATTTACAAACTTAAAAATGGGAGGTGAAAGAGCCTCATAAGTGGAATAGCCTAGGGCCTCTTTTCATCTCAATCCGGCCCTAACTACAGCCCATGGTGGGTACAATACATGACACTAACAAACATCCAATTCATGACCTACAAACATGGTACCGCCGGGACTCGAACTCGAAACCTGTGACACCGAGCACCAGAGCGCTAGTCACGCGGCGTCAGACTCCAATTTATCCACTATAGCATTCAAATCCGGTTTTTTTTCCGTTGGATTATTTATGAAGATAGCCATGAATTCAAAGATTATATTTAGACGCACACATACATATATTTAAAATTAAGGAACAAAATTCAGTTATCTTATTATAGAATATAAATAAAGGTTATTATTAAAATATTCAATACATATCTGATTTCAGAAAACCCTTTTATTTAAATTAATAGTGATAAGAGATTCTTTTAAAGAGGGTAAATCTGGCTATACAGCAAATTTTTTTTCGTACGAAATTTTGTGACATTTTTAAATAAAAACTTTCTTAAAGTTATTTTTATATCCCATTTTTCCCATTTATATTCCATTAATGTCATTTCTATATCCCATTGACAGGATGTCTCTCTTCGGGGTCAATGCATTACGAACAATCGTTACAAAACTTTTTACGTGTCGAAGGAAAAGGTTATTGTTCAACTGTTTATGATTGATTGCATTTATTCTAATGACATTTTACTCTAATTCTCTCTACTCTACTCTAATTCTACTCTCTCTAATTCTCTCTACTCTAATTTTCTCTATTCGCGTTTTTTGAGTTGTGAAGTTTGATTTTAATTGCTCAGTTAACATAAATATTAATTTTTAAGATGTATGTTGTCAAAATAAAATTGTCAGATAATGAAAAATTTAAATATGTATTTAATACATTTTTTTTCCCCCCAACAAAATATTTAACATTTATTGATAGATTGCAGGGTGTTAAAAAAAAACCATAAACCTAAAAATAATGGATTCACAAATAGGTTCATTGCACGAACAAAAATGAAACAATCAACATGATAGAGTATGGGCCTGAATGGCCGAGTGGCTAGCGCTCTGGCGCTCGGTACCACAGGCTTCGCGTTCGAGTCCTGGTGGTGCCATGGTTGTTTGTAGTTGTTCGGAATCCACTTTAAAAAAGTAGGTCCCGGTCTAATAGGATCGTAGAGCGTTGCGGGGGCATTGTTACTCGTGTCCGTGGCTTATCAAGTTACACGCGCCCCCTTGGTAATGCAAAGTGAGTAACGTCTGTGCAGCACTTGCCTTAAGGCATCCAAGACCAAGCTGTCTGTGTTTGCTAGCTGCATTAGAAAGAAAAAAAACATGGTAGAGTTATAATATATAATTAAAGACATGAAACATTTATAATTAAAGTCCCACTTTCAAAATGCTGTAAAAAAAGAACCCCTCTTCACAATGAGTTCAAATTTGATACTTGACGAAGAAGGAAACAGTACGACATCAAAAAAAAAGTTTTAAAAGAAGTTCCACCGATTTTTCACATCCAGTTTGGAATGACCTTGCCGTGGTGGATGGGCTTTTCACTAACAGTGTCACAAACTGTTGGAAGTCATTTTTTTCGTCAAAAAAAACTAAAATAGCCAAGCACACTGAACACTACATTTGGTTTAATGTGCAACTCATGCCAAGTGCGCTGTAATTTTGATTCAAAATATCACTGGCAGAGAATTTCACTCTCTTTATGCTGCTCATAACGCTATCTATTATTACACTTTGGAACTTTTTTTAATGCCGTATCGTTTCTTCAAGTATCTTCAGTTCAAATTTGAAGAGTGGTTCTTTTTTTACAGCATTTTGAAAGTGGGGCTTTATTTATAATCACCCTGTATATCGAAAAAGAAGAAGGTATAATATTAACAATAAAAAATAAATGCCTACTCGTGGCTGAGTAGCAACGTGCACGGCTGGTCAGCATTAGGGATGAGGTTCAATCCATTGGCGGCTTTGCTATAGGCACTGTTCCAAGGAACTCGATGGCATTTGTCATGGTCGGTATTTTGCCTCGTGAGTCGGAATACCTGGTAGGAGTTTTCCGGGTCTTCTATACGATACGCAAATGCGGGGTAGTTGCCTCTAAAAGTCCACCCGAAAGGCACTGCCCTCTTCCTTCAGCAATATGGAGCAGAAGTCAGACTACTACCTATGGGTTCTACATAAAAAAAACAGAAGCTGTCCCCCTCTTCCAGCCTTCCATGAGGGATACGACAACAACTACCAAAATAATTAAATAAATGCAAGCAGTGCAGAGTAGTTATTCCTAAAAGTCTCTAAGGAATTCAAAGTTAGTGGAGTTTACCGAGTTTTCTCACAAATGGGGTGCAGTTACCCCTGAAACACCTCTCGGAAATGAATGTCTTCTCTTTCGATGTTTTTCAAGGGATATAAAAAAAAAAATATTAAGGAAATGAATTTTATTATTTTTATATAATTGTATGTTGTTTTGATTAGAAAAAGCTGGATTTTATTTAAAAGCAAAATTGAAATTAAAATGCTTTTATACTCAAAACTTTAAATTATTATTAAAATCATCATTTTGTCAGCACTACGCCCAAAGCTCTTCAGTCTTATTAAAACGGGACCTACAGCTTAAAATTAATTTCGAACCATTGTGAACATCCGGGACTCCAACTCGAAACCTGTGATACCGAGCTCCAGAGCACTAATCACTTGTCCACCAGGCCCTTATTTTTAAAATGATTCATAATAGTCGTATCGTATTTAATTTTTTAAACTTTTCTTGTCTAAAAATTCACATTTTTTTTTTCATTTTTCGTTATAACTCCCACTATTTCTTACTGGCATCATAGTTTCTCAATTTGCGTCCTAAATCACAAATTGCTTTTATTCTAAATATAAACACACACACGCAAGCAGAAAAAAAACCATTTTATTCTGTTTTAATTTACCTCTGCATTAGAGGATTTATTTTAAGAAAACATCCTTTTTGAAATCTTCGGTCAAAATCATCACGGAAATCCTGGAATTGCGAATTTATACAAAAAATTCCATTTTCGGGATGGCAATATCACGCAAAAAATGGTGAAAAAATGGTCACGATACTTCAAAAATCGTGCTGAAAACTTAAACCTTGGTTCGTGAAATAACGGAAAAGATTTCGATCTGTAAGCTGCATTGCTTTTTTTCATGTTATCTGATGACATCCTATCTGATGTGTTAGAAATACTATTGTAAAAATAAATTTAATATCTTGCATCTTCTTTTGTTCGGAAGATTGTTAAAATGCAATTCACCTATTTTATAAAAATAGTTGGATTCTTAAAAGCAGATTCTTTTCCCCCACGCCAACGTGTATCTGCCCGTAGAAATAATGGCTAAAAATATGCCATAAACAATCGCTTTATTGGAAGAATTGTTATCACCGTTTCAATATCATATATTTGATCTGATAAGAAAATAAAAAAGGGGAATCTTTATTGATGATGCAAAATAATATTTAAGTGTGAATAAATTTATTTACAATATATCGTCTTATATAGCGTATGCTTACAACTAAACAATTTTTTTTCGATATATGTTTCATATAAAACAAAACACAGCCATAGAATATGTCTTAAATTTACTAATGATGATTTTTAATTAAAATAAAATTAATATAAAATGTAAAATACTTTTTATTAACTTTAATTAAGCGTTACTTGAATATAAAAAAATCTACTATCATCAACTTTCAGATGAAATTCATGAACAAATTTATTGAAAAATAACGTTAAATATATTTAAAAAAGCATAAATTGCATACAATAAGAATTCTTTTTAGTTTTATGTATAATAAAAACTAACTCTATGATAGTTTTCCAGAAAATAATTGCTAACTTTAGTGTTGCCAGACACTTTGACGAGAACGGCAAATATACAGCAGATTCAACATTTCTTAGTATGCACTTCTATGCAGTTTCTATATTACAGGCCATTCACATTTTGCATACCCAAATTAAAAGCAACTACGGAGTTCGCACATTCTCCTCTAGCCGAACAAAATACTTTCTGGTCTATGAATTTATTGTGCTCATTTCTGGCATAGGCATGGCCAATTGATAAATATGAGTTTGCTGATTTATTTTTCTCACTGAAATAGTTTTCAGGGTTTGAAATATGATACTATTACAATAACTTGTAGTTTTCTAATACTTCGCCAAAACAGAATGTTGTTTTCTAATACTTAAACTGCAACTAATACTGTAATTAATACTGCAATAAACTGCTGTTTTCTAAATCCCGCTGCAATAAACTGTTTTCTGATGATTCACTGCAATAAACCGCTGTTTTCTAATGCTCTGCTGCAATAAACTGGTTGTTTTTAATGCTTCGTTACAATTATGTATGTTTTCTAATGCTTCGCTGCAATAAAATATTTTTTAATGGGTCGCTTCATTAAACTGTTGTTTTCTAACGATTCGCTGCAATAAACTGCTGTTTTCTAAATCTCCGCTGCAATAAATTGTTTTCTAATGCTTCGCTGCAATAAAATATTTTTTAATGGGTCGCTTCATTAAACGGTTGTTTTCTAACGATTCGCTGCAATAAACTGCTGTTTTCTAATGCTTCGTTGCAATAAATTGTTTTCTAATGCTTCGCTGCAATAAACTGCTGTCTTTTAATTCTCCGCAGCAATAAATTCCAAAACAGCAGTTTATTGACAACAGTTTTACAAAAATAAACAGCTGTTTTGTAAGGCTTCGCTGCAATAAACTGTTGTTTTCATATGCCTCCCTACTATATCCTACATTCCATCCTCCACAAAGTTTGACTCATAAACAACACTTTTTTTACTCAAAATTAGAATATAGAAGTTTTATTTCTTTTAATTAACCAATATGTTTACTGAAACACTGGTAACTGATTAATCATTTATGGGCACTGGAACAATAAGATTTATTCTTTCATTGCAAAAAAAAAAAATTATAACTGTAGTAACTTTGGTATGCAACTTAAAATGATTGGCCTGATACTTAAGAATCTGTGATTATAAAATGCTTTGTTTTATCAGTCATGAAATTTCTGAAGTTATATTTTCTTTTGAACTTTGACTTCTTAGTGATCAAAACCAAATAGGTCAATAATGCGCGAGTACGTTGTTGTGATTTTGCGTTTTTTAAACTTATTTTTTAAATGTTTCAATTGGTTTAGAGGAGTTAAGATGGATGATGTTAAGTCAATTATGTCGCACCGTGCAGTTTGAGAAGCTTATTATAACATAATCCCGCAGAAAAAAACATCAAATAAATCCAAGTATTTTTTTATTTTCTGTATTATATATTTTTTTACTTCTCCCGTTTCAATAAGTTCAAATTTAAAACAGTTCGATTTTCAATTATTTTAAGAAAAACTATTTATAGGTACTGGTACTACAGAATTAATCAGCAAGTTTCAGGGGTTCAAATCCATAAGATCATCTGATAGAGTGAATCACGGTCGTAACAAATCCATGAGGTTACTTCAGTTTTTGTTTTACAAAAACAGGTAAAAGCATGTTGAATGAGAGGGATTTTTAATATCACGCGGAAAGCAAAGGAGTCTATGAGATTTCAATCACGACAAAAGCATCATCCACGGCTTTTTAAAATTAATCCACTAAGGTTTCTGCACAAGTTAATGTTGTTTTTGGGTAGATAAAATGAGATTTTTCTGAAAATCGTGATATTAATGAAATTCCGCAACCTTAAAATAAATCGTTCTGATTTTTCAACACGCATAAATAATAAAATTCACACGCATAATAAATAAGTTTTCCCACACAATCTTAGGATTTAGAACTTCAGTGTATGCTTAATAGTTAAACTATGAATTAATATACCATTGCGTTGTTTGTTTCTGATCCCACTTCGTAGACAGCAACATCTAGATCAAGTCCAAAACCTGTGTGGTCTCATAGAAGGAAGGAAATAGGGGGAGGCGCAACTTCAGTTGTGATGGAGCACCCATAGATAGAAAACTGGCTTGGCTTCGAGTCGCTGCCTTTTTACAGGGTAGGGTTGTCAGTCTTACGCCCTACAGTTATATTAGACAGGGACCTACGGTGTAAAGCGGATTCCGAAACGCTAAGAACAAACGTTGAAGCAGAAAAAAGAAATACTATACACTTTAGGACTAGGCATGACAAAAAGTAAATTCGAACATTTTTCGCTTATTAGAAAACTATGAATTTGGTTAAAATACAAATTACAAAAATTTAACTATAACTTCAACAGCAGAATTATAATACTATTTTTGTAAATGAATATTTCTGTAAATCTATTAAAGAATCTTAACATGTGATAGACTCGCAAATGTCACTGATAATTTGACATCAACAATCGAAAAGCGACCTGGTGGCCACGTGGCTAGCGGGCTGACCCTTGGTATCACGAACTTCATGTTCGAGTCCTGGCGGTGGCATGGATGTTTCTGAGTAGTTCGGAATACACTTTAAACTGAAGATCCGGGTCTAATTAGCCTAAAATATACACAATGACCATAGAGAATTAAACCAAATGAAACAATAAATAAAAAAAAATTCCATTAGACTTACAAACCTTTACTCCAAATATAATAGATACATAAATTTGTGTCAAGAATGATCAACCAGTAAAAATTAAAAAAGAATTTAATATAAAGCAGTTTCTAATTTATTTAAAAATTGAAAGATGTTTCATATATGATTTCAATTATTTATGAAGGAATTTCGGTATTTCTTTTCAGTAAAAAAAAATAAGAAATACTTAATCGAGCTTTTTTTTAAATTTCGATATAAAAACATATAAACATTTTAGTATGATTTCGAGAACGTATGCAACGTATCAAATTTCTTCTCTTTTTTTTTTTTTTTTTTTGTTAACAGAATTAATTTTTTTTTTTTTAATGAAAGTTTGGAAGAATTTTTATACTATTCTTATTTAAGAAAAATTGTCGTTCATATAAATAATTTCTATTTCAAATATTTATATTATTACGATAATTAAATATAAGAACTTTTAATTATATTTAATTTTTTAAATGTTGAAATTAGTTCATAAAATGGAAGTGATCCTGATCCATTGAGAAATTCTCCAAATGAAACTCAATTTTTATTTTTATAGTTTTTCATTTTCATCGTCTATTGCATAACATAGACGTACAAAAGAATCACAGTCGTTCCTATTACGTTCGAATAAACTATCTCTTTATGGTAAATTACACTTTTATGTCTATAAAATATTCAAGAAAACCTATATAAATAACATCATCTCTTATTGTTCTGATGACCATAAAGAATGGAATGTTGTAAGTTTAATGATTGGAAAACAAATATACAAAAGAAAATTTGCCAAAAAAAATCTGGAATGTAGAGTAAGATATCTTTCATAAATATTTCTTAAATCCATTATCATACCAATATGTCTGGAAAGGCTGTTATTACTTTTGTAATAAATATACTGTATGCACACATAACGGAAACCAAATAAAACGGACAGAGATTGCCTGTTATGATTGTCCAGTGAAGTAGTTACCTACTCATAAATTTGCCAACTGTAGAATTTATTGTTCATAATCTTTTATCAAAAATGCCTTCAGAAATTGTATGCAGTGTAAATCATGAAAGAAAATTCAGGATGGCCATTGGACGTTAATGGAGTTTAATAAACTTCACTTAAAACAGATTAAAAAAAAAAAAGTAAGTAATTTTCTAATAATTGAAAATATATTAAGGAAACGTGAGTTATGAAAATATGACGAAAAGGATACATAATTTATATTTAAAGGAAATATTGTTTTAAATTTTTAAAATAAAAGTGTCTAACGAACAAGAAAAATATAAAAATCGGAGAAAGAACGAAAGAACAAAACGAAAAGAAAAAATGGAAAAAAAGGGCTAAGAAGAGCGAAAAGAACGAAAAAATGGGCTATGAAATGGAACTAAAAAGAACGAAAAAAAAAAAAAAAAAAAAAAAAAGTGCCACGACATTAACGAGATATACTTGCTAGTGATTCAAATAATTTTTGCAATATTGTCACCAAAAATTTATTTCCAAGTTCGCGTATTATTTCCATGTTCAACTCAAAGTGCGCAGTATCTATTTTTTTAAGAGTAGAATAAGATTTTGGCGTTACCCCTTAGCCACTACAGATATGTAACCGATTGATCTTTATCTCCGAGACTTGCCACACTGCTGCAACATTTCGCTATTGCAATTTCGAAAACTCAAGGGTGGAATCTGGTAGGTTTCGCACACTTCTTGAAGCCAGCTGTAAACCTTTTCACTTACTGATTTATCGCGACTGTAACCGCTATAGCTAGTGCTATGACGCTCGGTGCCACTGGTTTCGGGTTCGAGTTTCGGCAATGCCACAAATGTTTGTAGGTACTCGGAATCCACTTTAAAACCGTAGGTCCTTGTCTAATATGAACTGAGTATTGGGTGTAGGGCTGACAAATTTACTCTGTAAAAAAAAAGACATCTCCTGTATAGGAATCTGTCAAAAGGCAAATGACCATGTTCCAACATGGACTGTAGTGGCAGGTGAGTAACTGTCATAGGTACTGACGTGCGCTGTAAATTCGTCGGTTATTGGGACATAAAGTCAGCATAGACAGTCAGAGATAACACATAGTACATACATATATGTACTACATAGTACATAGCAGCATAAACAGTCCCAGGTTTGATTTTTCTAGTATTTTCTGGTTGGAATCATACGAGAAATATGATTCTCACATACGGGACAATTGTCAACGAAAGTCGGTCGAAGCAAGAAATTCACTATGTATGAAATAAACCAACGAATCGTTGAAACAACCACGAATATTTGACATCTTTATAGTCCACTATCGTAATGATGCCAATAAATTAAAGATTCATGGACCCTATACTGAAAGATAACAATGATTTCCGATGTATGTTTCCCTTGGAATCTGCCAGTAGCCAGACTGCCATGGTCCAACATGGAGTGTAGTACCAGGGAGTGAGTGAGTAACCGTTATAGAGAGTGGCGTGAGCTGTAAGTTCGTCTGTTATTGCTACATAAAGTCCGGCATAGACAGTCAGAATACTAGATTGGAATTATCTGGTATTTTTTGGTTGGAATCCTATTAAAGACAGGATAGTTGTCAACGTAAGTCAGTCGAAGCAAGAAAGAACTATGTATGATTACCACACTTAAAAAAACCGACGAATCTTTAATTTATTGGCATCTTTACGATTATAGACTATAAAGATGCCAATAACTTTAAGATTCATGGGCCATATACTGAAAGAAAACAATGATTCCTGACGCACGTTTTTCATTGGTTACGAAATTTAAAACAAAAACTCAAAATAGAAACAATACTATCTATCTTAATCAACACATATTATTTTTGCGTAAATGCACAGGGAACTAAAACGTTCCTATCCGGTTGAAGGCTTCCTATACATTCTTCCCGCATTTAAATTTTGCCAAACTCAACAATTTTATGCAATATTTTCATTTCACTGTAGAGGAATATACTTTGCGAAACTCTCTCTATTCATTCATCTTTTTCAAAAGCACCACTTTTTTCAATTCCTTCTATTAGCTCACACTCTCCCTATATATATCTTGTTCAAAGTTTCAATCGTTCATAAAATACTTTTTATTCATCCACTCAAGTTCAAGTACATTTTTTTTGAACTTGTAGTTGATGACACTTGATGTTAATACAGTTTTCTCAAATATTAATTCAGTAATTAAATTAAATTAATTAATTTTTAGATTTTTTTTTCAGATTTAAGTTGCATAAGTCTACCAATGGATGGCGCCAGATAAACTTAAAAAAATGAATGAAAATTATTTATAAAGGACTTTCTGCAATAGAGTGAAAAAAAAGTAGGAATTGACTTACAATTTTTTTTAATATATATTACTTGTTCTGTATTCATTTTATTCCAAACAAAACGATGATTGGTGACGTATGTTTCCTTGGGAACCTTGCAGTAGGCAGACTGTCATGGTCCAACATGGACTATAGTGCCAGGCAGTGTGTGAGTGAGTAACCGTTATAATTACTGATGTCAGCTGTAAGTTCGTCGGTTATTGCGACATATAGTCCAGCATATACAGCCAGAGTACCAAATTGGTATCTTTCTTGGTATTGGTATTGGTATCTGGTATTTTTCTGGTTGGAGTCGTATTAGAGACATGACTCTCGTATATGGGACAGTTGTCAACGAAAGTTAATCGAAGCAAGGAATAACTACGTATAATTACCACATTGAATCTTTGAAATAGTCACGAATCTTTGACATCTTTATAGTCCATAATCATAAAGATGCCAATAAATTTAAGATTCATGGACCCCATACTGAAAGAAAACAATGATTGCTGACGTACGTTTTCCACTGGTTACGAAATTTTAAAAAAAAAGCTCAAAATAGAAACTATACTATCAACCAGTACAGCACCAGTATACTACCAATACAGTTTTTTACGTAAATGCAGAAGAAACTAGAGAGTTTTTGCATACCGTATTTTTATCGTCCGATATTTTTTTCTCCCTAGCGCGCATGCTCATAGGAAATTGCGCATGCGTATCTGTAATAATGTTTCCTAAGAGCATGCGCACTAGAGAGAAAAAAAATATCGGACGATAAAAATACGGTATGCAAGAACTCTACTAAAAAGTTCTTATCCGGTTGAAGCCTTCCTATTCATCTTCCCATATTTAAATTTTTGCCAAACTCAACAACTTGTGCAACATTTTCATTTCACCGCACAGGAACACACTTTGCGAAACAGAAGCTTCATGAAACTCTCCCTCTGTCCATTCATCTTTTTCAAAAGCACCACTTTTTTGTCTTTTTTTGTATTCATTTTCCCCGGACGTGTTGCTACTGGAGCTTCCGGAACCTGGGGAAAAAAAAAAAAGTTAGGATATACATTTCGGCAACCATGATGTCAGAAAGTAAACAGAGGGAAAGAGTAATATCTCGTGCTTGAATTTCTCTCTCCCTTTATGCTGGGCATTGTGCTGGGCTTTTTTTCCCTGCTTTGTTTTGTTTGTTTGCCGTGATTTAGTAGAGGCGGCCTAAGTTCATTTTCAATGTCCTCCCCCATACAGCTCTGCATTTTGAAAAGAAGTGAAATGAGTCTGTGAAAAGAATGGGCGCGGTGCACTTTTTTTTTTTTTTTTTTTTTTTGCATGTTGTTTAATTTTCGGAGTTTTTATTATTATTTTTGTTGCCACTTTTGTGATATTTCAGGAAATGAATGTTGATTAAATCTTTTTTTTTTTTTTTTTTTTTTTTTTTACTTTGTATCTATTTTTATTGTGAAGAAGTTTTTTTTTATACATCGAATTATTATTATTTATTTTTTTCAACTCTTTTTGTGAATTGTTACGTTGTTATCGTGGGACATAACTTTTTTTCGGAAGTCTGTTACTCCAAAATCAATGGACAATTTTTATTAATAGGATTTTTTATGTATATATAGATATAGATAGATTGATAGATATAGATATTAATAAATCACACATAAATTTACGTGTTTTTAAATATGTATATAATTGACCAATTGTAATATAATATTTGTGAAATTGCAATTTCATCAAATTAATTTAAAAATACGAAAATGAAGTGAAATAATTTTAATTCCTAAAATAAAAACTTCTTCATTGGCGCAACAGTCCCATGGGCGATCAAGGCCGTCTGTCTACCGGCAGACTGCGAGATATGAGATGTTTTTTTACGGGATAGAGTTGTCAGTCCCAACGTTCTACAGTGATATTAGACTGGCAACTACGGTTTAAAGTAGATTCCGAAGCACTACAAACATCCATAGGAAATCGCTGGGATTCGAACCACAAACTGGTCACAGTGCTATCAGACTCCATAAAAATTTAGTGAAATTAATTGATGGCATTGTGCTGGGCTTTTTTTGTGTTTTGTTTTGTTTGTTTGCCGTGATTTAGTAGAGGCGGTCTCTGTTCATTTTCAATGTCCTCCCCCCATTCAGCTTTGCATTTGAAAAGAAGTGAAATGAGTCTCTGAAAAGAATGGGCGTGGTGCACTTTTTTTTTTCAGCGTGTTTTTTTTTTATATTGTTGTTTAATTTTCGGATTTTTTATTATTATTTTTGTTGCCCCTTTTGTGATATTTCAGGAAATGAATGTTGATTAATTTTTTTTTTTTTTTTTTTTTTTTTTTTTTTTTTTGAAGTTTGTATCTATTTTTATTGTGATGAAGTTTTTATTATACTTCGGATTATTATTATTTTTTGTTACATTGTTATCATGAAGCATAATTTTTTTTCGGAAGTCTGTTACTCAGTGGACAATTTTTATTAATAGGATTTTATTTATATATATATATATAGACAGACAGATATAGATATTAATACATCAATTTACGTGTTTTTAAATATGTATATAATTGACCAATTTTAGTATAATATTTGTGAAATTGCAAATCCATCAAGTTAATTTTAAAAAAAGAAAATGAAGTGAAATAATTTTAATTCCTAAAATAAAAGCTTCTTAATTGGCGCAACAGTTCCATGGGCGATCAAAGCCATCTGCCTACTGGCAGACAGCGAGACATGAGATGTTTTTTTTTTTTTTTTACGGGATAAGGTTGTTAGTCCTACAGGTAGGTTGTCAGTCCTTTTACGGATAGTGTTGTCAGTCCCAACGTTCTACAGTCATATTAGACTGGGATGTACGGTTTAAAGTGGATTCCGAACCACTACAAACATCCATAGGAAACCGCCGGATTCGAACCCAAAACATATGTCACCGAGAGCTAGTCACTCTGCTATCAGATTCAACATAAAAATTTAGTGAAATTAATTGATGGCATTGTGCTGGGCTTTCTTTTTGTGCTTTGTTTTGCTTGTGTTGCCATGATTTAGTAGAGGCGGTCTCTGTTCATTTTCAGTGTCCTTCCCCCACTCAGCTCTGCATTTTAAAAAGAAGTGAAATGAGTCTGTGAAAAGAATGGGCGCGGTGTACTTTTTTTTTGCATGTTTTTTTATTTTTTTTATTGTTGTTTAATTTTCGGAGTTTTTATTATTTTTTTCCTTGCCACTTTTGTGATATTTCAGGAAATGAATGTTGATTAAATCTTTTTTTTTTTTTTTTAAGTTTGTATCTTTGAAGTTTTTTTTTATACTTCGGATTATTATTATTTTTTTTTTTTTAACTCTTTTTGTGAACTGTTACATTATTATCACGAGACGTAACATTTTTTTCGAAAGTTTGTTACTCATAAAATCAGTAGACAATTTTATTAATAGGACTTTGTAAGTTTGTATATATATATATATCTAGATTGATAGATATATATTAATAAATCAAACATAAAAGTACTTGTTTTTAAATATATATATATAAATATAGTAGACCAATTTTAGTACAATATATGTGAAATTGCAATTCAATCATATTAATTTAAAACAAAAAATGTAGTGAAGTAATTTTAATTCTTTAAATAAAAACTTCTTCTTCATTGGCGCAACAATCCCACGGTGGGCCAAGGCCATCTGCCTATTGGTAGATTGCGAGACAGAAGATAAGACCCTACTCCCAATCCTCTATAGTCATATTAGACCGGGACCTACGGTTTAAATTGGATTCCGAACCACTTCAAACACCCATGGCACCGCCGGCACTCGAACCCGAAACCGTGGCACCGAGCGTCAGAGCGCTAGTCACTCGACCATCAGGCCCAACATAAAAACTTATCACATCAACACACCAATGCATGAAATTTGACTTGACTGCAGTGATAAGGAAAATTGGGGTTTTTTTTGGCAACTTTCTGATAAAAAAAATATCATTCACAACCACTTTGCATATGGCATCAATGTCATCTTATATCAATGGCTTTCCAGCTAAGGTGTTCTGAATTATTAGTTCAAACATCAACCTGAATATTTCACTGTGGCATAGTGCGCAAGACTTAGCAAATATATAATTTGTCTAAAACGAAAGTCTTGATGAACAAATTTTAGGAAAATGTCAGTTAATCAATATTTATTGAAAAATAAAGCTTTGGTCGTATTACAAAGAAATTCCTTGATATAAAAAAAAAGTAATGAATTGTCCAACTGATAATTTGAGATTAGATATGTTAATTATTATTTTGTTGCTGAAATTATACGAGTATATTACAGACGTATTTTATATTAGTTGATTAAATTAGATCATTCATGATTTTAATTTTCTACTTTAGAAATTACAAAATTTCAAATTCATTCAAAACTAATAACAAATCAACTTCTGTAAATATTACAAAAAATTTTAAAAAAGTGTTAATAGCCACAACAGTTACATCAATGTCATTAATTACTATCACAACATTAAATTAATATTAAATAATAACACTATAATTATCAATTAATATCGCGATTTTTAACAGATTTTGTGATTTATATTTCATTTTATTTTGGGATTAGGATTTTTTTTTTAAATTTTATTTTAAATTATCTTTAATTCTACTTTAGAAATTATTTTATTATACTTTAAATATATATATGTGCGCATCAAAAATGTTACTTTTAAATGCATAAGTAATGCAAAAAATATTCCATTTTTTAATATGAGATATTTCGTGTTATATAAAATTTATAACAGGATTTCGAATGATAATTTGTATAAATTCAAGTGTATATCCATTTTTTTTTTTTATTATTATTTATAATCCATTGCTATTAAAGTAGATTTTAAAAAAAATCAATAATTATTTTTTAATGTGAAGTATCACGTTTAATTTTTTACTTTCATTTTTCCAATTGCACAATTATATTACTTTTCGATTTTTATAAAAGTATCTAAAATATGTAATATTGTTAAAAACCGAAAAAATTTTATTTCATACATCTAAACCTTCAATATACTGTATCGCCATCTTTTGGCAGAAAAAGGATCTAAAGTTATCCCTTTATTAATAAAATATCCATAGTTATCTAATATATTATGCCAGATTAATCTTAATGATTTTGATGAAGAATAATTATTATCGGTCAATTTATTGTTTTGTGTAGACTGAAATTAATGATTCTTGTGGTTAATCTTCCGAATCTTATGCTGCCATCTAGTGACGATTTAAGATACTACGATAAACTTGTATCCATTTTTTTTCTTCTCCCCTTGAATATCAAGCAATGTTCTTATTAATTCTCATATATATATATATGCACGAATATTTATTTATACTTATTTTTTTTCTTACTGAAGAATTATTTTAAAGCATTAATAATAGAATAAAAATAATTAGTCCATTTTGGTGAAAATTTTAAAGCAATATTCTTTTACTGTTATTGCTTATTTGCATGTTGTTCATTTATAAACTTTGTAATTTTTTTTGTTATTAATTAAATAATCTGTTTATTTAAGAAATTTCAATTCTTAAAACTTTTTTTAAAATTTTTTCTAATATTAATTATATTATGTTCTTTTAGCAAAATTATATTAATGCCATGTATTTTCAACAATTAAATTATTAGTTTCATTTTTTCAAATTATTAATTTAATTGTTTAATTAAAAAATAATAGTTTATTTAAGCTCAGAAAATTATTTAACTAATTATGAAAAAACTACTGTAATCTTTCAAGTTTTCGAAAAAGTTACGAACTATAAATAATTTTTTAAAAATGATTGATTAAATAATAATTGTATTTAAATTTTCTTGAGTTTCAGTAATCAATTTTTTATCAGTTGTAAATTATTTTTACTCAATATTCAATTTTAATCAGTGATAATTTGTAATTTATAAAATTAAAATTACGAACTTTGTAAAAAAAATTATAAATAATGAATTAAAATGTTCTATAAATCCTTTTCTTAATGAAATTTGATATTTCTTATATTTTATTCTAAAATTGTTTACAATCTATTAGAATTTCGTTTAAAACACTAATTTAAAGTAAAAGAAAGTGTAGAACATTTTGTAACTCACTAAATAAATAAATTAATAAATTATTATTTTTTTTTATCTTACGTGATAATGTGCAGGTCTAGAAAACATTTAAATTGCTTGATTCTCTTCTGATAATAAACAAATTTTTTTTAAATCTCATTTAATTTGCTCACAAGATTTTGATGTAAGTAGCATTAGACAGAAAATTATACATTCCTGTTATTGGAATCATGCAAATTCCAATTAAAGTAGAAATAAACTAAATTAAAATACTTAAAAAGCAAATATGTATTTTTAAAAATTGTGGTAGAATGATTTTTTAAAAAGCATACTTTTATAGAGATATCATCTGGTTTTCAAAAAAAAAAAAAATTCCCTGATGGTTATACAGCATGCCATAAACAAATCATAATGAACAGTATTATTGCTTTTCGGGATGATTTTCAGCGACTAACTGCTTACATTTGAGCATTTTTTTATCTGTTATGTTAAATATGAGACTGACCACAAATTCCGTTTAATTACACAAATTTTATTTTACGACACAAATAAAATTAAACATGATATTTACGATATATCATTTTACATAACGCATGGCAAGCAAAGCCATAACCTGAATGTAACGCTCTATAACTCAGTTATACGGGGAAAACCAAAGTGAAAGGGGCCTAACGTCAGCCGTTGCTCGGCAACCAAAAACACGCTCGAAAATTTTGCGAACTTCTCTGCAATAAATCATCGGCTATAACTCATAACTCAGTTCCTCAAGGCCATCTTGGCGAGCTACTCATAATAGAAGTACACCAATAGCACAGTATCGTTTGATAACATAGTATCGTATAATTCGAAAACTTCCACCAGAATTGTCATCAGATCTCGACATGAGATACTTATACACGTTGTCTAAGCATTCACCGTTTTTTTTATATATCCGTTATTGTGACTAATCCTCAGTGTTTAGTAGCGTTGGACGGACACCCATGAATAGTAAATAAATGGATTGAGGGAAAGGGAGCAGCTTCTGTTGTAATGGAACACCCTTAGATAGCAGTCTGACTTCCAGTCGCTGAAGTAGGAGAGCAGTGCCTTCCGAAAGGATTTTTTAACGGAAAGTACCCCACATTTGGGTATCGTATGGGAGAAACCCGTTAAACTCCCAATAGGTAGTCCGACTCACGATCGCATCACAAATGCCATCGAGCTTCCTTGTTTCTTGAAACAGTGTTTACCACAATGCCGCCAAGGACTTGATTCTCAGCCCTTACGCTCAACAGCTGGATACATTGCACTGAGCAACGGGTCGGGCATGGTAGACAATAAACATGTATAAGGTAGGAATAGATCGCATATACTTTACAAAAATTTTCAAAATTGTTCTTTAGCATACAAACTAATTCTCCCGATTTATCCACAAGTCGGGGATTTTTTGGCATTTGATATCATTTACTGAAAATGAACACCTGCGGATTCGAAATTCTGACCTTTTACATGCTCACTGCTCACAGTACTGCCTGGGTTAAGAGTAGTGTAATATTATATATCGGTGAGCCTGATGTTCCGTTTATGTGTACCACGGAGACGTGTGATGAATGGAGGGCATTACCTTCAGAAGGTTTTTCAGGAATAACTGTTTCGTATTTGCGTATCGCATGAGTGAAACCCCTAAAATGGCCTACTAAGGAGTTCGATCCAAACATCTTCACATTCTGTTCCTATCACTTTTGTGCCTTCTCGTTTCTAAAAGCGGTGGTTGCAACGCAAACCAGAATTGTTATGCGGTGTTATTATTCATAGCTCCTATAATTTGCAGCGTCTTGATGGCCAATTGGCTAAAGTTCTGGCTTTTGGTACCACAGTCTTCAGGTTCGAATCCTGGTGTTGGTATGGATGTTTGCGAGAGGTTTGAAATCCACATTAAACTGTAGTTCCCGGTCTAATTAGCCTAAAGTGTGCATAAAATGACCGTAGAACGGCAAACCAAACCAAACCTATATTTTGACTTCACATATTAATTATCAGAACTAATTAAAGCCTCTGCTACATTTATTATTCCCTTTTGTTTGATTCACATCTTAATCTGGAACAAATCTTTGATCGAAAACAAGAAAAATTCATGAGGCACTTTGAACGAGGCTTATCCATTCATCCGAATCTCAACAAACTGCATTCGGGACAGCACCCATCCCTGAAGAGAGAACAAACACCCAATAGGACTCGAGTCATCCCTGGCAACAACAAATCACGTCTTGTAAGTACACGGGAGATAAGAAAGTTATCGATTTTATTTCGAACAATAACATCGCCGCTTCACTTATCATCAGCGAAGGGGGTCGGCGACCTCCCGCGACAGTCCAATCTCCGAATGTCACATTCCCAGCATTGTGACACTCCCCCCCCCCCTCTTTCCTTTGTTTGGCGAGCAGCACACGAAGAAGCGCCTAATTAGAGAGTGCAAATGAGTTGGGAACGTTTGACGGATGGGGAGGTCGTAGGGGTCACGGAGGTAGGACTTCGGATTGGAAAGAGACGGGATTTGGTTTTTGATGTGGCTTAGGGAAGACAGTTCTTTGCTGGATTGGCGTTAAGCATTCCTTACCCATTGCTATAGGGACTTTGACCCGATTTTTTTTATAAAATATTTTATAAATAATTTAATATTTAGAATATACTTTTGGGGGCATTTTTTCATGTTAAAATAAGAAAATTTATATTTAAGAAGTTTAACTTTTAACTTAACTTTTTTAAAAATTTATTAACAGTTTTTTTGCGCCAACTGGAAAAAAAGTCTATAAATGCTTGGTTTTCAAACCCAAAATTAAGAAGTAATTTAAATTGGATACGCATGAAAGCATAAGACATGAACAATCTAACAATTAAGACACATTAATTTAAGTAAAAGACCACGAAAAACGCTTATATTACCATATTAGGCTATTGGCAGATATTATCGTATTAGGCCAGTATTATCGTATTAGTTAAGTTTTGTTTTATATTAGGATTTCGATTCCGCAAAGTTCAAAACGAGGTTCTGTAGAAAAGTTGCTAAAGCAAGTAGTTAATAGCTGTGTCCCTCCAAATAATGAAATGTTTAAAACGTTTTAATGTTAAATATTTCAAATAATGAGCAATTTCATCTGAAGTTATTTACCACTAGAGCGATACATGACATGTAACAAATAAAACGTAACTCATTGCACCACATAACTAATATCCTAGGAATAACATCTGGAAGTTTATATCCTCTTCCATCTTCTGAAGCCTAACAGAAGTATTTTCTGGCGTATTGATTTATCGTGTCTATGCCTGGCATAGGCATGGAATCAATCCTTTTTGGCTTTCTTTAACTGACTTTTAATGGAGCTCTCTTAATTTTTAAACACATTGCGATATTTACTCAGCCACTCCGGATTAATGAGGAAATTTTACACAATTTTCAGTGAGGGACTGCAGTATTACGATCTTTTGAGTGGAGAAATTGCATTATCTCATTTTGCATCTGACAAGAACGTAGAAATTACTAGGTGTAAGGTTGGGACTGTAAGAATTATTACAGTCTATATAATTATTTTCTGTTCTGAAATTTTGTACATTATGTTGTATATAGGCAGCCGTGGTAACTTGCTGTCATTTGAAGATTGAGGTTACTAACCAAAAAACACTGTCCACATTTGAAAAAGCAGACGTTTATCATCTCCCTAAGATATAGAATTTCCTCTCCACACAATATATTGCGGCCTGGTGGCCAAGTGGCCAGCGCTCTGGTCTTTGGTATCCCAGGCTTCAGGTTCGAATCCTGGCGGTGGCATGGATGTTTGTTGGTGGTTCGGAATCCACTTTAAACTGTAGGTGCCGGTCTGTTTAGCCCTCGTGCGCATAAGATGACAGTAGAGCGACAAACTAAATCAAATCTCCACATAGTATAAGTTTTTAGTTAAGCATCAAAGGATTTCCGATCTTCCAAAAGACGACTGGTTTGAGACAGCGACGAGGGTTTGCTGATAAATGGATATAAGTGACGCTCGCAGTTCACGTATTCAAATATGCATGCAGGTTTGTGTTGGCCCGTCTCCTACTGCCGATTTCTTGTGCATTGATCATCGTTGTATTCACAATTTATAACGGTATTTTTTCTTCTCGTGTTTGATAAAATCGTCCACAGTAAAAGAAGAAAATGATAATGCTAAGAATTATCTAATAATTCAAAAACTTCCATAGGAAATAAATTATTTAAAAAAAAATTACGATTAGTAAAGAGAAGTTATAATGTAATTCATATAATACTTATTTCGTTTAAAGAGTATTAATATGAAGATATTTTAACTTCAGATTTTTTTATTACGGTTAAACAATGTAATTTGAGCAGCATTCTTTTATTAGATATACCACTTGCAGCGAATGATTTAACCGCAAACCGCAGACAGCTACTGATTACCCACCCCAAATCAAGGTCTCTGCAGAAGTCGTCGCGTTTACTTTAGCTTTCTTTTTTTCACATCAGAAAACATTGGATTTCGGGCAATTTTCTGTCTGGCTGATAAATTTTCAACCACTTAATGAAATAAATAAAAATTGCTGTATCATTTACAGTTTTTTATTCGTTTTTTTCTGATAACGAACTTCATATTTGGAGGACTTCATTTATTGCTTTAAAATTTAATATTATACTATTTTCAAGTTTTTTTTTTTTTTTTAACTTGACGCAAAAAAAAAAAAATTTTTAACAATTAAAGATAAATTGTTAATTATTAAGAAGAGTTTTAATGTTTTATGTTAAGGTTTCTTGGTTTTAAGTCGGTATTGTTTGTTAGATTAGAATTATGCCCGATTCATGGTAGCTGGTGAACATTAGGGCTCAGAGGGAATTATAGATACTGTTTGTCGGCTTTGTTATAGATACTGTTTCAAAAATTGAAGCTACTCGATCGCGTTTGTGATGTTCAGCATCTTGCCTCTGAGGCAGACTCCCTGGTGGTAGTTTTCAGGGTTTTCTTTCATATGATGAGCAAATATGGGGTAGTTCCCCCTAAATGCCCTCCTTCACCGACATGGACCCAAATCTAATTTCTACTTAAGGGTGCTGCATCATAACAGAAGATGCCCCCACCCCCTTTCCGTCCTTCCATGAGAACACACGGGTTCAAGGACTTTGTCTAGATGTTGCTCTCGACCAAGTGGAATAAGAAACAACAACACATCAAATATATTCATAAAGAAATTCATCATAAAAATGCATATGTAAGTATTTTTAAATAAAAATTATCTTTCAGCTTTGATAATAATATATTTGCATTGTCGAACTAACTAGTGGAGTTTCCCGGGTTTCCTTCCATACTATGTGCAAATGCGGGGTAGTTCCCCCTAAAACTCCTCCCGGGAAACACTGTCCACCTTCTTCGTTGACTCGGAGCCAGATTTCTACCTACGGGTGCTCCATCACAACAGGAGCTGCTTCCCGCCCTCCCTTTCATGAGACCACACGGGTTCAAGGACTTGGTCTAGATGTTGCTATCTACCAAGTAGGATAAGGACAACAACAATTACAACTACAACTTTTACAACTACAGTTAATAAATACAAAATTATTTGTTTTTATTTTTATTCATTTAGATTTTTTTCTACGGCATGCAATTTAGATGAAAATAAACACCATATTAACCTTAAGGTTTTCGAAATGCATGTTACTGTTGTTGAATCCTTTTATTCAATTTCATTAAATGAATTCTCCAATTTTTTTTTTTTTTTTTTTTTTGTATGAAAATTTATGCTTATTTTAATGTTCATTTTGTTTCTTTATAGGTAAGATGTCAATTGAGGAAAACAAATACATCTATATTCTTTCTCTTTCTCAAAGTAAGATAATTCTATCTTATTAGATATTAAATTCCTAAAAAAATATGTCGATATTTATTTCATTTTTAATATGATAGTTTTAAATGCGTTTAAAAAAATACATGTATTTTTCTTAGTATTTTTTAATTATGTCATAAAGCATGTGAAATATGAAAAATGTTTGGTGGGGAATTCTATTTTCCTTTTAAATAATAAGCAATTTCAGTGAATTATTTTGAAATTAATTAACTGTAACTGAATAAAAAAATAATAAATACTTTAGTCTTAATTCTAATGTCTGTAGTTCTATTCAATTAATATTGCAATTTATTCTAATAAAAATTCAAAGGTACTTACATTTTATCAGATATTTATTTTTTTTCGATAGATTCAATTGTGAAAGAAGCAATAGCGATGGGAAAAAATTAATTAAACTACTTCGTCGAAATATTTTTCTAATTAGTTAGAAATAGATTTTTTTTTTCAAATTACCCCTCGAACAAAATGAAATATCGTAAAATGTATTTCTGTGAATTATCTATTTCTTAATTAGAGAGATATAATTGAAAACTATCTAAAATTTAATTTAGTCTTAAAATTAAAAAAAATATCAATCATGACATTATAATTCGTGATGTTATTGATCGCGTTTGGAAACTCTAATTTTTGAATGCTTCCATAAAATATATACGAAGAATCAAGAATTCAGTCTAACTGAATATCTAATTTTATAAATAATATATTATTTATAATTTAGAGCAACATCAAAAGTTAAATAACATTATGTTAGGATGGTTAAGAAACTATTAAGAATATTTGAATTTTTGACTCCGTTAAAAGTTTCATTGCCCGTTACGAATTTGAAAATTAACAACAAATGTTTTTTTATGGAACTCAATATCATTTTATGAAAATTTATAAAGTTATAGTGTGTAGGTCGTAGTGTTTAGGTGTGTGGGTAACCAGATTGTAAATGGGTTGAGATACTTGATGCACAGGTTGGAGAACTCACAGCTTTATTGACACATACCCAAATACCACACACATACAGTTAAAGACACACAATAATTTAACACATTTAAAGACACATATTCGTGGAAAGATTCCACTTTTAAGCCAAAAAACCGATACTCAGCTACGCGCAGAATGAGACAAATATACTTCCTCTCCGGGTGAGAATCTGTAGGCCAACTGACCATTTCTCCTGAACTCCACAAAATAATATTTACAAAAACTCTTAAAATTCGAGAAGCATGGTATTTGGGCATATAATTATTATGAATTTTTAAGTATTTAGCAAAATAAATACAGAATGTATTAATTTTTTTTATTAATAATTAATATAACGGATGGTATTTGACATGTTTGTTTTATTTATCTATGTAAATCTGTTTTAAATTATCTGCTTAAATGATCGGTATTAAATTTAGAACCAAAGCTACCTAGTGGATTATGCGCTGGGTTTTAGAAATGGGGGATTTGGGTTAGAAACCTGGAAATCGAAGCAGCCGAATGAAAAATTTCTGTGTCTATAACGGAATGTTTGATATGAAGGCCAGGTGATCGTTTATATAGCTAAAGTATGGAAAGACATGACGTTGTAGAACACTTCGTCCTTGCAGAAATTCTTTTCAAATTGTGGTGGCGTATTGTAGGAAAAGTGTAACAAGGATATCTCTAATAAAGTAGCACAACTTGAGTAAAGCTGAATCTGCTATATATCTTGTCACTCTAAAGACGAATGACTACATGACAAAGTATCCAGCTTTACAAAACGCAACACACTATGGTTTGATGCTCCACGGTCTTTTTGTGCACACTGTTGGCTAATTATTACTACAGCCTAACTTGGATTCCGAACCACTAACAAACTACCATGCCACCACCCGGATTCGAATCTAAATCCTGTGATACGAATGGACAGAGATGTAGGTAATTAGCCATCAGGCCGCACCATATACTATGAGATAATTTAAATTAAAAATATGTGATGCCTCTGTGCTGACGTTTTTGTACTGTCCATTTTTTAAAAATACTAAAAAGGACGAAGTCATTGCAAATCGAGCTAATTTTAACAGTAGGCGATGACTTATTAGCATCATGAGAGATGCTGGCGGCCTGATGGCCAATTGGCTAATGCTCTGGTCGTTGGCACCATGCGTTTTTTCAGATTCGAATCCTGATGGTGTCATGGATGTTTTGGAAATTAAAAATTATTTAACTCAAATAATTTATTTTTTTAATTTTTAATAAATTTTTTACCTCTTTTTAAAATTTATTATGGTAATTAAATTAATTTTTCCTTGTGAATATTGATTTTGTCACCATCCCAAAATGCGGCCTGGTGGCCAACTGGGTAGCGCTCTGGCCTTTGGTATTACAGGCTTCAAGTTCGAATCCTGACTGTGGCATGGATATTTGCAGTGATCCGTAATCCACGTTAAACTGTAGGTCCTTGTCTAATTAGCTCAAAGTGTGCACAAAATGACCGTAGAGCGGCAAACTAAATCAAACCAAAGATGTCGATTTCTGTTTGCACGGTGTCTTCAGTATTGAGACGGGGCGTTATCAGATGCTATAAATAACAATTGTGAAGAAGAGAAAGAAAAAAAGAAGCATGCGAATGGAAACAGTCGAACAGGTGTCATCAAGACGATCAAAGATACGCGTCTGTTAGGACTGACTTCAGAGAATCGCAGGTGTGTCTGAGCCAACAGACTTTTACGCAACGCAGACGAGATAACAGGTACTGAAAGTATTCCCAAATAAAACGAAGCAGTTATTTCGGGACGTGCCGATGTCAAAACAGCAAACAATTGCGATTCAAGAATTTTTCTGCCTTGTAATGATTTGCAGAGATGAGGTAAATGCGCGCCTAATTAAGGTTATATTTTTAACAATGGTAACTGGTAAATGCTGACTGGTTGTGTTTTACTATAAATTTTAAATAAAAATATTAACTACAGCCCATGATGGTTTGTCGCTTTATGGTCATTTTGTGCAGACTTTAGGCTAATTAGACGGCGGTCTATGGTTCAATGTGGATTTCGAACCACTAACAAACATCCATGCCACCACCAGGATTCGAACCTGAAGCGTGTGGTATCAAAGGTCAGAGCGCTAGCCCATTGGCCATCAGGCAGCAGCCCATGATAGGGGAAATGCGGAGATTTTCCCCTTTTAGAAGAGTTTTTTTAAGGGACCTGATTTGTGTGTTGTATGAAGGAAAACACTATAAACTTCCACAAGATAGTGACGAATGATTCTCAGACACATTGCCTCAATCGACACTAAATCCGCTCGTTTCTAAGTGACTGCAACGCATGCAGTTCATGTACTTGAACTTTTATCCTAGCCTGGGCGCTTTGCAACTCGACCACATTTAAGGCATTGGGGGGGGATGAAAATGATATGCTATGGTATCTTGGTATAAGTGCATGGAGGGTGGGGGTATTGCATGGTGTGGTATAAGTACATGGAGGGATGTGGAAATAAAACTCCAAACTCTGAAAATCCAATTCTGCTTAATAGCAAAAAATACCTGAGAAAATGATTAAAAAATGGAAAAATTCAACATTTATTTATTATTTTATTCACCAGAAGAGAGGTTAAAAATTGTGTTCATTACAGTTAAGAGTTAGAGTTTCATTTCAATAACAGTTACAGTTATGTACAGCTTATTGTCCAAATATAACTTGCTTATATCAGGCATGAGGCGTGGTTAATTTCTATAAGTCATAAAATCTATCCTCAGGATCTATAAGAAAGAATCTGCTGGTGAATTTCTGCATTTGAAAACGACAATTTTTTTTTCAAACTCTGAAAATCTAAAATTTACAAATTAATATCTATTCTTTTAAATACCGTTTCAGAAAATATCTGTCAATCATTTCTTATCTGATGAATTATGTTGGTCAAAGGAGCGTTTCTTCGCAATCTCTTAAAGTGATTTCAAAAGAAGTATGTAATCATTTCTTTTCACTCCCAGCAAACAGCGATAATGATTGTTGAAATCAGGTTGCATTGTAAGCACTTTCGTGGTTAAAGATTTATTAACTTTGGCTGTTATATTAACTACTGTCCATTACAGATTAATTTTACAACTTCAGTTCGAATACAGAAATTTTCTTTTCTTGTTAAAGTTAAAAATATTTAATATATATTTTTAAAAAAAATTTATTTTTTGCAAGAAAATAATTTTTTTTTATCATAGATAGAATTTTGTCTTGTTCAGTTTATAATTATACCTAGTAATTGAAATAAAAAATAAAACTAAAGAAAATTTATGACTTTTATAACAAAATAGTAAGACTTAATAAAACTTTTTTAGTTTAACATGGAAATTAAGCATGGAATTAATAGACATGAGTAATTTTTAATTTTTGGAGAAGATTATTCGCTTAATTAATAACTTCATGATATTATATTAGGATATAATTATCAAACATATTATTATATTTAATTCGGAATATTGTTATTTACTGATATTAGTAATAATTACAACAATAAATTAAGAAGTTGATATGTCTTCCACCAGATGGCAGCACACAAACAAAGTTAAAATACATCCTAACAAAATCAGAAGTTACTTTCTACTAAAAAATTATATACAAATGATTTTTTTAAAATGTAATAAATAAATAAGGGATAATAATGTAATACAAAATTATGGAACTATATTAATAAAAGAAATTATTTCTATGTTTTTCTATGTATGTTATCTTTGATTTATCGAAAATCTCCCCGTGTTTTAACAGTGAGATTTAATGCGAATTTTTTTTTATTAAATACAATATATCTTTTTATGTTTCGAATATTATAGAAATAAAATAGAAAAAAGACACAAAGCAGTTTTGATTAAATTGAGACAATGACTTTCAATGAAAAAATAAATGAAATGAAAGAAGGAAAAAAAAATTTAAAAAAAAAATGTTTATATAAATAAAAAAGAAAAAAAGAAATCACAATTTTTATCTCCTTGAGATAAACAATTTTCTTACTTTTTCCGCGTGCAATAAAAATGTGTTATGTCAGCATTATTATCTTTAAACAAATATTCATTTTACAATGTTTGCTTTGGCGTTTTCGAGGTTTAAAATTTCTAAAGCGGAACATTTTCAATTTATTTGCAATAAATAAATCTTTTTTTTTTCTCTCTCAATTCCTTGTCAGACTTGCTGCTGTATATTTAACAGGGACTACTAGATATTTAATTTAGATAGTTTGACAAAATGTCTAGTATCTATCTTATCAGATGCTATCAATGTATATTAGTTAATATTTATGTATTATGTAATTTCAATCTAGTAGGAGTAGTTCTCGCTAAAAGTCCTTCTGGAAGGCACTACCCTCCTTCTTCAGCAATACGGAGTCAAATTTAAGCCCGACTCGTGGCTCAGTGATAAAGTGCGCCACTGGTGAGCATTAGAGCTCACGTACAGCCCGCTGGCGACTTTAGGCGGTTGTAGACACTACTTCAAAAAACGAGAAGACTCGAGGGCGATTATGATGTTTAGCATAATGCCTCGTGAGTCAGACTACCTGGTGGGAGTTTTCCAGATTTTCACCGATATAATACACACATGCGGGGAAGTTTCCCCCTAAAAGTCCTCCCTGCCCACCTTCTTCAGCGATACGGAGACAAGTCAGACTTCTACTTATGGGTGATCCATCACAGCAGAGGCTGCCCCCCCATCTTTCCTTCTATGAGAATATTCATGGAATTGGTCTAGATGTTGCTGTCAACCAAGTGGGATAAGAAACAGCAACAAATCAGGTATATTGATAAAATAATTTATCATAAAAAGAAAATTCCATAAGTATTTTTTTTTTTAAAAGTTGGAGCCTGATGGTCGAGTGATTAACTCTTTGCACTCAGTACCACAGGTTTCGGGTTCGCCTCCCGGAGGAGCCATGGATGCTTGTGATGATTCAGAATCCCCTTTCAGTCATAGGTCCTGGTCTAATATGACCGTTGGGCGTAAGGCTGACAGCCCTATCCCGTAAAAACGGAGCGTCACGGAGGCAAGTTAGACTTCTACCTACAGGTACTCCATCACAACAAAAGCTCACCCCCACCCCTTTCACTCCTTCCATGAGACCACATAGTGTCTTGGACTTGATCTAGATGCTGCTGTCTACCAAGTGGGATAAGAAAGAACAACAAATAAAAATTAGTTTTCAGCTTTAATAATAATATACTTGCATATGATTCGAAACTCGTATGTGCTGAAAAATATAAAAATATATCGAAAGTTAATATTTTTTTTTATATTTATTATTACTTTTAATGTTTTCGTGTCTAACAAACAACACACCTGGGGGAAGAGAGAACATTGTATTTCGGAAGTATTTTTAGAACTAAGAAATAACAACAACAATGTTCTCAGTAGCTTTTGTTACTCTGTTAATAATGGGGAAATATGGTTCGGAATGTAAATTAAATCGCTATGGGAAACGCTCATTTACATTCTGAGTACAACCTTCGGTTAATTGTCTTTAATAACTTTAAATTCGTGAACTGAGATCTTCTGCACAGCCATATTGTTTCGCCCGTGGTTTACATGTGCTATTGTTGTGTCTGAGGTCTAGCGTGTGGTTGTTTTGCTTTCTCCTTCCGAGGTTTTAGCATGAAGGTTTTGTTCGTATGTAATCAACTGTGTTGATCTTGCATCGGAAACTGCATTGTCTCTTGTAGAACAAATAGCTGAAGAAAGGAGTTAGCGGTGGGACCCGGAACCGTTATGTCTGGTTCAACTTAATACGTTCCGATTGTTTGTTCTAATCAATATGCTAGATAGAGTATTGTCTTCTGATTCCTTGAAGGTCTAGAAATGTCTGCCGAATTGAATCGATTATGTCAACAAAGTGAGGATATATGCAGCCATTGTCTTGCTGAGTTTTTACCTATTTTAAATCGGATTGAAATTTAGGCAGCACCCAGTAACACGCAATTCTGATCAGTATTTTTTTTTCTTAAGACTTATTTAATTAAAAATTTCTTATTATTAGTCTATTGTTTTTATGTGTTTAATAAAGGTGATTGGCTCATTTTATCTATCTTATTTGTAAACAAAGCTGATCTAAATCTTAGTTGGTGACAATCTTTGCCAGCACCCTTTTTGTTAGACTGCAGCATTAGGAGGAAATATTTTCAAAAGTTTTGTATTGATAATTGTTTCATGACATATTTAAGTAGAGCACGATATCCATTGATATATATCCATCGATTTTAAACAAATTATCGATTTCCTTGTTACGTTTCCTCATCATTCAACTGTTTGGTGCTTGGTAGTTTAAATTGTAAAGTCTGTAATTATTTTAGTTGCTCACAATGTCAGGTCATTTTCACGTTTCGTATTAATATACGATAAGTTAAAATGGAAATATCTATTGGAGTGAGATCGGGGGATCTTGGCGTCCACGGAAACGTCTTATCTTACAACACTTCTAGATGATAGTAATTTTTTCTCCTTTCTTTTAGAGTAAATCGAGTTATTTTCGAATGCCGTTTACATTGACTGGAGTTTTTTACAAGGATGGCGAAAATATAGCAGATTTAGCGTTATCCAAAGTTACACTGCAGCCCTATCTTGCCATTACAATTCTGAACGAAGGTTACCCCTTTCGGTGACATACGGGAGGCGCACCTTTCTCTTCCATGAGTACATGACATATATAGGTCTGCATATTTATCATGACTATCCCTGGCTTAGGCATTTAAGCCTTCAATTCAAATTCGCTTATCTGGTTTCGAATCAGAATCCTCTAATTCAGAAACTCAATATGTCATCCATCAAATCACTCCGGGACAATTAGACTGTTTTGGTAAAGCCTTAAAACTGCAATGAAATCATGGTAGAATAATATACCACATTAAACGTTCCCTTTGAAATGATTTGTAACTTAATATACGTCGTTTATTGTAATAATAATTTTTTATAATTTAATATACGTCCTTTTTTTTTTATTAATTTTTGGTATATTTAATATACTTCCAAAAATGTACTTCTGTATACTTGGAATGATTCCAACTTATTATATGTCCTTTTTGGATGCGAAAAATTGTGTTTGGTATACGACCTGATTGGCTTGATTCTTAAGACCTGGAACGTATTAACGACGCAGATCGGCGTACCACTGTAAATAAAATCCGGGACCGTTAGACCATTTTTATAAAGCCTAATACTGCGATGAAATTATGGTAGAGTGATGTATCTCGGTATACGCCTGCTTTGGAATGATTCCTAACTTGATATACGTCCTTTTTGGATGCGAAAAGTTTTGTTTAGTATACGAACTGCTTAGTCTGAGTCCAAATATATGGAACGTATTAATGACTTAGACGAACTACCACTGTAAATAATAGAAAGTTTTTGCATACCGTATTTTTTTCTCCCTAGCGCGCATGCCCATAGGAAATTGCGCATGCGCGTCTGTAATAATGTTTCCTATGAGCATGCGTGTTAGGGTGGAAAAAATACCGTATTATAAAAATACGGTATGCAAAAACTGTCTAATATCTGGGCCCCTTAAACCATTTTTATAAAAACCTTAAAACTGCAATGTAATCATGGTAGAGTAATGTACTTCGGTATATGTCCGCTTTGGAATGATTCCTAACTTAATATACGTCCTTTTCGGATGTGAAAAATTTTATTTGGTGTACGACATGGTTGATCAAAGTCCAAATATCTGGTACTTATTGACAACTAGACTGACGTACCACTGTAAATCAAATACGTTAGATCATTTGACTTAGTTAGACCTTTTTATAAAGTCCAATACTGCAATGGAATTATGCTAGAGTAATATACCATGGTATATGTTCGCTTTGGAATGATTCCAATTTAATACACGCCCTTTTTGGATGCGAAAAATTGTGCTTGGTATACGACCTTCTTGGTATGAGTCCAAAGATCTGGAAAACGAATTAACGATTTACTGTAAAGGTACATATGACGCGCCATGTAAAACAAATCTTTGTGCATGTATAACAACAAATTAAAAAGCAAGCATTTAATTTATAAAGAAACTTATTTAAATGTAGCTTACGTTATGCACTTCGACGTGCTCATTGCATAGACTAGGACCAAATACCAATATCCGACGTTCATCCACTGTTTAAATGATATCCAAACAGTCGAATTCATAACCATTGCGCAAGCATAAACCTCCTGGAATAAAAGTCAAACTTCAAGAAAAGGGCTGTTGTGTTTGGATTTAGAGCAGTTGATCAAACAATAAGCCACCTGCTGACGACGTCTGGCGCCCGCTGGACTACTGAAGACTTCAGCAGCGATGCAGCGACCGCCGGCGGATAATTACAGCAGCATGGAAAGGCATGAATCTTTTGTGGACACAAGCCTCGATAAATGGGGCCATTTTGAAGTGCATCGAATCATAACGATATTTAAATGAATTTGAAGAATTCTTCATCTATTGAATCCATCTCTCTCCCCATTAATGGCCGGTGTGGGTTCTAACCTATATATTGCCAAGGCCCGTATTTACTTTCCACTAAAATATGTACCTCGCTTAATTTGCATAGTTATCAGTGATCTATGGTTGAAACAGATGGCCAGATTATTTTGGAGAGAGAGATAGATAGGAGTAGGGAAAAATAGGTCTGTGGGATTTGGGATTGTGTGTGCTCATGGCGGAAATAGAGTTTTAGTGTGGAATTGTGTTTGCAGGATCACAGTTGGCCTTCGAATTCTTTTTAGTTTCTGAATGTATGGTTTTGAACAGGAAAAGTTTGTTTGGTTTTGTTGAAAAAAGGGTTCAAATGGGACTTAAGGCACTGAGATGTATCTGGGAATTATAAAAGGCAAATTGACTGATACAGTAAAATATGATTTGTCATAATCAATTAATTAAGTCATTTACTGCATTAATTTATTATAAAAATAGTAATTCAATAATTTCAAAGAAAGGATTTTTTTTAGAAAAATGGATGTAGATTAGGACATGATCGGGATATGAATACTTTACGAAAGTTAGTTAAATTCTCGAATGAAAACATTTATTAATAATACATTTCAACATATATTTTCAAATTCATATGAAAAAATCTCAAATTCATATTTTCCCAACATATGAATTTCTTTATTTTTCTTTTAAATATTTACTAAAATAAATGCCGTGCATAAGCCGAGCTTTTAAGCTGAAGACAAACTATGGGGTCTAACCAAATTTAAGAAAATGATGAAAAGAAAAGTAAGTTCAAATTTATGGCTTAATATAAAGAAGTTGATTTAAAATTAGGTTATGCATGTATAAAAGTTCCAAAATGTTGGCTTAAAAATATCATTAATTATTATTGTTATTTATTTTGATCAAAATAAACTCGTTTTGATTACGATTAAGTTCTAAAAACAAAAATAGTTCTTTTTTTATGATATTTTAACTTCTGGGTAAATTTGAGTACTTCTTGATAGCCGAGTGAGTAACGCTTTTGCGCTGGGTACTACAGATTCGAGTCCCGGCTGTGCCACAGATGTTTGTAGCTGGTGGTTCGGAAACCACTTTAAACTGTAGGTTCCGGTCTATTATGACTGCGGAGCGTTGAGCGGAGAGCAGACAACATTTTTCCCACCATGGGCTGTTGCGCCATTGAAGTAGATTTAACTTCTGTTTTTTCCCAAATCCTACCTACTGGATTTTTTTCTTAAAAAAGATATCTTTTTCTCCTTTTTTTCTTTTCGGATTTCAAATTATCAAACACGAATCATATTTTGCAACCTATCGTAATGTTATATTTATTATAACTAACAAACTAACATCCTGGAACTACAATCCATGGTGGGCCAAGGACTTCGCCTTCTGGCAAATTTTAAGGCATGATATGTTTTCTTTTTACAGGGTAGGGTTGTCTACGCCCAACGCTCTACCGTCATTTTAGACCGGGACCTACGGTTTAAAGTGGATTCCGAACAACTGCAAACAACCATGATACCGCCAGAACTCGAATCCGAAACCTGTGGCACCGAATGCCATATTATATTTATTATACTATCAAAAATATTTTATTATTTGTGTGCTAATTTGAAAGAATGTCAACAAGAATTTAAATAAATTTGTTTATTCGCAAATAAATATAAAAAATATTGAAAGATTAACAAAAAAAAAAACTTCCCAAAAAATTTAAATTGGGTTTTCTTAAATTACTGAATCCAAACATTAAACATATTTCCTAATTCTTCAGTAAAATGCATGTTATATAATCGTTTTATATAAACATCTATTAAAACAACATACGAAAAGAATTCAGTCGTTCTCAAATGGGTTGGAAGCACTCCATTGCAGCAACCAGTGCAAGATAATGCTTAAGATTTAGAGGGGCTCTTTTTTAGCTGCAGTCGGTCTATTTGTTTCTGGATTGGTCCAATTTGGGAGGGAGGGAAGGCTCTTTTCTTTTATTTATCGACATGTTTTCATCTGCGCACGTCCCTTAAATTGGACTGATAAAGTCCAAGTCAGGGACATTGTTAAAATATTTTGTATTTCCACCCCATTAGTCCACGATTGGATCAAACCGCATCGCCTGCTAATGGGGCACGTGCCCCTTCTGGAGTGGGCTTGTTTCTTTGTTGCCGTTCCATTGATTTTTGTGTCCGATGTGTGTACTGGTTTAGTTTTCGCAATGGTGGATTATGAAATTTTTTCTGTACAGAATTTATTTTGGATTTAAAAAATGCACTTATGAAAATATTTCTCTGTAGACTTATTCTCTTTTTCTATTTTAGTTCCATTTATTAAGCTTTCTTTTTCTTTTTTTTTTATGGTTTCCTCTTTATTTCCTGTTTTTATTTTATTGTTTCAAATAGTCTCTGTTCTGTTCTTTTCTGTGTTCTCCTCTACTATGTGTGGCCTGATGTCCAATTGCCTAGCACTCTGGCATTTGGATATCCACTTTAAATCGTAGTTTCCTGTCTAATATGAGTTGGGCGTAGGGCTGACAAGCCTACTATGTAAAAAGAAAGTATTTATCTGAAAATCTGTCAATAAGCAGACGGCCTTGGCCAATAAAGAAGATTTCCACCCCCCTTTCTTATGAGGTGTTTGTTCCAAAAGATTAAGGGTATATACCGGGTGCACGTGGTACACATCCGAATAACGTTGAATCTGTCATTCCAGAGACTTCCGGTTAAAGTGCTTAAAGAATTGAAATCAAAACTCAAAATGTATTGCATCAACAAGAATATTTTTAATTGATTTTGAGAACATGCGATTCATTTAAAAATATTTATAAAATTCTTCAGAAATATATTTTTTAAGCTTTAAAGACCATGTATGGAATGACTAAGCGTATTCCACTGCTTTACTTTAATGTCTTTAAAAAAAAATTTAAAGATTTATAAAACAGTAATTTTAATTTTTGAAAAACATTAATTTTTTAAATGAATTTTATGATTGCAAAAAAAAAGACTTAATTCTTCTTATTTTTTGAAATTTTATAAATAAGCAAATTCTTTATACGAATTTGCAATAATTATAATTCATGCTCAAAATTAACAAAAATATTTTGGTCACCATTTTTTTTTTTTTTTTTTACAAAAAACAATTCTTTAGAATATTTAAGTATAATTTGTTTTGTTGATGCTTACAGTAATTACATTAATCTTTCAAAATGAAAAGTTTTTTATTTTTCAGAATTTTCGAAGAATACAATGTCGCATGTAATTTGAAATAGAAATAAGAAGAATTATTGTTTATTTTTTGGTCATTGTCTTACTTCCAAGCAATTTATTTAATTCATTTTTCTGAAATCATATTTTTTTTTCTGGAAAAAAAAGTTTTTCACAAATGGAATAAATGAATTAAAATCTTTCTCCCTCAAATATATGGAAGAATAAAGCAATATTAAGAATTTGAAAAGATTTCTTTTCTTTCTTTTTATTTTTAAAGATTGTTTCAAGTTGTTTATGTCACATGGGATTTATGGTATAAAAGTGCAGGATTGAAAGCTTATTTTTCTTTTTACATCAACGAGTTAATAAATATCTTTTTGAAAGCATATGATTCATTTAAAAATATTTGTAAAATTGTTCAGAAATATTTTTTTTCTAATGCAGCTGGCAAACACTTAGACAATTGTCTTGGATGCCTTAATGCCAGCGCTGAACCGACGTTACTCACTTAGCACTACCGAGTAGGTGGTGTAGCTTGAAGATTAGCTACGGACGCGGAGTAACAGTATCCCCGCAGAACTCTACGATCATGTTAGATTGGGACCTACGGCTTAAAGTCGATTGTGAACCACTACAAACATCCATGGCATCTCCGGGACTCGAACCCGAAACTTATGGTACCGAGTGTCAGAGTGCTAGCCACTCGGTCATTCAGGCCCCTTGTTCAAAAATATTGTTTTTGTAATTTAAAAATCATTTATGGAATTAATAAACCATAAATACCACCGCGTTACATTAATATCTTTATAATATTTTTAATTTTGAAAAACATTAATATTTTTAATGAAATTCATGATTGCAAAAAAAGAAGAAATAATTACTTAAATCTTTTTATTTTCTGAAATATTTAAAATAAGCAAATACTTTATATTAATTTGCAATAATTATAATGCATGTTAAAAAAATTAACAAAAATGTTTTTTTTTTACCCTTTTTTTTAGAAAAAACAATTCTTGAGAATATCCAAGTATAATTTGTTTCGTTGATGCTTACAATAATTACATTAATCTTTCAAAATCAAGAGGTTTTTTTTCCTCAGAATTTTCAAAGAATACAATGTCACATATAATTTGAAATAGAAGTAAGAAGGATCGCTTGCATTATCGTTTATTTTTCGTCATTGTCTTACTTCCAAGCAATTTATTTAATTCATTTTTCTGGAAATCATGTTTTATTCTGAAGAAAAAAAATTCACAAATGGAATAAATGAATTAAAATCTTTCTCCCTCAGACATATAGAAGCATAAAGTAATATTAAGAATTTGAAAAGATTTCTTTTATTTTTTGTTTTTTAAAGATTGTTTCAAGTTGTTTATGTCACATGGGATTTATGGAATAAAAATGTCGGATTGAAAGCTTATTTTTTTTTTTTTTACGTCTACGAAATAATAAATATCTTATGATATTTTAATACAATTTTGGAAATCCGTCTTTCAGAATGTTCGAAATCTTACTTTTCTCATTTTTGTGTTTTATTTTTTATTTATTTATTTAGTTTTTGTTGTCTTTTCCATTTTTATTTAATAAAATATGTATCGAAATTTAGAAACACATTTTTTTAGATATATTACGTAATTTAAAACGAGATCTTATACTCTAAAAATAAAAAAATAAAATTTTTTACTACCGGCGGTATATCAAAGCAAAGCAAAGCAAATCTACTAACTGCTGTTTTTATTTCTTTTCTTTTTGACTCGTTGGATTCCAGAATAGAAAAACAGCTCTCCTGATGACAGATAAAACGTATGAAGAGAAAAAAAAAAGAAATTCTTCAATCTTTCATGAATTGAAAGTGCTCTTCATGGAAAATTACTTTTTCTTAGAAAGCTATGTTGTTGATTCTTTAAGTTACCCGGTCAGTTTCCATTTCAAGAACTAAGAGAAAAAAAAAATCATTAATAATATATTAAAATGCATCTTTTTTTTTTGTTTGGTATGTTATATGTTACAGAAAAATATTTCATATCACATTTGAGATAAGAAATATTTTTTTTTAAAAATAGGAGAAGGAAATAAACAAGTAATATAAAAAAGTTTTTAAAGTCAACTCCTACTTTTTTTGTCACTATATTACAGAAAATCCTTTATAAATAAAGTTGAAATTTTCCTTTTACATCTGGCGCTATCTATTGGTAGATACATGCAACTTAAATCTAAAAAAAAACTAAAATTAACTAATTAAATTTAATTAATGAATTAATATTTAAATAACAACTGTATTAACATCAAGTGTCATCCAGTACAAGTTCAAGAAAAATGTATTTGAACTTGAGTGGAGGAATAAAAAGGAGGTTATAAACGATTAAAAATTTGAACAAGATATATATAGGGAGAGTGTGAACTAAAAGTAGGAATTGAAAAATCATTAATAATATATTAAAATACCTCTCCAATTTTATACTCTTTTTTTTTTGTTTGGTATGTTATAGATGCAGAAAAATATTTCATATCATGTTTGAGATAAAAAAAATTTAAAAAATAGGGGAAGGTATAAAAAAAAAATAATAATCATTTACATTTTTTTCGCATCGATATTTTTCTTTAAATGAGACGAGAAATTCAATGTCTTGTGCATTTTCTTTAGTATATTATAAAAGTTTAAAATGCTTATAACACAGTTTTGATAAGTATAATTGGTACTTATCTATATTATGTTATACTTTGTTTTCTTATATCGGACGGGGTTATCATTTAAAATCGAATTACAATTTCAGTGCTGTTTTGTTTTTTACCACACTTGGTCGACAGCAACATCTAGAGCAAGTCCATGAACCCGTGTGTTCTCATGGAAGAAGGGGAAAGGGGGGGCAGCTTCTAGAAATCTGACTTAACTCCGAATAGCTGAAGAAGGAGGACAGTGTCTTCATGGATGACGACTTTTATGGGGAACTACTCCGCATTTGCGTATCGAATGGAAGGAAACCCCGAAAACTCCCACCTTGTAGTTCGACTAAGATTTGATTTGGTTGGTACGCTCTCCGGTCCTTTTTTGTACACTTTAGGCTAATTAAACAGGGACCTACAGTTTAACGTGGATTCCGAACCTATAATAAACATCCATTCAACCGCCAGGATTTGAACCTGAAGCCTGCAGTACCAATGGCCTGCAGTACCAATTGGTCATCAAGCCGCAGTCAAACCAAGGAGAGAAGATGCTGATCATCCCAAACGCCATCAAAGCTCTTAATTTTTTTGTTCGTTGTTGTTGTGTCTAATCCTCAGTGTCCTGCAGTGCAGGAAGGACATCCCTTGAGTATCTGCTCATGGATGGAGGGAAAGAGGGTAGCTTCTGTTGTGATGGAGCACCCGAAGTTAGAAGTCTAATTTGGCTCCGTGTCGCTGAAGAAGGAGGGCAGTGCCTTCCGGAAATGGGACAACAGAGCTGCTAGTGTATTGAATCTCAGTCCTAATGAGCCACTAGTCGGGTATGCTGTTTGTGAAAAATTACATTAAAATAAAGCTCAATTCTAAAAATAATAGCAGTACACAGCAGAACATAACATTTCCTGTATTTTTCAATTTATATTAACTATTAGGAAGTGATTTAATATATTTTGTAAGAAAACCGTTTTGTATTTTGGATTTAATATCCTTTAAAATTATTATAAATTCAATCAAATATCATAACAGGAAAACAAGTTTCAGCCCTTTTATAATGAGAAAAATAAGCATTGGATATTGGGAAAATATTTTATTTATTTTTTTTTTAGTTACTAGAAACAACCTGATATGGTCCAAACGTTGACTGGAGTATGTAAATTAATTTACTAAATAATAATTTTGCAAGTTGTATTAAAATAAAAATAGGAAGTTATAGGAAATTTTTATCATAATACACAATCTTACAACAAATATAATTTCAAAATTCTTAACAAAATTGATAATTTATTTTCAAAAATTTATCTAATATTCATTATTATCATACAAAAAAAAAAAAAAAAAAATAGGTAAAATATTTCAAAATAAACTCAAATTCGAAAATTTTGAAAAATAAATAAATATTCAAAAATCAGACTGTAAAAAATTAAGAATAGCAATTACATTACCAGTCATAAATGACCACGGCATTTTTTTTTTTTTTTGTTATACGTTTACGTTATAGTTTGAGCAAAAGCACCCAAATTAGAAGTTTGCTACAGTAGCGTGCAGATTGGGCAACCCTGTCGCATAACTTTATCGGCCCAAGAACACACAGATACAATTAGAGACGTACACTATGTGACACACAATGAAAGACAGATAATTACGGATTGGAGGAAAGACTGCACTTCTGAGGCGAAAACCCGACACTCGGCTGTGCGCTGTGTAGGCGAAATATTCTTCCAATTATACTTTCTCTGTGGGTGAGAGCTTGCAGGTTAACTGACTATTTTTCCTGAACGCCATAGGGAGCGCTCTTGTCATCAGTGAATAGAAGGAAGCATGAGAAAAAATAATTATACTAATAAGCATTATACTATTTATTAATACAGTACAACAGATGATTTATGTTGTGCATATGAAAAGTATTAACGAATACAACTTTTCTTCTAAGCTAATGTTTAACTGCATCTAGTAAAAGCAAAAATAAATTAATTAATTTAATCAAAACGAACTTGTATCAGTTAATAAATGATATATTGTGATATGGATGTGTTTTCACCTAGAGACAACTTGATTCTTTATTTCTGTTAAACATAAATTCACGAGCTTGGATATAAAAGAGAAATGACAATTTAATGCTAACTTTTGTATGTTCTAAAGATTGATTGGGTCTTTGTTATGTGGACTTACGGATATAAATTTTTTTAAGTGCGAGTGTTAAATAAATAAATAGTTTTACAAGGGACCTGATGGGCAAGTGGCGCTCTGGCGTTTGGTGCCACAGGTTTCGAGTCCGAGTCCATCTGAGCCATGGATGCTTGTGGTGGTTCGGAATCCACTTTAAGCCGTAGGTGCAGGCTAATATGAGCGTAGGGCTCACAACCCTATCCAGTTAAAAGTCAGCGTTACAGAGCCAAGTCAGACTTCTAACTACGAGTGCTCCCTCACAACAGAAGCTGCGCGCCCTTCCCTCCTTCCAGGACTTCCACACGGGTTCTTGAACTTGGTCTAGATGTTGCTGTCTACCAAGTGAGATACGAAACAACATTATTTCTCAGGCATTATAATTTTGTTTCCTTTTTTCCACCATGGATATTCTTACATGTTGTCTGCGCAAGAATTGGAATGTGTTATTTCTGAAATAATAGTTATACTAAAATAATAGTTATAAAAAAAAAAAAAAAAAAAGAAGGCACCAGGTGCTAAAATGCCAGATGCCACCAGCTTTGTAGTGCAAGTGAAATTTTCAGGAAATTAACAAACCTCAGCCAATAGAGGGCTTTACAGACCTATTCACTATATTTCTTTCATTTTGATTTTAAAAAAGAAAAATAGTTGTCGTTGTAATGTAAACATTTCTCTACACAAATCTAAACCTTTTCCCTTGCAAATTGTGATGGTAAAACTTTTGTTATGCCAATGGTTTTGTTTGAAAATAGTACAAGGCTAATCCTTATTCATATATTAAGACATTTCTGGTTGTTGTTTGTGTTTGAATCAACTAGGAAATTTAATTTAGCATAAAGTTTTATCTAAATAAATAATTTTTTTCCCCCAAATTGGATCTTTATCATTTAAAAAAAATGACTCGTACATAAACTCGTTTTATAATATTATTTCTATGAAATATTTAAAAATTCTCTTATAAATAAACCTATCCATATAAACATGGTTTATTTTATCAACAAGAAATTGCGCATTGTATTTTCTCAAGCAACAAATGCTTTGTTATCTGTTCTCATTCGAGTGAGTTTAAAGAACGGATAATATTATTCCTAAGAGAAGTCTGGAAAATTGTTTCCCGGTCTAATGTTTTGAAAAGTACATTTTTATGCCTTATTAGAGCACATTCTTCCAGTGGAGTTGCGTACGTTCTATCTACAACTATAGGGGAATAAAGAAAACATGCAATCATTCGTAATAGAGTAGGAGAAGAAAGAAGAGTATGCATATCGCCAACGCATGTAAACACAAAGATTTGGAATTTTGCTTCCGACAAACCCACATAACTTCGATTTCATTTCGCTTCTTTTATACTTGCATTCATACTTATGTGTAGTTAGATTTGTCTGATTCGTTTGGTAAACAAGATTATACGGTACTCTCTAAATGTTGTTGTTGTTGTTGTGTCTAATTCCTCAAAGTCCTTCAGTACGGGATGGACATCCCATCAATAGTCTACTCATGGATGGAGGGAAGAAAGGCAGCCTCTGTTGTGCTGGAGCACCCGTAGATAGAATTCTGACTTGGCTCCGTGTCGCTAAAGAAGGAGGGTAATGCCTTCTGGGAGAACTTTTAGGGTAACTTCTTCGCATTTGCTTATCGTTAAGGCAGAAAATCCTGAAAACTCCCACCAGGTAATCCGACTAGCGCGGAAAGATGCTGACCATCACAAACGTCCTCGAATTTTTAAGAGAGTGTCTACAAAAAACCGTCAGTCCTAATGTTCACCAATGGCGCACGTTGCCACTGAGCCATCAGTCGCGCATTTTCGTTATAAAAATTGCGACAATTACTACGCTTTATTATTCTAAAAAGTGACGAAAAAATCACTTAATAGCGAGTAATATTTTATGACTTATTATGATTATTTATTCTGCTTTTAAACATAAAATTCTTAATTCATGAATCTATCTGCTGAATAAAAATTAAAACTAGCTAACTGAACTTGCTTAGGTAGCGTGCGTATCCTGTGGGAAAATCGACTAGAATTTGACATCAGCTGATGCCGCACGATCTTTCTTCTTCTACTTCATTAGCGCAACAGCCTCATGGTGGGCCTAATCCGTCTGCCTACTGGGAGATTTCGAGATAGATGTTTTCTCGTCCTTTCCTCCTGATGCTCCTTTCATTAAGGGCGGCCTGATGGCCAACTAGCTAGCGCTCTGGCCGTTGGTACCAAAGGCTTCAGGTTCGAATCCTGGTGGTGGCATGGATATTTGTTTGGTGGTACGGAACCCAAGTTAAACTGTTGGCCCCGGTCTGTTTAGCCTAAAAAATGCGCACAAAATGATCATAGAGAGTCAAATCAAACCTTTCATTAAGGCGCGTAACTTCCTATGCTGTAATTTTTAATTACAAATTAGAAAAGCATCTTTTTGCTATTAATTTTATTTTATTTGTTTTTTATACTGTTATTTTTGTCGAAGATAAAACCAGTCCATTGCTTTTTTTATGTCCTTTAAAAAAATTATTAAAAAGAAATAATGAATGGGAAAAAAAATAACTTGCTTCGATATTATAAAGCAATTTCGAAGTAAATGAGAGGTGAACCGATTCGAGTGCACCAATCTGGAAATCCAAACTCTCGGGTCTTCGAAAAATACCCCGCCCTTTCAGAAAAAGTTGTTGACTCCTATAATCTGGCATAATAGCTTTCGCAAACATCCGAATGAACCTCCACTCCCATCGCCTTTTGTTATCGAATCATTTCGGCGTACGAAATGCTGGCTCACTCGATTAAAAGAGCAATTTTTCTTCTCCTTTCTTTACTTCTTCCAAAAAAGAAAAACAGAATGTAGTATTCGATTTTGTTCTTTCTGCAAAAGACGGATGTTCTAATCGGAATAAAATTATTCAATTCGGAACTTTTTTTACTGTCGCTCGGTTTATTTTTCATTTTTCTTAATGTGTTGTAGCAAAAGAAAGGATTCGCTTTTAATCAGCAGTTTTTGAATCCATGCTGTGATGAAGGTTTTTTTTTTTTTTTCTTCATTCTAATGTTATGTAAATGATAAACATGAAAACTATATAAGTATGAAAATCAAGTTATTCAATGTAAGACTGGTATAATTTTATATCATTTGAAAAATCACCATGAAATGAGCTTTGTATATGAATACTTTTTAACTATTAATCAAATACACGGTTGGATTTTCTACTTTTGGATTGGAGCACAATAGCGGATAGTGCTTTGGGTTTCCAAACAAAATAAGCTTCGTTCAAAACATGGCAAATGATGCCAAACTGTGAGATTCAGTGTATATTGGGTTTTCTGTTATAAACCAAAATGCTCAATTACAGCTTAGTTTTTAAACATAAAATTTATTGTACGACATGAATAGCCCATGCACGATATTTACAAAAATAAAAATAGCAATAGCATTCTCCTCTACATGATACCATGGCACGGCTATCCCTCACTAACGATAAAACGTCTGCCCCTCCCTCTGGATCACACCTAACATCTCATTCCTCCTCTTCTACGGACGAATTCGTCTACCGGCAAAAGGCTGATGTCAGAAAAACCCGCTAAAAACTTCTGTAGACTTCTCGGCAATAACTCATATATTCTAAACTTCTCGCCTATGCATGTGAGTGCTTCTTCAGTTATTGCAATATGCTGGGATTATGCATGATATACCTATAAGTTGAAAGGCACTATGGAGGGGAGAGTAAGAACCTCCAGATGTCTCCTTTCAGACAGTTTGCACCAAATTGTCTTGATAAATTGAAGCTGTGCTTCTCCTCTCATGACACAATCTGGACAACGCTAAATTTGTTACATATATGTTATTGTAGTTGTAAAATGCTTCCAGGTGAGAGTGTCCATCATTGAAAAATAACTTTTGAATAGTCATCTAAATGATAATACTTGCATCTTCGTGTACTCAATTTTACAATTAGTATTTGCATTTTTTTCCAGTGCGACAGGTAAACATTTAATGCTTCTAGCCCATGAACCCACTGTTTATTTTTTTATATCAGAGGCCTCGTCTTTCCGACAACAATGTCTATTGCGTTCTGAAACTATTTTTGTAGGTAAATGCAAGCAGTTGCAAGTCTTTAGAGAGAAGGCTCTCACGAGGCAGCTCGATAAAAGGCATATACACATGCTGTCAAAATCGTCACCGAGTCTTCTACTTTCTGATAGTAGTGACTGTAACGCATGCGTTTAGTGCGAGTAAGGATGTTTAGGATTAGGATTTTTAGGACTCATGAAGCTTTCGGATTATTTTCAAAAAGCAAACATTACCTTCTGTATGCATACGTCTATCCATATGGTAATATTTATATACATTCCAAATAGAATTATTAAAATGGTTATAATACTATATATATATATATATATAATCATCATTAGCACAATATATATATATATATTATCATCATTAGCATTGGTGGGTCAAAGCCATCTGCCAACTAGCAGATTCCGAGAAGTGAGATGTTTTCTTTTTTACGGCTAGGGTTGTTGTCTTCCCTACACTCTATAGTCATAAGAGACCGAGACCTACGGCTTAAAATGGATTCCTAACCACTACAAAAATTCCATGGCACCGCCGGGACTCGAACCTGAAACCTGTTGCACCGAGCGTCAGATATATATATATATATATGTAGGAACGGAAATATGGGAATTTTAATTAGATAATAGAAATTTAAAGTTAGATAGGGATTTTGCAAAATAAGTACATATAAATTAAAAATAAACAAAGTAATAGGAATAAAATAAATGGAAATAGTTGCTTCGGACATAAATATTAGCATTTTTCTGAGCAACGTTTTCTCAAATAGAGTTATTGATAAATAATTAAAATATATCTTTTGTTATTTTATAGTACTTATTTTTCTTGGATAAATGAATAGATTTACCATAACTTTCTGTGCTTTGATGCAGCTTGTTCTTGCAATTATTTTTTTTTCCCCTCCAACGTTTGAGTTGATGTTAGGGTAAATATTCTTTCCACATTTGCATTGAGGGTAATTCGCTTGTATCTCTTTTGAGGCGGGAAAACGATCGACACTTTTTTCCATACCTCACACGAGCCATGACTCAGTTCCGAAAGTTTCTTTTCTTCTTTTGTAAACCGCCATGCACCATTTGAAGAGCATGGTGATAAGATTTGAGATGAGAATATCTTCACACTTATTAATTACTTAGTATTTTTTTACATTTGTAATTTCTTATTTTACCGTTTCATGCATAGGGATTTTCTTAAATTATCCCTATTTCTTGTACAAATATACAAACCAAAAGGGATATTTTTTGTATAAAAATCCCTTTTTTTCCAAAATACAAGCTAAAAGAGATTTTTCTATTGAAAATTCTCTTTACCAAAATACGAAATAAAAGGGATTTTTTTGTACTGAAAAATCGCATATGTACCAAAATACAAATTAAAAAGGATTTTTGTATAAAAATTCTTGTACATTTCTTGTTTGCATTTTCCTTATACAAAAGCCCTCTATTAAGGGAATTTCAAGGTTTTTGATAAATTCGGGAGATGTAGTATATATAGTACAATCAGATCCGTAGAAGAGGCTGAAATTCGGGAGCCTTCCGAATAAATCGGGACAGTTGGCATGTGTGATAATGTATAATTTTAAAAACATTTTGTAAATTATGTACGATCTATTCTTATCTTATACTCATTTATAATCTACTGTTATCATTATTATATTATTATTTTCTGACTGTGAAGCAGAATTTATTTGAAATTTCAAAATAACCCGACTCGTGGCTCAGTGACAACGTGCGCCGCTGGTGAGTATGAGGGCTGAGATTCAATCCGTTGGCAACTTTGTTGTAGACTCTGATACAAAAGCCGAGGGTAAACTCGATGGCGTTCAGTATCTTGCCTTATGTGTCAGACTACCTGCATCGTATGGGAGAAAACCCGAAAAACTTCCATCAGGTAGTCCCCCCTAAAAGTCCTCCCGGAAAGCAGTGTTCTCCTTCTTCAAGGACTCGGAGCCTTATACCTACGGGTGCTCCATCATAACAGAAGCTGCCCCTTTTCACTCCATCCATGCGTAGATTATTCATGGGATGCCCGTCCCGTACTGCAGGACATTGAGCATTAGTCGCATACATAGACATATTTATAGCCTACCATTATATGTATGATAATATTATTTTTTGGTCTGTGAAACAATAATTGATTTTAAACTGCAAAATAGTACTTAGGCAATATTGGAGGTTAAAATTTGAGCATAGTCTTAGCCGTACATTTAAATTTTTATCCAACTCACGATTCAAAGGGAAAAAGAAAAGAATTTTGAATCGCTTCTTTTACACTATCCGGTGACGTTAGAATTTTTCTTCTGAATCAACAATGACGTCACGATTCGGTAGTTTTGAAACAGCTGCTTTTTAGTCTCTCGGTGCCATTGTCTCTTGTAAATCTCCCACAACCTTGTGTGCGGATTTCAACTTAAACAAATAGTGTTCAAAAGGAGTTCAGATGTGCACTTCTGTTAACACTGACCAAGATGTCCTTATTGATTCGAAAGTCTTTTACATTCATTTTTTTTAAAATGTAAATTATTGATTCGACCTTTTTTTCAAAATGTAGCATGCTAAAAAGGCCACTGGTTTTTTAAAAAAGGTTACTTTTATTTAATCTGAAATGTATTTTCTGGTTTTTTAAAAAAATTAATGAACAATTTTATTACACAGAATGTAAAAAAAAAAAAAAAAATTAATTATGCGATTTTTATTACAGATAAATTTTTTTTTTTTATGAAAGTATGAATTTTAAAAATAAAATTGAGAATGTACAAATTGATTTATTATAAATATGAGTAAACAAATCAGTCTGGATAATTACATTTTTAAAAGTTATATTTGTGTGATAATTTTGAACTAAAATTAAACAAATGGAATTTACTAAAAAAATAAAAACATTGATGATAAAATAAATATTCTGCCTTTCAAGATTTATGAAACTTAAAAATTTTGACTTAAAAGTTTTTAATTCATTTTAATTAAAAAGATTAATTTAAAAATTATTTTTAATATCAAATAATTGTTAATTTTATAAAATATAGTTTTTATTTTATTTAAATATTATGCATTTAAAGCTATATTTTATAAAATTAGCAAATATATTGATATTTAAAATAATTCTGAACTTTTATATCAAACTATTTCATATATTGATATTTAAAATAGTTCAGAAATAAAACTTTTCATATCAAACTATTTTGTCAAAAATAATACTTGAAAGCCAGTTTACTCAATCAAAAATCGTACATTTATTGTATTCCAATATTTTTTATTTTATTCGGAATTCCTGAAATTCGAAAGCCATTTTAGAATCCTTCCACATTAAAATAAATATATCATTCCCAGAAAATGAATTGAAAGGGAAACTCATCTATCAAATATCACAAAATTCGAAGCATCTAAAAATAAAGCAAATCCTTTTACCTCGCTTATAAATGAATGCGTGATTTAGAACCATTAATCTCTTTCCTGTAGCTTCGCCCCTTTCCGAATTTAAAAATTAGAATCACGGCGCAAAACTACCACATTTTAAAACATTATCCGAACGTTTATTGATATGTTTCACCTGAAAGCTTCTAATTCTGCCTTTCAGTGATTACTAATCGTTTGCTGCGAGAGCTGTTGCCACAAAATCTATTTCCGACCTGAAAAGTTTTCGATTTCGATTCCTATAAACCTAATTAAAATATTGTTTGGAAGTTTTGATTTCCCCTGGGGAATGAATGGTGAATTCGAATCTCGGTAGCTTATGTGTTTAATGAATAAGTCTCTTTCGTGTGTTTTTGGTTCTTGTTCGTTTACGAATTAAACTGACTGTTCTGGATGTTAGGAAGATTGAAATGGAATATCATTAATCTTTGTTCTAGGTGAAAGGAATATTGATTCTATTAATGGAAAATTTGGACTTACCCAAATGGTATTATCCATAATATATTTAAGGTAAATTGAATTCGATTGCAATCTGTTTTCACTTATTGAAGATAATATTTCCTTGTTTAAATATATGCGATGCGTTTTAAAATTTTAAACACAAATCCTACGTTATTATTTCTGTATTTTTAATGGAGCCTCGACATTACTTTTAAATGGTGGAATTTTGTAATATTAACAATTGGAGTAAATTATTAACATTAGTTCATAAAGAATTATTTTAATTTTAAAACGAATTATTGGTTATTGTAAATTATTAAAACTATCTTAGTTTATAAACAATTATTTTAATTTTAAAACGAATTATTGATTATTTTAAATAATTGAAACTCTCCATGTTTAAATCACTTTTAATAGTTTAAATTTATACTTGTATTATTATTATCTGATATTTTAGTGGGTTTTTTTTTTTTTTTTAATATTTCATTAAATATTCATTTTATTTTGAATGAGTGAAAGATAGTAAAGGATAAGAACATTTCTGCCGATTGTATATTTTAAAATCATTATTTTTTTTAATAATTTTTTTCTTTAAATAATACATAAAAAGAAACTGTATATGAATTCTAGATTTAATTTACAATAATAAGTACGCGAAAAAGAATTTTTCAGAATAATTGATATATTGCGTTAAAATCCAATTCAACTTGCATTGTAATCTAATCTATCTTGCATTATAATCTGAGCACTGTAATAATATTACATTTATATCCAATCTGAATTAGAAAAGTAAATGAAAGTTCATATTATTGTTTTTCTAATATTGCTAGAATCTTTCTTAATATAACTATGCTATTCACTTTCACATTTATTATTTTATAACTTTCATCCAAACTTAAGATGTAAGATAATTAATAACACTATTACAAAACACTAAATAAATGTTTTTATATAATACGAATAAATTATTATTATTAAAAGGGATTTAAAAATATAACTTATTATATTTTGATAGTTTTTTCATAATATTTTGTTACCTTTTTCATAATATTTTTAGTTATTTTTAAAAGGTCATCTAGATCCTAATATTTATTTAATTTTGCAAGTTAAGTTTACACTATAATGGAATCAACTTAATTATTGTTATAACTTTATAAAATATGAACACATATTTTTGTTTATAAGATCTCTATTTTAAGTAGCAGTTAACCATACACTATAAGCAAAAGAAAGAACTTTTAACTTTTGAAAGTTCTTTCTTATGCTTATAGTGTATGGTTCTTAAGAATAATATTTTATAATCTTCGAACAATTCTTGTAAAAATACAATAAATTATTTTCATTTCGGTTCGAATTTTTTTTATCTAAACAGATTCACCCTTTTATATTATTTTTTCTAAGTATAATAGGATAATTTATATTCGCATTGTATAACATTTTGAAAACAATCCATCAAATAAAAAAAAACACCACACCTCTGAGTTAAAAATAATGCAAAACAAGCTTACCGAATTTTTGTTCCAACAACTTTCTATTATTATTATAATTGAAAAGGAGACTTTCTATTAATACGTAACTTAAATCTTTACTGGAGAACTTAAAAGTTTAATTACATCGCCATTGTTGAGGCTTAATTACTTAAAAAGTTTTGCGCGAACCAATAGCATTATAACAACTCTTTATTTATTTTTTTCCCCGCCTAGCTTGGGCCATAAATCACTACAACTTCCTTTGTATTTCATTCAGAAACGGAGAGCGAAAAATTATTCCATCTTCATTAACTTGTGGCAAAATCCTTTTGTTTATGTATTTATTTATTCAAGTGAGATCCGTGACAAAGGCCCTTGATAAAGGGGGTGGGATACTTAGGAGGAGTCCCAAATGATGTAGGGGGAAAAAGAAGAAGAAAAAAAAGAAGTGAATGAAAAGACCTACATTCCAGGAGCAAGGTCATGAGAGGTCGCTCATGGGGGGTGCACACCTACACACACACGCACAGGTGCACGAGGTAGTGACTCACGCCTTGCGTGCGTTCGTACGTAGGGAATGCATACCTGGAGTTGCTTACCTTTAGCATAGAGGGATCGGACACAAATTGAGAATATTATTACAAACAGTAAACAGTTCATAATGTGATGGGCAATGCAGCCCAATTTATTCAGGTTTAGTGAAAGAAAAGTTTTATTTATTTATTTTTTTAAACCAATATTGTTAGATTTTATTACCAGAACATCAAAAAAATTAAGATGTTAAAAGTTATAAATGTATAGAGTATTCCATGAAAGACCATATTCCATGTCACCCATGGTGATTCTTTCATGGAATACTCTATACATCTATGTATATCATCTATTATACGCATAAAATATAATAATTGTACATAAAATAATGGTACGTTTAATTGTAAAATATTTGTACATAATCATAAAGTATAATAATAATCCCATAATGTATTGTACCTATGTAATATATTGTGCCCATACCCGACAATACATCTATGTATGCACCTCTATGTAGTGTCACCCATAAAGACTAACCCATGTGTAATCACCCAAGTATTACCCCATATTATTTTCATATTAGAAGTGAAATCCACAATTAGATTTATATAAAATGTATCCTAATAAATATTTGTGTGAAAGGAATAATTAAAGAGAATAGCTTGGATGTGTATGAAATGACGACAAAATTTTATTAAATTAAATTTTTTTATTAATTTTGCAAAACATTTTACTAGTTATTTACAATAACTACTAAATAAGAATATATGTTTTTTTATTTAACAGGATTAATATGCAAAAATTACTTATGTTTCGATCTACTGAAAAAAAAATGAAAAAAAAAATGATCATAAGATATAAGATCACTCTCAAAATGTCAATTTATATCTTAATGGATTAATAAAAATCCTTACTTTTAAAAATGTTTCTTTTAAAGCAATTTTAATACTAAAAAAAAAAAAGCTTAAAGCAACTTTAACTCTACATAGAGTTTGAGCAGAGCTCAATAGAAATATTTTTATTAGCTCAATAGAATTATATTTACAGTATTTTCTAGTATTTAAATTTCATTGTTGCACAAGTGTCTAAATCTTAAAATCATCTTTTATTATAAGATATTTTTTTTATAAATGAATCTATATAGATATGTGTATTACATTGTCATTAATCAAATCCTTTATAGAATTTTAAAATATGATAAAAAGGAAACATAAATAGTAAGTATTATTTTTAATATTCACATGTTTCAAATTTTTTAAATGTAAATATTAATTTTATCGTAAACCTGAAATATATATATCACAATGTTGTTTAAAGAAAATAACATAACTATTAGAAAAGAATTATTATATATTTCATTCTCCAATAAAATTATTAGTAAAAGTATACTTTGAAAAAATATTCATTGCATTTTTTATTCATCATATATTTTAGATGTATCTTAATTGTTAAATTTTATTATATTAATCGTAGGAGCAAAATGTAATAAATTAATCCTGCGTTTATTCTAAAACCCATTTTACTGCAAGCTATAATCCTCTAAAAGCGATTTTATTTACTCTAACAAAGTAATACAACTAAATCCATTTTCCATCCAAGACGTCTAGCGATGCTTTCAGTACACATCCCCCCTCGAGAATTCGAAAGTGGAATTAGATTGAACGGAAAAATTCCTTCACTACGAACGCACTTAAAACCTCAGCTTGTTTCATTACTAATGCTGAGAAACCGACCTTCCATCACTTCACTTCCCCTCATGCGTCTTCTTGGTTTTTATTTTATCGTTTGGTTTATTTTTTTTTATTCTTCTTGTTAGAACTAGTTTCGCTTTGGTTGAAGATCAGTCGCTGGTAGACTGCGGGGCTCCGCAAAAAGATCGTTTGCAGGTCTGTGGTCATTTAACTGCAGTTGGAAAAGACAATATAAAAAAAAAAATATATTCTTTTTTTTTTTTTTACTTCTAGAATAGTCTAATGTGAGGGTTCTAGTCACAAAATGGCGTATAATCACGGTAGTTGATCACACGGTTCGAGTTTTTTATGGTATCGGTGTGATTTTTACCGGCCTGGAACTAGTCCCTTTTTTTTGGTAAGAGAGTATTGTTTAGTTTAATGGACCAAAAAATAATAAAATTATCCATTTCAGTTGAGCTTGCGTGACGTGTTCGATTTGATTCTAACAGTCTACTGTGTGTTGTGAGTTGCTGTTATTCGTTGTTGTAGTAAGCTCGAAAAAAGTTTGTTGGCAAGGATGAAATTTATAATTAATAATATTTCCATCTTTAACAGCTTATTATTTGGCATTGGCTTACTTTTTTTTACCGTTTTGTTTTCAAAGTTATACACCTTATGCCTGTTTAAAAAAATCACTGTACGCTCTAAAAATGTTAATTTTTTTTTTCTAAGTTAAATTTTTTTCTACCGGTAATTCGCACATTATGAAATATATACTTACGTGGAAAAACAGCGCCACACAGCGCGAAACATTAATAGTGAATTTGGCTCTAGTGTTACTACGAAGCAGACTGCATCAAATTGATTCGTCTAATTTCTTACGGGTAACTTTGACCTCACAAATGAGCCACGCAGTCGCCCAGAATCAAAGGTTAATAATGATGAATTAAAGGTCACCTTTGAGTCTGACCCATCTCAGAGTGCCTATGAATTATCGTTGAAGCTTGATGTTAGCAAACAAGCAATATTAACTCATTTAACTCAAATCAGTGAAGTAAAAAAGTTGGATAAATGGGTTCCTCATGAACTGAATGAAACATGAACAAAAGAGTTTAGAAGCTTACTTGATACCAATTTCTCGACGCAAATGTGATCCATTTTTGAATCGTGTTACTTGTGATGAAAAATGGATCCAATATGACAATCACGAACTTTCATCACAGTGGTTTGACAAGCAAGAATCACCAAAAAACACACTCGAAATCGTAATATTCAACAAAAGAAGCTGATGATAAGTGTTTGGTGGTCTAGCTCAGGTGTGATTCATTAAGATTTAATAGAACCTGGCTCATCGGTCACAGCAGAAATATATTGCAACCGACTGGACGAAATGATGTTAAAACCTAAAGGAAAACACCCTAAAATGACCAACACCTCGACTCATATCTTATTGCATGATAACGCTAGACCACATACTGCACAAATGACTGTGGCAAAGTTATAGGAATTGGAGTTTTAACTTCATCATCCTCCATACACACCAGAACTAGATTCCATTAACTACCACTTCTTCCGCAATTTGGACAACATTTTAATAGGAAAACAATTTAATTTCGACAATGATGTAAAACTAGCCTTCCAAAAATTCGTTACCACCTGCTTGAACAATTTACCGCTTAAATGGAAAAAATGTATAGACAAAATGGGTGCATACTTTCATGAATAAAATAATTCCTTACATTTCTAAGTTATCAACTAACTTTGCTTTTTGATCTATCTGCAAATGTCAACCTTGAGGATCCAATATATATAATATAATAAATTATATTTAATGAATTGTATTTAATTTTTTAAAATTTAATTGGAATTGTCATTTTTTTTCGAAAATCATACTAAATTGTTTTAAAAATGCTTTCATCTTTTGATGAAGATTAATATTTCCGACAATTGACTAAATGTTACAACTACTGCAGTTTTTTAAAAAAATTGGAAAATTATATTTCATGTCAAGCCTGCTAATTGGAAATTATTAAGGTTTAAAAAATATTTTTTTAAATTTTAAAGCAAAAACATTAAATTTATTGATAAATATATTATATTTTCTCCATGATATATATTTTCCAGCTTTAAAAAAAGTTAAAACTAAACAATCAGATCTTTAAAATTTGGAATTTAATGTTTTCAAATTATAATTATATAAATTACCTATAAAGGATAGTTAAAATTATATAAAAATATATTACATTTCATTTTAGCAAGAAATAATTTTGTAAGATACTTGAAAGAAAGAAATATTTATACAATAGATTTGAAGGTAATTTTTACATATTTAAATTCTGTGTCCATTATTACTTCTATGGAGAGGAAATATTTGAATGTTATAACCATGTTCATCTTGAAAATGATTTTATATTTATAGTTAATATATTTTGAATTTAATTAAAATTAGGAAATAGTCTTATTTAATTAATTACAAATATAATTTTGTTAAAGGAATATTTCAATTCTTATTTAACGACATTTTATTCCTACTTTAACAGCATTAACAATGATTACTTTTTAAAAAATGAAATATTGTCATAGAAATATAATCATTGTACTAAATTTATATGTGCATAATTCTTTTTTTGAAATCAAACATATTACAAATCGAAATAAACTTACTTTTATTATTTGAAGAAAATATTTTTAATTGGAACTAATTTTTAAATCAATACTCTAAATGATTTACTCTTAAGGGATATAGAAAATTGAATTGTTTATAAGAATTTTAAAAATATTTTTTTACAAAATTCAAATGTTTTAAGTGTAACAAAATCATTGAATAATTAATTACAAAAAAATGTTTGCGTTTACTCTCCATTATTTTAAATTTTATGAATTTAATATTAAAAATTAATGTAAAATTTTGTCTTATAATTTTGCTTCTACCTAAATATTTCTTGAAATTTTTCTGCAAAAATAAATAAATAAATACATATATAAAATGCTGAATACTAAATGTTTGTTCATAAATCTTTTTATAAACATAAAAGTTTAACCACAATACTGAAAGCAATTTGTTTAGAAATAAGTTTAATAAATTTTTGAATACTTTAAAGAAATGTATCTTTTTTTAGTAAACAAACAAATATTGAATAAATAAAACACTCCTCTGAATACATAATACCATTAGTTTTATATGTAGAAATTGATTGTGTTGTTGCAATTTTTTTTAATGTGATACTATTGGTTTACTAGTATACAAATATTTAAATAACAGAATTTCGCTGAATTGTTTTATAATTAAATTTAATGTAACATAGTTTTACTTTTTTATATTGAAAATAATAAGAATGCCTCCATATATTCCACCAGTATGCATACTTTATGCATCCACTAGTATGTAAATATTTCAATAACAGAATTTCACTGAATCATTTTTTAATTAAATTTAATGTACCATAGTTTTACTTTTTTATATTGAAACTAATAATGCATCCATGCGTTGGTGACGATATTTGACAACTGAATTATGAGAAAAATTAATTACGTGGTTTCCAAGTAAATATGCAATACCATATTTATAAATGCAATAATTAGTTTTCTTAAGTTAATTTATAAAACATAAAAGCGCACTAGTTTTAGAATCTCAAAATTAATTCCAGAGCTACTTAGAAATCAAATGTGACAATTTAAGCATTTCTGGTGAAAAAAGATAACATTTGTGTTAGATTCCTTAAATTAGGAGATTCATTTCCATCTCAATTTGCAATTCAAATTAGAAATATTTTGCTAGAAAGCTTCTTTCTGATATTAGACACATTGTTGTTCCTCAACAACTAAAATTAATAAAAATCATCTCTTGCAAGTTGTGCAGTCTAAGGCAAAATTAATTTTGAAAGAGAATAAATAAAAATTATTTACGAAACTAACATATTCTGAAATCTCAATAAAGATGTCCAAAACGGAAAGCAAAGTTTTTAAAAAAACAAATAAACAGAAAATTATTCGTATATTCTGACAAGCAAAGCTGACTAAAGTAAAGACATTTTCTTGTGGGGACTGTGTAGAATTTCATTAAAGAGTTATTGTACTCGAATTCTGTGTACGCGGGAAGAATTTAGAAACAAAGAACGATCACTTGTTGAAGGGGAGAAGCTAGTTATCTTCATCGTTGGAATACTTGCTGGCTTCTAATTAAAATTCCAGATTTTCTCCAAGCTGATTGGCAACGCAGAGAGAGAGAGTTACGCGAGAATGGAATGCTGAAAGAAATTAGGCGAACGTAGATATATGCTTCTTTTCTGTATTTTTAAGTACTTTATATAAACTTTTTTGTATTTTTAAGTACTTTGTATATACTTTTTGTATTTTTAAATACTTTGTATATACTTTTTGTATTTTTAAGTACTTTGTATGTACTTTTTTGTATTTTTAAGTACTTTGTATGTACTTTTTGGGTTTTTAAGAACTTTGTTTCTACTTTTTGTATTTTTAAGTATATACTTTTTGTGTATACTTTTTTGTATTTTTGAGTACTTTGTATATACTTTATTGTATTTTAAGTACTTTGTATTTTCTATTTTAAAACTAACAAACATGTTATTAGAAGATAAAAAAAATTCTAATTTTTTAATTTTTAATTTTTTTCAAAATTAAAAGAATTTTTCATAATTTGATGTTTTTTTTAAAATAACGCACTTAGTCACCTTAAACTGTGAAAATTTATTTATTTATTTTAAAGTTTTAGTATGCGAAAGAGACATATATATTTATGTCTTATAAAACCATTTGATTCGGCAAACAATTGATAATAGATAGTTGATAAAAAATAAATAAATAAAAAATAAATTTTTGTACGAGGTGCGCTGGAATTGAATTTTAATAGATCTGATTTTTGAAACTTCAATATAATATACTACTTTACAAAAACTTTTATTAATATAATAGGATTTTTTTAAAGTATTGCACACTAAAAATATTGTTATGCTAAATCTGCTGCAAAAAATGCATAAAAAGCAAAAAATGCAGTTAATTGTACAAAATCAATGAATATTACTTTTTTTATGATGATTTTACTTATTTTCAAAAAATTTAAATTTTGGTAACTCATTAATTATTACATTTTTCTTTGCAAATGAATAAAACGTTTTTATATAGAAATGGCAACATACATTATTCTATATACTTAAAAGTAAAATTATATAAATTCCCCTTTTATTAATCTTAATTAAAATAATCGAATGAAAATCTTCCTAATAAGTTAGTTGTTCCTATGAAAACGTTTTAAAGTTAGGCTTATTTTCCTGAAAAATATGATCAAATTAATTGAGTCCTTCATATTGATAGATTCGTCAATTTCCTGAAATATGTACTTTAAACTACCCTAAAATACTAATACTAATTTAAATATTAATACTAATTAAATTGTTCTTATGAAGAAATTCTAAAGTTAGGCTTATTTTCCTAGAAAATATAGTCAAACTAATTGAGTCGTTCATATTGATCAATTCATCTATCTCCTAAAGTATATATAAAACTGCCCTAAAATTAAATTTTCACTATATGTTTATTAATTGTTTAGTATATATCAATGCCTGTACAAATCATTATATAAATTTCATAAAGCCGTCATTTCTACGTAATAATCATATGATTTAAGCTCAGATTCACTAAATGCATCGTAGCAAATGTAATGATAGTTTCATGAAGAATATGTGAAGAACTGGAATTCGTTCATTTCAAAGTTCGTTCATTTTTTCAAACTTGCTAAGAAAGGAGAATAAATGATTGTATGGATAATTGCTAGCTCTAATTTCATAGTCATTAGAAAGAGGGGCAACATTATAATAGTGGTTAGAAAAGATTGCCAATTGACAATGAATACGAATAAAGAAAAAAAAAACGCAGCGATAGCGTTTTTTCTCTTTCAATAGAAATAAAATTTAATTTCGTTCTTTAATAAATCCAAAATTCAAAAACCAAATGAACAAAAAGAAAAAAAAGAAGCTGTAATAAAAAAAAATTTCACTTTGTGTGAACAGAACAATTCAGAAAAAAAGAAACTACCATCAAGAAGTTGCTTTTTGCTGAAATTCTCATTACATTTTCGCTTACGCATATATTTTGAAATCAAAAAGCGGGAAACCCAGAAAAAAAATACTGAATTAAAAAAGAAAAAGGAAAAGAAAATAACAATGATGTTTCGGGCATTTTAAAGAAAACAAATGAACTAACAAAGCTTCGTTCTCAAAGTAGGAACAGAAGCGCGATTTCTGAGATATATACTGTGATAAGTACTACCATTTAAAAAAAAGTGCTCATATTTAAAAAAAAGAAAAAAAACTTTCTATGAGCTAACGTTCTGTTTCGAAACAGATTTTCTAAAAAAAAAAAAAAAAAAAATGAAAAGAAAAATTAAGAAAAGAATGCAATTTTTCAATAAGTAAATCTAAAACCAAAAAAAAAATATAAATAAAAATTCAGATGATTTTCTATTTCTGCATTTATTATATTCCGTTATGCTTCTGATAGAATAAATAAAATAAAACTTTCAAAAAAAAAGTGAAATAAAATAAAATAAGAAGTTTGTCTAAGTAAATCAAAGTTCTCTTTTATCAATCTGCAAATAAATGCAGTAAAATAAAAGCTACGAAAGTATAAAGTTCAAGAATAAGCAATTTCTTCTTCTTCTTTTTATTCAATTCTTATTAACAATAATAGCAACGAGCAAAAGGAGATGAAATATAGAATTTGAAAATGGGGACATATTGCTCCGAGGGGAAGTAAATCGCAATTACAGGGCCTTCCCAGTACATTTCCTTTTCAACTATTGGGAATTTCTTTTTGAAGAGGGACGTGGGGAAATCTTAAGAATTCATTGAAAGTTGTAGTAATCGTGATTTTGAGAGGAAACTTTTCAAAGAACTCCCTTACTTTAAGTGACCGAAAATTCGAATCGCATGGAATGCACTTCTTTTCAAAGCATTCCGTTCCATCTGTTTTTCAGCATTCGATGGAAAATCAATGTGTGTTGTTCATCGACTTGATGATGTGTTTGAAGCAGATTGTTTTTGTTTTTAATTTAGAAATAAATAGTTTACTAAAAGTAAAATAAAATCCGGTAAATATGGGATCAATATTTATTAAGCTTTAAAATTTGTCCAAATACTCCTTGATGTAGCATTTCGTTCCCAGGAGAGAGGAATGTATATTCTTTAACAAATACATAATAATAACCTATCATTCAAATTTGACAGCAGATAAGCAATGTTGTGGATATTTATATTACACACAATTAGTGTTTTGTACTAATGAGAACAACCTGATCAACAACTCAAACAACTCAAATCTGACAGAAGATATTCGGTATCATGTATAATGAGACCTCATGAAATTAGCGATTGTCTGTTCGACTTAAACAGGTCGAAACATTGCAGATGGAATATGGACTACGTCATAAATTGTTACATCATGATGGGTGATAGATCATGTGCTGATGAAGTGTCGGCTCCAATGAGAAGTGAGGGAAGCTGACCCTCCATCTTGATGGATTTTCTTGAAGAGAGGTTTTTTGGAGAAGAAGCAAAATAGTTCTGCGACGAATCGATCAGAAATGTTGCTTTACTTTTTTCTCTGAAGTGACTGGACAGCCGGAGTTTCCGCCTGTTTTCAAAGTGAGCCGCATGTGGTTTCGTGTATCGCACCGTGTGATAATTATGGTCTGCCGCAGACCACGTCGTAGACTTGAAAAGTCTGAAGTCACTCCAGTCCGTCCTTGGAGAGAACCGCAATTGTGTATCTAATTTATAACTTTAATTTTCATTTTATTGTAAATAGAGTTCTGTATGTATAAATAATGCTTGTAAATAAAATTTAAAGTGTTCCCATGAACCTGAAAGTGGCCTTCTTCTTGAAGCCGTCTAGTATACGCCGAGACGTTACATTGAATCCTTCAGACCAGTGTGCAAAAAACTGTGTTTTTGTCCCTAAAAACACTTAGACTTAGTGTTTATTATGCTGTTTTTTCTTTCAACGTAGGAAGTGTAGTAAAATCTTTGGTCAAATTAGGTATCAATCCAGATATCAACTGCATAAACAGACTGAAGCAGCTGGTTCGTGAACAACAAGAATAGTGAAACAGATTGACAGAGGAAATTCAAAGAATACTCTAAAAAAAGCTGTGTAAAGTAAAAAAAATTGCCAACCATAAATTAGAAGACTTATTCCAGGAATGTGGAATAGATAATATATCCGGATTTCATTAAATTGATGAAGTGATATTTTTTTTAAAATGCAGTTTTAAACTTTAACGCTGTTTTTATCAAAACATGGATCTTATGGGTTCGTGTTTCTTTTTCTCATTATCTATGTACATTCATGTTCATAAATTAAGGATAATTCAGAATCACACAGAAATTGAACTCTAAAATAAAAATTTCACCTGTAGAATTATCACACACATCTTGAAGAAGAATATGCAAATTACAGGAAACCCCCAGATGGTGCGGATAGTACGTCACAATGACGAGAGTGTAAGAGAGGGGTATATGAGGAATGGTGGCTGTTACGTCGAAACCCATGTTCCCCCGCTAGGGGAGGTCAACGCCCTATGCCCGGAAAACATCCTGTTTGAGGGGGTGTCTGGCAGGGGGTGAGGGCCAGGGAGAGAAAGAAGGAATGTAAGTAAAACGAGTTGAAACTTATCGACCGAAGGAAAAGGTTGGTGTTAGCGGTCCATCCATGAGTTGCGATGGCTGCATAATTCTTTGAGTTCAACCCCAGCGACCATCAAGAAAGGTTGCTTGTGGCAGTCCATCCATGAGCGCGATGACTGCATAAATAATTGAGTGTAACCCTCAAGAAAGGTTATGTGGGCAGTTCCATCTTCGAGTTTGATGACTGCCAAAAATAAAGGAGTTTTATTTACATACAGTCCACTGTGTTGAGTATTATTTCCATTAACTGAGTATGTGTCATTTTTGGAATTTGTTTCTTGAGTCCGAGCTATCGAACATTTGGTCCAGTCTCCCGGAGACGGATTAGTTCATAGGATTTCCACGAATCGTTGGCTGCATTCTACCATGAGTTCGGTAGGTGAAGTTTAATAATTCTAAAGTATTGGACATTTAGCTTGATTTAGTATATAGTATAGTGTATCTATTACTAAAGTATAATGTCTTTGATTGTGGATATTGCCTAATTAGCCTTAGTTTGAGTTTTATGTGTTAATTGCCTTTATTTGTTGTGTTAATTTAGGTTAATTAAGGTTGAATTAGAGTGTTTAGTGTGACAGGTTTTGTTAAATTCTACAGTGCATTGTTTAGTGAAGCCTTTAGTTTGAGTTTATGTGTTAATTGTCTTTGTTTGTTGTGTTAACTTAGGTTAATTAAGGTTGAATTAAAGTGTTTAATTTGACAGGTTTGTTAAATTCTGCAGTGCATTGTATTAGAGAAACCGTAGTTTGAGTTTTTATGTGTTAATTGCCTTTGTTTGTTGTGTTAACTTAGGTTAATTAAGGTTGAATTAAAGTGTTTAATTTGACAGGTTTGTTAAATTCTGCAGTGCATTGTATTAGTGAAACCATAGTTTGAGTTTTTGTGTGTTAGTTGCCTTTGTTTGTTGTGTTAATTTAGGTTAATTAAGGTCGAATTAGAGTGTAGTTTGACAGTTTGTTAAATTCTGCAGTGCATTGCATTGGTGAAGTTTTAGTTTGAGTTTATGTGTTAATTGCCTTTGTTGGTTGTGTTAATTTAGGTTAATTAAGGTCGAATTAGAGTTTAGTTTGACAGTTTATTAAGTTCTGCAGTGCATTGTATTAGTGAAGCTTTAATTTGAGTTTATGTGTTAGTTGCCTTTGTTTGTTGTTAACTTAGGTTAATTAAGGTGTTGCATTAGAGTGTTGAGTGTGACAGGTTTTGTTAAGTTCTGTAGTGCATTGTTTAGTGAGTTTAAGTGAATAAACAATGTCTGTTACTTTAAATCTAAAGAAAGATGAGCTAAAAGAGGTAGCTGAAGAGTTGGGCTTAACCATTCCGGTCAATGCAACAAAAATAGCTTTGATCAAACTAATTGAATCCAGTGAAATATACAAAAGCAGGATTGAAATAGTGCGCAATTTTGTGGATGATGTTTTGGAAGAAAGGAGGGAAAAGGAACGAGAATGGGAAATAAAAATAGAGATAGAGAAAATTCATTTGGCCAAACTTGAAAAAGAGTTGGAACTTGCAAAATGGAAAAGGGATTCAGCTAAAACTTTCCAATTTAGCTATAATAAAGGAGTGAGTGATGACTCTTTGTCTTCCTCAACTGAAGATGAGTCATGGCCCAATAGTTTAGATTCTTCAACTTCTAATAAGAAAAATGTTAATCCACTATCAGTTGTGAAGCCAACATCAAACGTGTGTAATCTTACTTCCCGACCATTTTCCAATGTTTATAATTCAAGTTGTTTTGCGTCAAAGAGTTCTGCACAGCAAAACAGTGCAAAAACTGACAATGTTCCAGAAAAAGGTGTTTCTAACAAAGTCAGTACAAAAGAGAATTTGATCGATTCTAAGTGATTCAAGTGATTCAAACAACAACACTTCTCTCCACCAAACTCGAACCCCTCATATTCCCTCAACATCATCATCTGTGTTAGAAGCAAGTAAAGAGAAACCTAAATCTATTGAGTCTCGCAGTGTAGAACCTGTAGTTCCTTCTAGGCCTGCATTACCTGTAAAGCCTATGATTACTAATCGACCACGTACTTCTGTGAAAGAAAATAAAATTGAGGAGAGAGAAATAGAAAATTCAAATCTTGTTCTTCAGAATACTATGTTTGGCTTTGTGGTGTCTGGGTGCAGCACCACAGGAAATGTAAATAGAGAGCATTGTGGACTATCCACAGATAGAGTTGATTTTCCAGTGAGAAAAATTTACCCAATAGAAGGGTTTGAGAAATTGGAATTAACAGGTGATAGTGAAAATTCTACATGCGAAAAAAATAATTGAGGAAAAGGTACCAGTTGATACTCATGCAATTCAACACGGCGTTTACTGGCCTGAGAAATTACGAGTATTTGATTGTTCCTCAAAGACCTTGAATGGAGCTACTATCAACGGATCAGAGATAAGAGTGGACCCATCCCGAGGTGGTGGAGCTAAACGAGGAGACCGTGCTGATGGAGACATCCTTGGCAGTAAAGATGGTGGCTATTCCAGTGGAGATAAACGAGGAGACTGTGGAGGAGGAGAATACCGTGGAGTCAGAGGAGATGCTTTCCGTTATGGAGGAGATAGAGGAAGCAGATATGGTAAACCATCATATGGATGTGACGGAGTCTATAGGAGTTCAAGCTACAGGAGCCGTTCAACTATGGGACCGTCGAAGAAACAGAGGTGGCTGGTAAGGGAATATGCCCTGAACCGCAAGTGCCATTGCCGAACCTCAACTGTTCGTGTGAGAGTATAACATCTGTTACAGTTGGTGTTTAATATGCTTCAATGGTCCTCAGTGTTTAATTTTGAGAATTCATCAACTTCTTTTGTGAATGTGCCTTGAAGCTTAAAACATCTAAGTAGTTTATTGGAGTGATTCGATATCAAGTGATCAAGTGATTAAAAGACTTTCGTGCTCATCAGAGTTGCTACAATTCATCGATTGTCATCTGATTTCCGGTGATACCACATTAGGTGAGACTAGAGTTCCTGGCTGGAGAAAAGTATCCTGATCAACCGATCCAGATCCTTGAAAGACAGGACGAGAACCTTTTTGAACTGAGTGATCCAGTGTTGGTGAGAACAAATTGTTTATGAAACAAGTGACTGAAATTTCATGAACTATTTATTGAGTTTAAATAATAATTGTATAAAAGTTTAAGTATCTAAGTTACATATTTAGATTTATTAAAAATACTAAGTGTTTGTCATTTAAATTAAATTATTCTATTGATAATTTATTTATATTGATAATTTATATATATTATTATTGCTTAGTTATTCATGCATGATAGAAATTAATATTGCTGAGATATTTCTGGTAAAATCTATTCAACAAGAAAAGTTTTCAAAAGTCTATTGAAAGATAAGAAACTTATGCCGAAGAGTAAATTAAAATCTTTAAATCCCCTTTTAGATTTAGATGGAATCTTAAGAGTAGGTGGACGTTTGAGTAATGCGGAATGTAGTTGTGATAAAATACATCGTATAATTTGCCTAAAAATCATGCATTTACTGAGATGTTAATTTCTAATTACCATATAAAATATTATCATGTAGGATTATCTGCTCTTTTGTGTCATGTACGTGAGAAATTCTGCCCTAAAGGTGGAAAATCTATTTGTAGAAAAATAGTGCATAAATGTGTTATTTGTTTAAAGTAAAACCTATAGTGTCAACACAACTAATGGGTAGTTTACCAAAAGATAGAGTTACCTTGAGTATCTATTTAGTGTTTCAGGAGTAGATGTCTGTGGACCATTTTGGTTAAAACTGGTAAGCAAAGAAAGAGTATTGTGTGTAAAATGTATGCATGTTTATTTGCTTGTTTTGTGTTTAATGCAGTGTATATTGAGAGTGTTTCTGATTTATCATCCGAATCCTTTATAGCTGCTTTAAAAAGATTTATTGCACGTAGAGACAAATGTGCTAAATTATACTCTGATAATGCAAAGAATTTTGTAGGTGCAAACAGAGAAAATCAAAAGTTTCTTTTTAGAAGAGTAGTTAAAGGTGCTAGTTTAAATTATGGAGTTTAACTGTGTGTATACAAACTGAAGTAATTTTGAATTCTAGACCATTGAGTCCAACTTCTACTGATAGTGATAACTTCGAGGTTTAACTTCAGCAAAATTTTTGATCAATCGATCAATGAACGCTATTTTAGAGCCTAATTTAATTGATTTAAAAGATAATAATCTCAATAAGAGGCAAAGAGTAACTAAAATAGTTCAACTAGTGTGGAGAAAATGGCACCGTAGCTATTTAAGTGAATTGCAACAAAGAAATAAATGGGTCTTTGAAAATGCAATGTAAACATTGGTGAGTTAGTGGTTAACTATTGGTTGATGATAATTTACCTACTTGGAAATGGTCTCTAGGCAGAATAATTGATATTTATTATGGTGTTGATAATAAAATCAGAGTACTTAATATAAAAACCCAGAGTGGAATTTTTAAGAGAACAGTATCAAAATGTGTGTGTTTTGCCTATGCCAGAGTAACTTCCTTTAGAGTGCTTTTGTTTATATTCATGGTGTTATTTGTAATTTGTTTAAATTTAGTACACTGTATACATATATATATTCATTTTTTCAATGATTTATTGTATGTTTAGAGTTGTCAATTTTGTATATTAGAATGTATTGTATATTATTGAATGTTTAGTGAAACATATCAATGGGTGGCGGTATGTTACGTCGAAACCCATGTTCCCCCGCTAGGAGAGGTCAACGCCCTATGCCCGGAAAACATCCTATTTGTGGGGGTGTCTGGCAGGGGGTGAGGGCCAGGGAGAGAAAGAAGGAATGTAAGTAAAACGAGTTGAAACTTAGCGACCGAAGGAAAAGGTTGGTGTTAGCGGTCCATCCATGAGTTGCGATGGCTGCATAATTCTTTGAGTTCAACCCCAGCGACCATCAAGAAAGGTTGCTTGTGGCAGTCCATCCATGAGCGCGATGACTGCATAAATAATTGAGTGTAACCCTCAAGAAAGGTTATGTGGGCAGTTCCATCTTCGAGTTTGATGACTGCCAAAAATAAAGGAGTTTTATTTACATACAGTCCACTGTGTTGAGTATTATTTCCATTAACTGAGTATGTGTCATTTTTGGAATTTGTTTCTTGAGTCCGAGCTATCGAACATTTGCTGGCCCTCACCCCATGCCAGACACCCCCACAAACAGGATGTTTTCCGGGCATAGGGCGTTGACCTCCCCTAGCGGGGGAACATGGGTTTCGACGTAACAGTGGCAAAGAAGTAAAATTGTTCACAAGCGCTTTAAAAGCCTTTCAGTGCAATAACCGCATAGTTATGGCAAAAAGGAAGCATTTGGATGATTTTTTACGTGGTAGAATTATCGGACGACCGGAATGTGGACGTACCCAGCTGGAAGTATCCGAGGAACTTGGAATCGCACAGACTGTCATCTTCAGGCTTTGGCAACGATTCCAAGATGATGGTAATGTGAGTAGATGTTACAGCACAGGTCGTCCCCGAGTTACAACGCCGAATGAGGACCGGTATTTAGCAGTTACTGCCAAAAGAAACAGACGGAGCAGTCTGATTCTCGCCGGAATTTCATATGGAGAGTGCCAGGTACCCGTTACCACCAAGAGAACACCATTAAACGACACCGTTACGGTGGTGCAGGATGGCTCGTTTGGGGAGGAATTATTCTTGGTTCCAGAATTGACCTGCATTTTCAGAGTGTAACGATGACAGGCCACATCTATCGGGATGTCATTCTGGAACAACATGTACGTTTGTTTCGGGGCGCCATGGGTGCTGAATTTCTGTTTATGGATGACAACGCCCGTCCTCACCGTGCAAACATTGTAGACGAATGCATTCAATTGGAGGATATCACCCGTATGGATTGGCCAGCATACTCACCGGACTTGAATCCAATAGAGCATGTGTGGGATATGCTTGGCCGACAAATTTTAGCCCGTCAACCCCCTCCCACCTGTCAACCGGAACTTCGGAGGGCATTGCTTGATGAGTGGTGTAATATTCCCCAAGATCATATTGATAATTTGATACTCAGCATGCCTAGGCGTTGTAAGGCCTGCATTGCATCGTCCGGGAGACATACTCCATATTAACCATCATACTAACCCTGTTATACTGTTTTTTGTAAATAGGTTCTTTTTTGAAATTTGCTCCAGGGAGTAAAAATCGCAATTTTTATTAATTATGTCAAACATATAGCATCTTTTTTGCTCTTTACCTTTTGTTTAATAAATAGACTTTACAAATAAGTCAAATTTGTTTTGCTTCTGTCTCTTTCTTTGCCTGAACTTCATTATCCTTAATTTATGGACATGAGTGTAATATAGTGACTTCAAATTTTTATCATTAGTTCTCATCATAATACCAATCATTTTAATATTTATTTTATACTTTTTATTTTAGCACAGAAAGATACAATGAAAGTAGTATTTAAAAAGTGTTAAAAAGTGAACCACAGTTACAAAATTAAATAAATATTAGTTAAAAAAATGAGCTGTTTTAAGTACAAAATATATGCATATTATAAAAAGCACAAAAATGTGTACAACATGTACAAAAAAAATTCTTTTATCAATCACAAAAATTTCACATTCTTATCTTAATATATTGTTTGAGAGAAAAGTACATAAAAATGGTAAATGATGGACTTTCCAGGTAACACTTAATACTGTTTTTTTAAAGTATTTCTTGTTAATTTCACGTTTTGTAAAAAAATTAAGTAAATAATACTACGGTCCCTTTATATTTTCAGTTTCTTGAATTTGTTTTCTTGTAAAAAATGTTTAACATTCCAAAATGACTGATTCCAGTCATTAACATTAGACAGTTCAAAAATTGAGGGTTATGATTTTCTCGAAACGAATATTCTTATGATCTAGAACTGAATTAGAACATGTTCCTAACGAAATGTAAACAGTTCAGCTACATTTTTTTTATCTCTCAAAGCAGCAGAAAAGTTGCACACTTTATTAATACCGCGAAGAAATTTGTTTTGCTGTTTCGTTTTGTTTCTAAATATAGCAGGTGCAATTTTATAACCTCATTTGCATTCGTGCCGTTCTTCTGGTGGCAAAGCATATTTAGAATCGACAAAATACATCCGAAATATTTCTGGACTTTCCCCTTTTTATTAATAAACTTCCCCAAGGACTTTGAAGGCGCGTAGAGAAACCAATATAATAATATATATTCTCTTGTATTTTCAGCACGCATACATATGAACGCCATTAAAGCTTCGTTCAGTTTCGAAACCTGGCAACCATCGAAGATGAACAACAAAGGTTTCCCTGGCAACCAAGTTGGTTGCTGTCTTCATAATCCATCGTGTGTCTTTATTTTATTTGAATTCGAGAACTTCTGAAATGCGACATGAAATAAAGTCGCGAAAATTTTATTCCTTGCAAAGTAATAATTCTCTTTTTTTTTAAGTTGGACTTAAAAACGGGCCATTTCAAGTTTGTTTTTTTTTCATTCTTGAGCATTTATTCTTCGAAGTATTTTATTTGTTTAAAGTGTTGGTGGGTTTGTCGAAACATTCTGCAAAAATAGAAGTACAAAGAAGTTTCAGTGTTACATATTGTTTCTTAATGGCGAATTTCTGAAACATTTACGACTATGGTTAGTCAGCAATTCATTAACAAAAATCAAAATTATTTATAAACTATAATGAAATGTATGCTAACATTTAATTCTTAATAAAATAAATTAAATAGTTGTAATATATTGCATCTTAAAATATTATAGAAATTTCGAAAAATAAATTTTAATTAAAAAAATTTTAGGTATTTTAAATATATATTTTAAATAAGTTTGAAAATTTTCTGTCATTATAAAGTTGTTATTTATCTCAATTTAATCACCAAATTGATATACTTATTGAATAATAAAACATTCATGCAAGTTATTCTTTGGGTCGGAAAATAAGTATTAAAATAAAAATAATTAATTTTTTTAAATACTTTATATTATTTTATTTTATTATTATTATTATTTTATTATTTTTAAATTTTATTTTTATAAAAAATTTTAACTAAAATTTATTTAAGGTGTATTAATTGTATGAAATCTGCATTTTATTTATTTAATTTTATGGCAAATAAATAATATTCTATAATTTTATTCAAGAAACTGATTTATATTTGCAGGTAACTGACTTATATATTTAATTGATATATGTATTATTATACAGCAAAGAAAAATTTCGAAATTTTAAATCTATATATGAGAGGATCATATATTTATCTTCATATTTAAAATGAATTAAACTAAACTAAACAAAAAATTGGTACGATATAAACAATCCTTTATAAAATGTCAACAATATTTCATCAAATTTCTGATTTGACTGCATTACACGTGACATATAAAATTGGTTTTTATAGAATTATAATTAAATTCATATATAAATAAATTTATATATATAAATAAATTTATATATATATATATATATATATATATATATATATATATATATATATACATATATATAAACATGCAGCTTTCAAAATAACTTCTGTAAAATTATTTTAACTATAAAGAGTTTTAAAATATTATTTCAAGACTATGAATAAACTAATATTTGTTTTGAGAAATAAAGTTTTAAAAGTACATTCATTTTAAGAACTTTTCAAAAGGTAGAAATCAAAGTTTTATATTTTTAAAATATCTAAGACCTTTTTTTACGTGATTAAATTAAAAGTATTTTGAAATCCAACATTAATACATTTTTAAAAGAGATAACGAATTCAATAAATAAAAAATACGAACAGTAAAATTTTATTATTTTCTTCCGTATAAAGAAAATTAAAACGTGTATGTACACCAATTATATTTAAGAATCAACATTTACCACTTAATTTTTTTATTTAAACTAAAACTAGGAAATAAATTATTTTAAATCCATATTATGAAAAGGAATAAAAACAAGTCTTAGCTTGCTTCACCAGTTTAAATACTATAACAGAAAAGAATAATATTCAATTTTCATTCACGACTGTCATTAACCTTTGTCACTTTAGTCTATAAAAAACAATCTTCACTTACTTTACGTTTGAAAAATAATTGTTTTCACTGTGCTTGATAAATATTTTTGTTCTACTGTGTATTATCTTTCATGCGTCTTTATGTATACATAAGAATACGAATGTTTTGAAGAATACAGCACACGCAAAAAAAAAATCACAATGCATGTCTATGAACTTGGAAAACAAAGAAGTTACAGTCACAGAGATATTCTTCTCGGTTGGATATTAGTCACAGACGTTCTAGAAGAAAAAAATATTCATAAATTGCACAGCGTGACTAGAAGTAACATTCACAGGATAATAGAAGTACAGAATAGAAGCTGTCTTGGACGATGAAAAGATTCGTTTGACGTAATTTGGCGTTTGTTCGTTTTTTTTTTAAATTTTTGATTGTAAAAAATTGTAATTTTAAATAAATACTCGGCGTGAATTATGCAAGATCTAAAATTGCAAAATATCATTTGAATATCGTACATTGAAAGAATTCCAATTAAATTGTTTTTATTTCATTTAATTAAATAAAAATATAAAATTATTTATCTCATTATAAAAAAATGGAATTGAATTTTACTTGAAAAATTCAATTTATTATTTTATTTATATTTATTAATTCGAGTTTGAATTAAAATATTTTTAAAAATTAGCTAAATAAATTATTTTCCGTAAATTATGAATTGAACAAAAAACTTTTTTTGGCAACGTAGAATAAATGATTTGCAAACGATTTCGTAACCTTTGAGATGAAATTACTTTTTTTAGTGTTTACGTTCTACAATGTGTTTTGAGAGAAAAGGTTGTCTATCAAATTTTATTAAAAACAAATATTCTAGAATATATTTCTAAATTCCTAAAAAGCAACATTCAACAGTTATGAATGAGCTTTTGTTTTGTTTTAAATCCAACAACCTTAACAGGTATGTTTTTATTAAATTAAATTGAAGTATTTATATTATTATAGTCCATTGTTCTTTAAAGAAAATAAATAATTTTTGTTTGGAATTAAAACAAACGAATCATAAACAAGTTGGAATACATTATTTATATTAATTACATCGAATTAAATTTCGTTGGATAAATATTATTTTGAAATTTGATTTTTAGCAATTTTTTTTTCATTTTTTTTTCATTAGTTTAAAGCTGTACTTTTATTGTTTTGTGTGATTCAATTATTTAAAACGAAGGCAGCTTTCATTGTTCTTAATGGAATATTTTCTTAGGGATTTTGTGTGTGTGTGTGTTTTCTTTTTTGTGAATAGTATTGAAGAAATATTTATATCTGTCATATTTTTTGTTTATTTGTGTGAAGGATAATTTTCCAAATTATGGTTCTTAATGAAAGAATTGTTGAGTTAAATCTTCAAGATCTTTAATTATTTTCTTCTTTTTTTATCGCCATATTTTGGGGAATAATAAATAAGGTTATGTTTCCTTCCATAATGACTATAGACATTACATATTTATTTTTATTCTCATTAATGTTTTATAAAAATTTATTTTATTTATTATTATTATTTTATTTGGAATTTAACAAATTTTAATTTACACGTATCTATTAATTTGTGATTATTATGTTACTGAAATTTTTACATTTTCGTTTAAACATTCTTACATGTGTTATTTTTTTATGCGAACCTAATAAGAATAGCACTTATTTACAAAACATCAATAAAAATAAAGATACTTAGCGGCTACCGTAAAGGAAATAATAAATTTCTTAGTACAGTATTTTTGTAAATTTATTGTTTTTTTTTTTTTTTGTTGTTGTTGTTGTTGTTGTTTTTTGATATTATAAAAAGGCAGTTTTATTGATCTGTAGTGTTTTATGTTTTTAAATTTTACGTAAACGAAATTTACTTTATAATTATTTGATCTGATTACAAATTGTACTATTTCCTTAGTATTTACAGTATTTTAAACGAAAATTATTTTACAAAATATTTAAATAATGATATATAATTTTACTTTTCAAAATATTTTTTATTATATATTTTTTTAATTATATGATTTTGTTAATACCCTTTTTATTTTCTAATTTTCGGGAAATTAAGAAATTAAAATTTTGTAAAATATTTTGGAATTAAAAAAAACTGTACATTTAATCAAAATAATACTGGCTATCTTAAGGAGCAAATATTTTGAGTTGAAGGAAAGTGGGATCTAAAACATGAACTTAATGCAATTCAATGCTATAATATTTATAACACAAGTAACAAATAATATTTCATATACTCAGAGCCTACATTTATATATACATTTTTTACGAATATAAACAGTTTCTTATCTATGATTCACGAATATTCACGATATTTTCTTCTCTACTTTTTGAATGATTTTTTTCTTTTTTGGAAAATGTTTTTGTTTGATTTTTAAACTTAATTTTAAATTTTAATTAATATTAATATTTTTAATTTTGATTTTGTTGTTAATTTTTTTGGTTAGTGGGATTGAGAAATGAACATTTGCAATCCAAAGTTATAATATTTACAAAAACAAGTTCTTCGAATATTTGTAGCAAACAGTTTTCTAACAGATAAACTTTTTTCAATTTGAATATTTTTAATATAAAATAAATTCAGCTACTACATATGCGTCAATATGTTGGGATATATTAATGAACATAACTGAATATATTATAATAAAGTGGAAGTAACATTTTCCTTTTCCAGTGACGTCAATAGACAATAAAAATTTAATGTTACATTACATAACATATCACGAACTGGCTGCATATACATACATACACTGCGTCAAATTCTTCGATACATCATAACATTACGCAAGCAGCAACTCTTAGAGCATGAAAACATCCAGAAATATTTCTAAGTATGCTTCCTTATTTAACCAGCCCGCCCATCAAAAAAAGGACACGGCAAAGTAAAAGAAATATCTCTATATCCATTCCATCGGAAAAGAAAACACATATGAATACATGCATAAAAAAAGAAAGAAAGAAGAAACCTTCCTAAAATGTCGCACGCAGCTTTAGCCCAGAACACGCAAACTTATGTTCTTTCACACTCGTTTGCTTCGATGTGTCATGTGTGGAGCTGTTATCTCCATTCTTCTGGAGCGGTCGCTGGATTAAGGCGTGATTAAAACTTACCTGGAAAGTGTGAGAGATCCCGTTGCTATCTCATTATAGTGATGGATAAGCCTGTCAGCACTCGTGGACGGACAACATGTAATCCCTCAAACCATAATCTCCAGACTTGGCGCAGGAGAAAAAGATAGTCGTTCTGCTTAGTATGGATAGATTAGGAAGATGTAAAAAAGATTTTCAACCTCGCATGGATATTTTTATAAAGTATCGCTTATTTTTATTTAGTGAAGTTTCTTCTTTTTTCCAATAAAAAAGAATCAAGAAGTTTTCTTACAGTTTTTATCTTCTACAGAATTAAATTGCATAGCATTGAAATAAGCTGATATATAAGGTTATATTTTAATAAAAAATAGGACAATTTTTTATCACTGTAAAATTTAATAAATTACTTAAGTGTTCTTTATATATAATGATATTAATATGATTATAAGGACGATGATTATGTGATTAGAAGAAATATTAGGTTTGCTTTGGTTTACCACTCTACAGTCATTTTTTGCATGCTTTAGATTAATTAGACCGAAAACTACAGTTCAACGTGGATTCCGAACCACTAACAAACATCAATGCCACAGCCAGGATTCAAATCTGAAATCTGTGGTCAGGAGTATTTGTTTTTCCAAATGGAAGTATAATTTGAGGTCGTTCGTAACTGGAATGATATATATGCTAATTAGGATGCACTATCATGGTTTGAAGCATTACATCCCTATTGTGCTTCTACAATTTGTAATAAACATTTTCCAGTCTTACAGTTGTTTACTCCTTCCTTCTCCCACAGAGAGGTTTACCGGACTACTGATTTATTTTGCGCATCGCTATCACAGTTCATAAACACACCTGACTCGAGGCCCCAGTGACAACGTGCGCAGTTATCTTGCAGGAGGGCTGATATTTGAATCCGCTGGTGGCATGGTTGTAGTCACTGCTTTCAGAAACGAAGAGACTCGATGGCGATAGTGACAATGTGTCTGGCATTAGTAATCGGACTGCCTGGGAATCTTCTGGGTTTTCTCCCATACTAAACGCAAATGTTTGGCAGTTACCTCTAAAGGCCCTCCAGGATGGCACTTTACTCCCCCTTCACCAGTCGGCGAACTGTTTGTGGTATGCGCGAGGCCCACTCATATTCCACCCTTACCTTTCTAACTGGTAGGGAGCTAAATTGCTCTGTGTATGGGGGTGAAGTGTTGAGAAAATAAAATTAAAAAAATAAAAAATAATAAATTGTTTTATACATAAAAAATAACATATAAAAATGTTTCGAGTAAAATTATTTTTTCTCAAATATAAATTCTTGAACATTATATTGCACTATACATTAATTCTCCTGTTGAAGAAAATATAAATTTAGGAATCGAATCTATTAGCTTATTTTAACATTCCAAGAATATTAGGTCTTACAAATCATTTTTTATTTATTTGACGAGTCGTAAATTAATAATTATATACAATTATTTAATTGCGAATAATGCTGCTGATAAATCAAGAAACAAAAAGTTATTTGGTACTAGTAGGTAAAATTCGGCATTGCTGATATATTTTATTAAATTTTACTTTGATAAATGGTTTTGAGAAAAGAATATATGTACATTGAAAGAATAAACTTAATATTCAAATAAGGCATTATTATATACATTAAAATAAATGAAAAGTTTCATTATTCAAGACGGTAATGCAATAATTGGTATTTTTGTTCAAATTTTCCCCCTTTCTTGCATTTTAAAAATTGCTAATTATCTATTTAAACATCTTTATTTCGGGATACAGCACTTAATTATAAAATATTACATTTTCTTAAAGGAATGAAAATAAATTAATGACAAAAATTAAGATGTAAAGTTATAATTAAAATAAATTAATTAGTTAAAATAATAAATTTAGATGATTAATATCAATATGTAAAATGGAAACATCTACATAATTAGTTACTTTAATTGGTTTACCAATCATGTGATAATAATTTAACTAATTGATATAAATTAAAACATTCATGTTGTTGTTGTTGTTGCTTATCCCCTTGATTTAGAATCCTAAACCAAGTCCAGTAGAACAAACTTGCAAAACATTCATTATGAAAAGAAACGTATGACTAGACCCATTCATATATCACTTTAACGAGTTTAAGTTTTCTTTCCCAACTTGTGAAACAATTATTTTAAATTACTGTTTTCATTATTTCCGTTTCAGAGCATTGAAAATAGGAACATATATAAAAGGGATTCTGTGTAACATATTTATTATTACAGCTTTTATAATCGAAAAATCAAGGTAAATATATTGCAATCAAATGAATATACAATTTAAACAATAACATATGCTGAACTCGTGGTGAGGATTGTTTTCGTCAGCGCCTAACCAAGCATTAATGGTTTCACATAACCATGACATTATCTTAACTGGCTTAGGTCTTTATAAAAGGACAATTATAATTTTAATGCTATCCTCAATTTAATTCTTCACTTCAAGTGTAGCTCTCTTTTTCTCCCATTCTCTCTCTATCTTTCTCTCTCAATATATATATATATATAAATACAAAACCATCATGCATTTCGCAATAAAAAAAAAAAACCTCTGAAGTGCCTCACATTCAGACATCTAAAAAAGAATAGAAAAAGGGCAAGAAATTGTTCAAGATCCGAAGTATGCATACGGTGCAGCAACGATATTGAAAATCATTAAACATATCAAAAGGTTGAATGGCAAGAATTACAATGGAAGATACAAAAAAAGCTCAAAAATTTATACAAATTATACAAAAAAAAGGTATGAAAGAAAATATTATCCAATATGTCCATAAATCCGAAAGAAAATAGTACAATCAAAAAGAAATACTTATAAAAATTCAAAAGAAATTAATTATAACATCCTGAGGGTAGCTTTATCAAGGAATACGCACCCACAGGATGTTATAAACTATATTATTTGTGCTCATTAGATGATTGGATTAAAGTCAGAGACATATTCCGATAAAATGAAGCAGACAAGAGTCGATATGGTACAAAATTGAAGAAAAACGATTTCACAGTGTAGCCTGACTTACAAAGCAACAATTGAATAATATGGTGGAACCTCGTGACTATTTATAATAATAATAATAATAACATTAAGCGAGTTGTATGTAAATCTAATATTATGTAGTAATATTATCTGCAATATTTATCTAACTATAGCATAATATTTATGTTATATAAACCAGCAAGCAATATATATAAAGAGAGAGAGAGAGAGAGTAAATATAAAGTTAAATAATAAACATTATTAAATTCAGTTGTTTGACATTTTTCTACATTATATTATAAATCTTGAAAACTACTGCTCATATTTGGATTTTTAAAACTTGTGATGATAGAGAAAATAAATAAATTTAATCTTTAAGTGCAGAAAATAAATATACATTACATACTAGCCATGCATATGTTTATAATAACGAGCCGCAATTTAATTTTCTTTCTCGAAGCAGAATTCCTGTGTAAAACCTTAAATGAAAACAAAATTGATTCCAGTATTATTTACTAGCCACGTTGTTCAAACTTTCTCAATGGATATTTATTTTTCTTCAATGAAAACTGCTGGGGATGAGAGAAAAAAAAAACAGCAAAAGCAAATAATTGGAAGTCTTGTTATTCAAAAATTAATTTCAGCTCGGCGAACGGTTTTCCCATTTATTCTCACAAAATTAAATGCGTATAGATAGATCGATAATCTCATAAGCTGGATTCTGTCGCTATTGGGAAAACAAATAACTTACGACTGCACAAATTTGTGTATTTAATTTGTTTCCTTCAGCAATCGTTTTTCTTTTTTCTTTTTTTTTATGGTGTTGCGTTGTGTCAATATGTTATCAGCGAAATTCGGTGGACCTCGGTTTTGGTAATAAGAAAAACCATCGTTGATATTTTTATTAACTGCCATTCTAAAGAACTTCGATTTATTTCGAACAAATTAATCTAAAGTCGGCAAGTATTTTTTAACAACATTTAAATGTACAATAAGTTTTAATTATATCAGGTATTATATTTATTTTTTAAAATTGATAAGCATGAAAAGTGTACTTTTGTAATATTGTATATTTGCAGCATTTTCTTTTTTAAAAGGACTTTATAATTCCATTTTTATCCTTGTAGCAGAAATTCAATGGACCTCGGTTCTGGTAATAAGAAAAACTACCATTGATATTTTTATTAACTGCCTTTCTAAAGAACTTTGATCTATTTCGAATAAATTAATCTGAAGTCGGCAAGTATTTTTACCAGCATTTAAATGTGAAATAAGTATCGGGTATTATATTATATTATATTTATTTTACAAAATTGATAAGCGTGAAAAGTGTATTTTTGCAAGATTGTATATTTGCAGAATTTTCTTTTCAAAAATGACTTTATAATTCCATTTTTATTGTTACGGTTCGAAAATTATCTTGAATTTTTAAATTAAAAACGTTTTTTTTTAACAATGTTATTTTGCATGTCCATACAAAAGAAAAGTGCTCTTGCAATCCGAAATCGACATTTATAATTAAGTATGAATAAATTAATCTGAAGGCGAAGTACTTTTAGCAACATTTCGATAAAAAAACAAGTTTCAATTACATCGAGTCTCACTTTATCAAAGTAATTGTAGTAGGCAGGTTGGGCAATCAGATTGTAAGTGCGTGTAGTTGGTTGAGATACTTGAGTAACAGGCTTGAGAACTCACAGCGTTATTTATGCACGCAGAAACACCCTGCACATACAATTAGAGTCGTAAAATATTTAACACATTTAAAGACAGATAGTTATGGATTCGTGGAAGAGTTCCACTTTTAAGCCAAAGCCCTGATACTCAGCTATGCGCAGGATGCGCGAAATAGGCTTCCTCTCAGTTCAAATTTATTTTTTCATTTCTTCTGAAAAAGGAGATTTGAAAAAGGATTCTTCTCCTGATAAATCTGTAGGCCTATTGATTACCGTTTTTCCTGTATACCACAAGGGATGCTCTTGCCAATGCATAGGAGGAAGCATGGTCATCTAATTTATTTTTAAAAAACAATAAACTTGAAAATATTGCGCAATTTTAAATAATGATATTGTTTACTTGTAGATCGAACTTTGCTTACTAAAAATTAATATTTGAGAGACTTACTATTTGAATATTTGAAAGACTATTACATTCAATGCTTTTAAATTATTATATTGCGAAAATATTAAGAGTAATACAATAGAATTAGAGTGCAACATTACTGTTCTCAGTCTCTAATTCTGAATTAAGAGACTGTTTTGTTTATTTCATATCATTTCCTAAATAAAAAAAAAATTCCTTCAATTCCCTACGTTTTAATTTTTTTCCCATTCGTTTTAATAAATGCTAATGCATTAATTTATTTAATATAAGAATGCCTATTTAAAAAAAAATTCGCACATGATTATAAATAACTCGAAATTATGCAATGCGTGAAAAAATGCTCCATTGTTCTTTCAGAATAACATTTATTAGTTTAAGTAAAAAAGAATAGAATTATAGAATCGAAATACTAAATTAAGAGATAGTTTTGGGTTACAATTACCTTCCAATTGTAGTCAAGATTTCCTCATTGTCTGTTTTCAATCGTTGCACCTTTTAAAATGATGCAAACAATAATTTAAGGTACAATGACATATCTCCGGCTGTATTTTCTTGCCTAAAACTTGTAATAAAAAGGCAATAGTAATTCATTCACCTTATAAGAGAACTTTGCTAAGCTCTTCTCCACAAAATAAATTTTAAGGAAATATTCCTTATGTTGATATCGACTTTCAGATCACTGACTCCTTTTTTCGCGATTTTCAATGAAGGTAGACGAATTATTTCCTGACCAACGTTTGCATCTACGTGGTATGGAAACTTTTCGGTAAGAAAAATTTATTCCATAACTTCTATTGAATAAAATCTATTGACTATTATTTTACTTATAAATTTATTTCGATTTAAAAATTCTTGCATTAAAATAATAATGATAAGCAACATTGTTTTTTGTGCTTTAGCAATGATATGAAATAGGGTTAATTAATGTCACTTGAATATATTATTTATTGTGTGAAAAAGTGGAATAAATATATTTTTTGTTTCCCCATTCACTTGCTGTATGAGGAGAAATCTTCATGAAAAATAAAGAATTAAAATTAAAAATAAAATTTTATGTCAAATGTATTTAATTATTAAATCGTCATATAGGTTGTTGATAGAGCGGTTTTTTTTCCGTTATTGTAGAGATATTTTGTCATGTGTATAATTATGTTAAAAATATATAATATAAAAGTGAAATTAATTAACTCTATTTCGTATCATCGCTAAAGATACAAAACGTTGCTGCATATTATTATTAAAAATAATTGTTGCATATTATTATTTAAATTTTTATTGTCATGGAAGCATTTTTATATCAAACGCAATGAACAATAATATTTAAAAATTGTACAGAATCAGTGCATATTTTATACCCCTTGAATAAAAATTTTATTGTAAGTTTTTAATAATTGATCAGCTATTCTTTTAATATTTTCACTTTTATTGAAAAATTAGACATTCCAAAATCCTTTGCTAATTTTTATGGCACCGTTCATTAATTTTAACCTCTAATACGATTTTTACCACCGCGATAACTCATAATTTTAAGTGCCTTTGACAAGTTTCCTTCTTTCCATTCACCTTTTTCCGCTGACTCCATTTGTCACATTCCAAAAGGGCTCGCAAGTTATTACTTGTCCTACTCAGGTTAGACAGGAAAATCCCATAATTCTCCAAAATACCCATCACGAAAAACTGTCAGACGTCATGTTAAGCCTTAAATAGAATGTCACAAACATATCTCTCGTTGAGAAGGTCTTAACTTTCAACCGAAAAAAGATACTCCACCTCTATTCGATTAGAATGTAAAACAAGAATGGTTGGTAGCGTATTATGTAGTACTTTATTCAGAGACCTGTCGTTAGGGCTCACGTCAGTTAATGTTTGAAAGATTCTCTTGTTGTTGTTGTTGTTTTCTTTTTCCATTTGGATGCTTATGAATTCTAATGAAGATTATCTTTTTTCCGCTTGAGTGTATTTCAATAAAATAATTATTTGCAGGCTTGAAAGGAAGTTGTTTGTCATCAACTAATTTATTATCTTTTATTCTTGCTAATAATTTTTTGTAACATTGTAATGGGTAAAAGTTTGTGCATTTTTGGAATTACTTTTACATATTTTAGGGCTTTCTCAATAATAATAATAAGAAGAGCATAATAATTTTTCTCGTGATACAAAGTTTAATTAATTTAGTTTATGTAATTAGAATTCTTATATTATTTTTAACTACTACTAAAAATAATTTAAACTAATAATATTTGTACTGGTTGGGATATGGCCGCCACGTTGGGCTCTAGATTGTAGTGTGCAGGTTGGGCAATCAGTAACTGGATTGTAACATATGTTTGGGTTGAGATAATTCAGACATAGGTTGGAGAAGTCACAGCTTTATTTACACACGCACAAACACCACACACAACAATTAGAGATATACGATATTTAACACATTTAAAGACAGATAATTATGGCTCCACGTCTGATCTGGTAGTGTCCGCTAAGCGCAAGATTCGCCAAGAAATGCAGGGTTGTCTGTAGCTATACTTCGTCTTCTGATGAGAGACTGTATTCCAACTAAGACGCAGGACTGCGCTAAATAGATTTCCTCTCGGGGTGAGAGGCTGTAAATTAAACATTTCTTAGTGGGAGTTCAGGTCGAGCTGTATTTCCTCTCGGGTGATAATCTCGAAGTCTACTGACATTTCTCCTGAACACCACAAGGGTCTCTTTTGCCAGTGTGTAGGAGGAAGCATGGTTACACTATGAATTAACATAGAACTATTATTATTTTTCTTGATTTATCCCATAAAAGATTCAAAGCATCATATGTGAAAACAACTTAAAATTAGGAAACACAGTGAAAAATAAATTAGTACAACACTATTGATATGTTGTTTTGGAATGATCCGTGGAGCGCTGATCTAAAGTTGAACCTTTTACATATTGCTGTTCTACAACAGCAGATATGTAGAAGGTTGAACTTTATATACAATTCTCCGCAGAGAGCCTACTACACAACATTCATATAATTCAATTACAACTTTGTGCGAATTTTCTAAGGTATTGCATTTTGGAATAACTTGTTCACACCATTTAAATCCGACGGAAGAACGTTCTGGTCTAATAAATTTATTGTGTCTATGAGAGCTTTCAGTTCAGCTTCTCTTGACTGGGTCACGCTTCCCTAGTTCAGAAATCTAACCGACTGTCCACCAAAATGCTCTGATGAACTCTATTGATATAAATTAAATCTTCAACAATTGGCTAAAAATCTTTAATTACTTATTTAATTCACTATTACTATAATTTTTGCACTTTAAATTATTAACTATAATTATTGTGTGATGTGTTGGTAAAATAAACAATTAATATAAAAAAAAAAAATTTAAAGTCAATTCCTACTTTTTTTTTCACTATATTGCAAAAATTCCTTCATAAATAATTTTCATTCATTTTTTTAAGTTTTTCTGGCGCCCTCTATTGGTAGATATATGCAACTTAAATCTAAAACAAAATATAATTAATTAATTAAATTTAATTACCGAATTAATATTTGAAAAAACTGTATTAACATCAAGTGTTCATCCACACACACCAAGTTCAAAAAAATGTATTTGAACTTGAGTGGATGAATAAAAAGTATTTTTTAACAATTGAAAATTTGAACAAGATATATATAGGGAGAGTGTGAGCTAATAGAAGGAATTGAAAAAAAAAAGAGCAGTTTTAGCCAACACATATTTATTCTATCTTAAGTATATATTTATTTGAATTTATGTAACCCAAGTGGAAAAACTTACAATAAGCATAATTTATAAATATAATTTTTCAATGTGAATTATTATTTATTCAATCATAAAAAATTATAGGCTTGCCATATCAATGACTCCCAATTTTTAAACCACCCTGTAAGAATGAGATATATAAATATTTTTATTGTGATTGTGATTCATTACTATTGTTATATTTTTCTCAGAAACGAATATATTCATTTTAATCTATAAAATATTATAATAAGAAAATAATTGAAATAAAAGTTTCTTGGCCTTGAAATTGTCTCCTATACACAGAAAATTGTGATAAAAATGGTTGATTGTAGTCTTTAGAGTACTATTCTATGATATCTTATTAATATACTAATATTTTTCAAGATACAAAAAAACGTATATTTCATTTTCTTTCTATTTATTTGATGTTTCTATTTTTTATTACTTCATCTGATTGTACTACTTCTTAGATATATCACTCAATTAAGTTAACTTCCCATTCTCTATTTAACTCTTTTTTCAATTCCTTCTATTAGCTCACACTCTCCATATATATATCTTGTTCAAATTTTCAGTCGTTAATAAAATACTTTTTATTTATCCACTCAAGTTCAAATACATTTTTTTTGAACTTGTAGTGGATGACACTGGATGTTAATATTTATTTTTCGAATATTAATTCAGTAATGAAATTTAATTAATTAATTTTAGTTTTCTTTAGATTTAAGTTGCATATATCTACCAATAGATGGCGCCAGATAAACTTAAAAAAATGAATGAAAATTATTTATAAAGGACTTTTTGCAATATAGCTTAAAAAAAAGTAGGAATTGACTTTAAAAAAAAATCTTTTTTATATTACTTGTTTACAATAGAATAATACTTATTGTTCAAATTAAAGTAATGATATTAAATCTAAAGAATTAAAACAACAGAAAAATTTTGATTTGATTTTTGATCGTTTGGTGTTTTCATAAGGTGTTTCATATGTATCATTCTAAAATAACTGCAGCAAAAAACAACTTAATTTTAGAAATAATATCATTTAAAAGAAATTATGTTCTTTATTTGATTTTCAATTGCATTAAACATTTAAAGAAATTCCTCTTATTGTGTTTAATATTGTATTTATAATGTTATGCAGTTCTTTTATTCATTTAATTCAATTGTAAGACACTTGTATGCCGTTCTCGCTTATTTTATATGTGTCTAGAGAAAAAAAATAATAGTCAAGTATTTCATTAATGATATAAATATGTTCTTTGCTAAAAAGCATTGTATTCTTAGCAAAGAAAGAAAAAAAAAGATTTCAACAGAAGATCACGCTTTTGAAATTATTGCTATTACTGTGTCTTTTTGAATGTTGCAATGTGAACATAGCCTAAGCCCTCCATTTCTATGAAGTAAAAAAATTTTATTATTTTCTGCTATCATTTCTTTATGGATTTGATTTTCGTATTGCTCTTTAAGCTCTACTCTCTCTTTCTTGAACAATAAATTTCGAACAAATGCTGTCTATTACGTTCTTGAAAAAGTGACATTAAGGGATGAAGTATGACAATGCCCCAAGTAGAAGGAAGGGCAAAAGGGAAGTTCAGTTTGGCAATCTTAAAAGATATAGCTCCCTCTATCTGTATGTTATACGTTACTACTGCAATTCTGAATTTGGCAGGGTTGCCTTAAAAGTGGGAATCATTTCTGCTCGATCGAGTTGGAAACCGAAAATCGTGCATTCCCATTTTCGCCAAAAATTCACTTTTATTTAAAAGAAAAGGGTTTATTTCCCCTTGAGTCACTAGCTAGAAAAAGTTTTTTTCGTATATATTTTTTAGTAAATTGATGTGCTTTGTCCTGGAAAAAAATAATTTATAAATTATTTTGTTATTTTTTTTAAATTCAACGTTATTAATTTTAAAAAAAAGCTTTTTTTATAAAAATCGGTGTGTAAAAAAATTAATTAACGAATTCTTTATGATAATGAAATAAAGTATTAAAGAAAAACGTTAAAGTATTCACTTTTGTTAAAAGGATTTTCTTTTTTTTCGTGAGTCACTAACTAGAAAAAGTTTTTTGTATATAATTTTTAGTAAATTGATCCAGTTAGTTCATAAAAAAATGTCGAGTCTAAAAAGGTAATTCATTCTTTGTGATAATGAAATAAATAATACTAATACTTGTAATATTAATTTTTTGTGATAATACGTGAACTCTTTGTGATAATGAAATAAACTATTCAAGAAAAACATAAAAATATTCACCTTTATTATTTGAAAGGTTTTTTGTATACATTCTTAGCAAATTGACCCGTTTGCTTAAGGAAAAGATAATTTATATACTGTTTTTGTATTTTTGAAATTCAACGTTATTAAAAAAATGTAAAAATTTGAGTCTAAAAAGTTAATTAACTAATTCTTTGTGATAATGACATAAAATATTCAAGGAAAACATAAAAGTATTCACTATTATTAACGAAAAGGAATTTTTTTCGTGAGTCACTAGCTAGAAAAAAAAATTTTATATATAATTTTTAGTAAATTGATCCGGTTTGTCATTAAAAAATAATTTATATATTTTTATATCTTTAAAACTGTTTTGAAGTGTTTGGATTAGATTTTTCATATAGAATTACCAATTTTGTATTGAAACGTAGATGTGTATTATATCCTTTTAAATATTTATACAGAATTCCTAATAATTTATATCAACAATGCGATTACAATTTTTTTAAAAGAATTTAATTTTATGTTTAAATAAATAAGGAAAAAATATTTTCTTAAAATTATTATTTATTTATGTTGAAATGTAATTTTTACATGTGATGTTTCGAGTTCAAGAAATTATAGTGCTAATCCTTCTATAATTGGAAGTGAAAGAAGGTTATAATAAAAAAGATATAAATAGAAGATAGTTAGAGAAAGAGATAATTGTTTCGTATTTATGGGTGTATGAGAGAAAATGTTGAACACTTTTGTAATAAGAAATATATCCATATATATTTTAGACACATGAACTCTAGCACATATCAAAATCTCCTTCATTATTAAATATTATTATGAATTTTCTTTTTCAAAAACATTAATTTTTATAATTCCAAAAAAAATTTATAATTAAAAATAATTTTTAGTTTTATTTTCAAGCTGTTTATATTTTTTTAATTTATCATTTTAAACTAATGCATCTAAATTTTATCTATTAAGGAATATGAATATCCAATGAATGATTTTAAGCCGAAAATATTGATTTTATGAAAGGGCATTAAACTATATTTAAACAATGAAAAATTTGAATAAAGAATTTACAAGTTTTTTTTTTTTTTTTACTTTTTTTAAAGGATTTAAATAGCTAGTTTGAATTCTGAATTTCGTTACTAGTATATTAGTACTAAAACATTTCCTATCACTTTTCAATTGTTAAATCTTTCAATTTTAACTATTGTCTCTGAAATGTCAAAACATTGTCTTAAAATTTTTTATATCGCAACAAATGTGAAATCACTTTGATACCACTTTTCCTCTTAACTTCATCCAAAATCTCTTTTGGAAAGTCATTTGCAAGCGTAGTGAGATTGATTTCAATATAAAAGTGCTGCATCCCACGTTGACTCAAAATGAAAGAAGGCGAAACCCTGCCAAATGTGCTACCCCCCACAGTCCCCAAGACAAAAGGAGGAGGCTACGTACTCGATTATCTGCAATACTTGTGCCGGCGCCAATGGCACTTTTAACCGTCCCTGTCACTTGGTTTCCTTCACATATCGCTGCGCCCCTTCAAGAAGGCAATATCTCCCTCTGCACCACCCCCACCCCTCCTTATTTTTCTTCTCCCCCGAGTTAGGGGAACTTTGGGGCGACAACGGGGCTGAGACTCTGAATCGTCTTGGCGCCCTGTAGTCAACAGCTTTGTTTACGCCAAGGGAGAGCGCGTGGGGACAGAAAAAAAAATTTACTCTCTTGGGGGTGGGAGAATGATTTGGGAGAAAGTTATTGTCTTTGATGCTTAAGCCCCCCTTTTCCTTCAAATTCAGCCTTCACGGCGAGCAGAACATATAAATTATGAGTACTTTGAGTCGGCCATTTTGGATCCGAAATCGGAGATATGTCAACACTCGAGTGTTGGGTATTGGGAATTCAATGGGAACTTATATTTAGAGTTAGATATAGAGAACAATATAGATATGAATGCATATATATATATATTAGATATGAACCGGAACTGTAAATCACACATTACACTGCCTGTAAACATATCAGCAAAAACTTCGAGTCGTTTATTTTAATGTTAAAGTTTAACAATAAATAAACTGTATAAATAAATATCAAAATTAAAATAAATTATATTAATATATCAATTAATGTAAAAATTTCTATTTAAAATAAGTATTTTTTAAAAAACTGCAATATATTTTTAGATTAACCTTTAAAAAAATATCCTACTATATGCTTTGAATACTTATATGATAAGCTCAATTTTATTTTTTTATTGCTTGGATTCTTTCTCATTGTCATTTTTTTTTTTTCATTATTTTTTCCTTGAACTCTTTTAATTTTTCTTTGCTTTCGTTGAAATCTTTTAAATGTTTCTTTTTTACATGATTCTTCTGGTTTCATTATCTTATCCAAATGGCACGAAATAGTTTTAATAGAATTTTAGGAAGTCTTTTGGTCAAATTTGAATTCTAATTGAATAATAAAATAGAAGTAAATCTAATTTTTTAGTTACCCATAGATTTTTTACAAGAATGGATCTTTTTTTTAAATTGTGTTGAAGAATTTTTTAAATATAATTGTTTAAAAATTGTAAATATATCTAATAAATTGAAGCAGAGTGAGTGAATTTTCGTTTTATAAAAAATCAGATTGATTTTGTAAACTAATGTCAGAAAGAAAAAAATTAATTTAAAAAATTGTATTTTTACTTTTGTATAAAAAATGTATGATATCATATTTAAAGTATTATGTTTACATCGTATTCAATCAACCATTTAACAATATTATATCTTCATAGTAAGTAAAAACTAATTTTTTTATTCTTCAAATAAAAATTGTTGCATTATAGAAAAAAAGATCTCGAAATTATTGATGATTGTATTCAAAATTTATTAATTCTCTTTTTCAATTCCTTCTATTAGCTCACACTCTACCTATATATATCTTGTTCAAATTTTCAATCGTTAATAAAAAACTTTTTATTCATCCACTGAAGTGCAAATAATTTTTTTGAACTTGTAGTGGATGACACTTGATGTTGATACAGTTTTTTCAAAAATTAATTTAGTAATTAAATTTAATTAATTAGTTTTAGTTTTTTTAAATTCATGTTGCATATATCTACCAATAGATGGCGCCAGATAAACTTAAAAAAATGAATGACAACTGTTTATAAAGGACTTTCTGCAATAGAGTGAATAAAAAGTAGGAATTAACTTTAAAAATTATTTGCTGTTATTACTTGTTTTGTTCTAAAATAAAAGATATAGACTTTTTTAGAATTATTATAGGAATTTTAAAATAAATTATATTTTTCATTAATACATTTTATTCTTTATTCTTATTTTTTTTATTAAATTTCGAATACTGCTTTCCAAGACATCTGAGATGAATTTTAGTTTTTTTTTAAATTTAATATTCTTCTCTATAATGTTTTGCTTTTCTCATACATTCTCATTTGAATCGATTTTATATGAGCACCACGGTTGAAAACATACTGTACTCTTTCTTTTTTATTCAATTTGTGGACATAAATGTCGCCATGTCCCTTTCCGTGTCTCCTGAGGATCCACTAATACCACCCCTAGATGAAATAACATCCGGGTATGTTCCGGATCAAGCTCCGAACACGAAATTCCGTTTTGCTGTTGTTGTTGCTTTTACAAATGTAACTGGATCTTATTTTTATGTAAGAGATCAAGAAGACATTGAGTAGCCGGGAGCAAGATTTACTATAACGCTTTTATTGTTGTAATTTCTACTCACCATGATTTATTTCAGGGAGATACATCGTGGGAATGATGGACCGCCAATATTAACAATGATAAAAACGAGCTTTCTCGGATTCGTTTTCTCCTTTATTTGATGCGGATTACGGATCTGCTTTAGTGAATAGGAAATATGAGCATCTTACACGTTTGAAACATCCTTTATTTGAAAAGAAAAGTGGTTTTGTCATTAGCACACTTTGTTGAGCTCTGAATAATCCCTTTAATCGTTTTTTATAAGACTGAGAGATACTTTATCTGAATAGCTGTTGATTGTTATTTATATAACGTCTTTAAGGAGAAAAAAATTTATCTTACTTAAAAATCTTTTAATAAATTACATTTTAATCTTTTGGATAAAAGGGAATTATAAACTACACAAGGAAATTGAATTATTTAGTGTTAGGGAAAATTTACATTTATTGTCAAAACAATGTTAAATCCCTATGATTTAAATTCCAGATATTATTCTTCGATTAATGTATATAGATGAGAATATGAATTTGTTATTTTGAAAGAATTAACTTAAAAACGTTCCACAAATTTAATTAAATTTACACAATTCCTCACATGGCGTTGTATATGGGCTTCCAAAAATTAAGGAGAACTTATAAAAATTGTTATTGTTTTCATTAGAATTTAATAAAATTTGGCAATATTAATAAAATAGTGTTTTAAACAAAATCAACACAAATGAACAATAGACTTATTTTCTGTCTTGACCATACACAAAATGGAAACATAACAAAAACACAGTTACCTGATTTGATGTGTAATCATTTTTAATATGGAGTATTATTCACCCTAATCAGTTATGCAGACATGACGTCGATGTTTCATGTTCAAGATGATAGAGTTTTAAATCAATTGGCATTAAAGCCATTTATTGTGTTAAAGCAGTTCGAAGATTCTGAAGGTTTTCAAGGGGCATGTTAATTGTAGCAATTCACTCGTCTAGAGCACCCTAAACATGCTCCATTTTGTTCAAAACCAAATAATGTGCTGTTCCACCCATACACATAATATCTTCTTCACGAAGGTAGTAACTCCACCAACAGAACTATGTATGGTAAAAGATTATCTTCTAGTAAGATGAAGGAGTAACCCACTACATCTGTGTAAGTAAGAATAATGCCATTTCTATACAACTGAGTAGTAATGCGCCGCCATCCAAAAAGATACGTGTTCATACACATATGGTAGACTCACCAAATCTGTCTGACCAATATGACTGAGATAATTATGGGTTCTCGTATCCCGCGGGTCAACAATCTTCTTGAGTCACTTTGCAAGTAAAATCTGGACTCATCAGTAAAGAGCATAGACCTCCATTGACTTAAATTCTAATTTATACGTGTGCGCACAATTACATCTTTAATTCCGATGGTGTAGTGTGCGGAATAAACACACTGTCTAAAGTCTTGTATACAATTGGTCTAATAAAATCGAATAAAGTCTTCTATACAATATATACATTAAGATCTAGGTGACAATCTTTCAATGGAAGATGCATCCTTGCTGTTAACTGCAATTTCTAGATGCATCTTAGAAATGCATTCTACTGTCTATGAATTTTAGAAGGGCTCATATTCAACCGTGTTGCTACGTAGAATTGGCTCTGGTTTGCTTCTATTCGCTTAATGATTCATCATCATAATTCTTTAATTTAAAAAAATGTTGAATACTTATATCGAAAACATAGCTATCTTGCAATTTCACTAAGTGATTTCTATTTACAGAACTGAAGGTGCTTTTAAAAGGCTGTGTTTTGGCCACTTGTCCAATATCGTTAAATGACACCAGCTCTGGTAATTTATTTAACATATTCTGTCAGGCTTTATGTATACCTGCCTAACCTTTACGGAAATGTTATTTTTCCTAGTGTAATCGTCATATTTAATGTTTTTCTTAATTTTTGGAAATCAGTGTATTTAGTCATATTTTTATATTGAATTATTTGCATTAATTATAATTGTCACTTTTAGGCAATGCCTTAATTTTTTTTAAATATTGCATATTTAAACAGTTAAGCATTAATAAATGCCAATAATAATAATAATACATAAATGTAAGAAATTAATTAAACTTAACTAGTGTTTATATGCATAAAGTAAATAAATGTGAATAATTTCCAAACGTTTAACAGATTTTTGACATTTTATTTAAATAAGTTTTAGTAACTAATTGGAATAATAATTAATAGATTAATTAATTGAGATATTTCATTTTCCAGTAGTATTAAATTGGCCTATATTTCCTTGCAATAAATAATCTATTCATTTACACCGATGTTTGCTTAATTTGGCAGTTTTTTATATAAATAAATACAAATATAATAATACATTTCATGCCATAGTGCTTATATATTTTAGAGCAATAATATATTCACCCAAAATGGGTGCATTCAAACTATTATCATATTTTGCTCGGCATATTCATTCAACCACAAATTTTTAAAATGCCTATAATGCCTTTTCAAAAAATGCTCCTACCTATTATTGCAATAAATGTAGGTCTTGAGGTAATAGGTTTTTGTAGTAATTTATTATTGAAGTTATATATGCATAAAAAATATTATATATATATATATATATACTAGTATATATAAAGTTTAGAATGTATGAATAAAAATTAGTTTCAAAACTATAGAAATTTAATATAATTGTAGTGAAAGGTTAAAATAAAATGATAATTGAAAAAAAAAGCAAATTGAATTATTAATATAATTTGGGAAATTTTTTTTAATTTCAACTTACATATTAATTAACAAAAGAATTACAAATTTATTGTTATACTACTGAATTTTATAATTGAGATAAGAATATAATGTTAAATAATTAAACAAGAGCAATGAAATCTTTACTTTTTTAATAAAATGTAATTAAACGGAACATATTGGATACGAACAATTAAATTTTAAATTATGAGAAATTATTTTTATATATTCAATAACATCATAATAATAAATTATTTAATTTAGTTATTTAACCTATAAATCTATTGGCATAGTAAATAAACATTATATCCTATATTTTTCATTTCTTTTTATTTTCATGAGTTTAAAATTGTTCTGCAATTTGCTAACATTATAAATAAGCCTAAGCCAGCGCGTTCACTTTCATGTAATTGTAAGACCTGCGGATAAATGAAATCTAGAAATGTGATGCAATCATCTCCGCGTTATTATGTTCCCCCGTTAAGACCTTCTCTACCATAAATCAATTTATTATGAAATCGAGAGTTGAATTTGATGCAATAACGAAACCATCTGTTGTCACTACGCATATTAATGAAGTAGTGAATGAAGTACTCCACTGTTGTTGGAAAACCTGATGTATATATAGGGATTACAAATGGGCGCAATAGATATTGGTGAACAAACAGACCAAACGCGTTCTACCTCGTTCATTTCTTTAATTGAGATAAAGCAATACGTTGTGAAATGTCATACCATGGTTTCATTATAGGAGAAAGATGGATTATTGCTATAGAAGCTAATTATTTTAAAATATTGAATTACTATTGCCATTTATTATAGACTCAGTATTTAAACTTCAAACCTACTTACAGATTGTTATTTAATTGTAGAATGCAATAATTAAATTAAAAATAGAATGCCTTGAAAAGTCTTAAATAGATATTCTTTGCAGATTATTATGCGTTAAAATATTATAACAAATAGTTGCAATAGACCCCTTAAATGTTGCAATTTTTATCGCTTATGAAAAACTTCTATATTTATTATATTTTAATAGCTAAACATTATTAAATACACAGATGAAGTGAATACTTTAAAATAGTTGAACTTTGATAAAAAATTTTGATATTTAATTGACTGAAAAAATATAGATAGTTAATTTTTGAATTTGGTACAGTAAAATATTTATTTCACTACATTGTATTATTTGTGATGCATTTGACATCTGCTATAAGCCAATTATTTATAGCAAATTAAATAATTATATATATATATATATATATATATATGACAATTTAAACTATTGAATTTATTTAAAATGGTTCTTACCTATTATTGCATTAATAAAAATTTATTCTTAGATTTCTAAAAAATATGTTATTTTAAAAACATACTATTATAATCCATTAATCATCTTGATATTTTTATAATCTTATAAAAACATTGTTTTTAAAATTACTTCGGTCTACTAATTAACTTACTTAATCAACTTAATTAATTACTACTAATATTACTTATTTACAAAATACTTCGGTATATTTCTAACAAAGAAAAATTTCCATCTTTTGAAGAAATAGGATGAATCTATGCTAATTTGTATACAAAATATTTAATACTAGTATGTAATGAAATATTAATTTTTTTTTACGATTATAATTTAAATCTATCAATAAGGTTTGTCTTTGAGAAAAAAAAAAGGGGGAAACTTCTTATATCGGAAAGTTTTCTTAATAGACTCTTGCAAAAAAAATTCCATGTCGTTCTTTATGTCAATGTTGAATTTTGGTATATTAAAGCTCAGTATTGATACGAAGCCTTCAAAAAGAACAGAAAAACTTTCGAACACTTTAACTTTCTTTTAAAGAATAGTGTATGAAAGAACTTATAATAGCAAGAAACTTTAAAAAGTGATCTTAAAATTACATAATATAGGGTATTTTAATAATTACACTTACAAAAGTTATTTATTATAATTTATTTATATTTCACTTATGTGGAATTCAGGTTTAATTTTTTATATTATCCCTAAAGAAAGCGGTTGAACGTTAAAAGCAAATGGCTTTACATGCAGAGGAGAAGAAAAAAATCATCAGAATTGTAGAAAAGGACAGTGAACGAAAAGTGTAATAGCATAAATAATTGCTATGACCTTGATATTCTGACCGGTACGAACTGTGACTCACCACTCACTCTCTTCTTTATTTTGCTATTTATTCTTTTTCTTCATCCCTTTCTCTTTCACACATTCGTCTGTTTAATAACTTTTTTTTTATAGTTTTTTATGTTAATCTTCTTTTCCAAAGGTAAAGGAGCCAATTGATGTCAAGTGTGATGTATGCGGGAAAAAAAAGCAACCAGTTATTGTATGGAATATTTTAGTATCTAGTTTGAACACTTCAAAAATTACGTTTAAAGATTATCCTACCCACTTCAGGGTTCATTCAAACGAAACGTTTAGGATATTTGTAGTGTTTTTATACTGACTACGTTTTGCTGTTAATTTATACAAATAAGTGTAGCTATTATTTTTTTAAAGAATTTTCTACTTTTTTTCAGTATAGTTAAATTTTTTTTAATTTAACAGTCAATTTTTTTTCTGTTTGTATCTATTAAAGCCCATAACTTTTTAACAACTTTTAAAAATGCCACAATTTTGATGTCATTCTTCCTGTTATAATGAATATCTATAGTTGCGGCATTGGAGACTTTTTCATCGTTTTCTTTTCCAAAAATATGAAAAGACTTTTTGTCCTACGAAATTATTGTGCTAGATGGTATTTTCAATTCGCTTTTGTATCCAGTTTTGGTCAGTCTTTAGTTAGAATTCCATAATTGTATTTATTTGGATAACTTGATGATATGAGCTATATCTGCATCTTATATAGAATTGTGAAATACAAAAAAATAACATTATTAACCATCTATGTATATTTTCACTTCATAATGGGTCTTTCAATGAGAAATTCCATACTTAAAAATGTTTCGTTTTATAAAAATAAATGTTATTTTTGTGTGTCAAACACAGGAAATTTGTTCTTTATTCATTATCCTTTTATTTTTAAATTTAAGTAAGCAATTATTATTTTTTTCCATTACAATGCATTTGAAAAGACCGTTTATTTTATTATTTAAAAATGCGTAATTATTGTGCAAGATGATATTTTCACTTCGCTTTTGTTTCCAGTTTTTGTCAGTTTTTAGTTAGAATTCTGTAACTGTATTTGTTTGGATAACTTGGTGATATGAGCTATATGTAGCTTATGTAGAATTGGGAAATACAAAAAATAATAACATGCATATTTCAGGAATTTTCACTAATAATGATTAATGACTTGTTTTGTTGATAGAATTCACTTCAAATAAGTTTTAAAATACATTAATTAAAATAGTTAGATAAAAAATTATTAAATTTATTATATCACACTAAACAAGCTTTAAGTAGAATTTCACTGTAGTTTTTTTTTAAATATTAATGTTGAATAATTATAATTTGACTGTTAAATATTATTTCTTTAAATTGGTATTCCAGCTTTAAACAATGAATAAAATGTGAATCTTAAAGAACACAAATGGTATATGCATATGATTTTTCAATAAAGAATTTTTCTTGAAATAATTACAAAAATTATTTTTCAAAAGAAAGGCAGGTGTTCGGCGAATGTAAACAACCTAATTGAATTACGCATTAGTCAATTTTTTTTTTGTTCAGAAAAGAGCAGAGGCATTTCTAATAAAGAATCATTATTGTGAAGATACAAGGTTTATCTTTTTTTGCAATCATCAATTATCATAATGATTCGTTGATGAGTGTGATTTGTTGGGAGATTTAATTCTTTTTTTTTTTTTATTTTTTTTTTTTTTTTTTTTTTACAATTTGTAGAAAAGAAGGTAACATTTCATGGAGTTAAAAATAATTTTAAAAAACAATAGCTCGTAAATGACATTCTAACTTATTTTATACAAATCTTTATATAATATTATTTAAAAATAAACATTTTCATAAGAGCAAAAAATACTTCATTATTGAACTTTTGAAAATAGATTTGACGAACAATCCGAACAGGCATTCCTAACTGTGTTTTTTTTTTTTTTATTTCCTAAGAAATAATTAATTTAATATTTATATTGACTTTTGGCACAATATTTGTTCATGTTATCTTGCCATCGCTCTTTTTTAATTTTGCTGTAATTACTAGCAAAATAATTCTTTTCATTTGGGTTAATTATCGTTTTGTTTAATTAGTAGCAAACGATACTTATGTTTCTTAATTTTCCTTAAGAGACCTTAAAATAATATATTGAGTACTGCATGATTACTATGAAGATGAGTTTTTATGTTTTATGTTCATAAAGACAAAATTAGCATCAAGAAAAAAAATTGAATTTGTTAAAAAATAGGTTTTCATGAACTTCATGTACAATTTCGAAATAAATTTCTGAAACCATGCATTTTCACCCAATCGCTGATGCAAAGGATTTTAATTATTCGTTTTCAATTTCATCATTTGAAATTACATTTATCAATCATCTATGTATATCAAACACAGAAAATGTGTACTTTAATATTCCAAAAAAAAAATTAACTCATTAACATTTTATTTCTAATACATAAGCAAATTATTTATTTTATTGCATTTACTATTTATTTATTTTTTTACGTAAGCAATTATTATTTCTCTACTACAATGCATTTGAAAAGACCGCTTAATTTATCATTTAAAATAAATTTGCTTTGAGCTGCATAAAAAAAATGTACTTCTAAAAAAATTGCATCCGATTTTGCATATAAATTTGATACGTTCTTGAATTTTTAAAGAATCTTTTCAAGTATTTTAAACAAAAAGTTTGTTATGCCTATAAAACTTCCGGTGTCGAAACATTATTCAATCTTAAATTTTCTCTCTAGTAGTTGTTACAACATTTATTTTGCTCTAGAGAGTTGACAAATGTGCACTGCATAGCTTAAACTTGATTGTCACAAGATAAGTCCAAAAGAAATGACCTCTTATAATCTGTATTCATTTTTCCCTTGAGAATTTTTCTCAATTTCTAGCACCTCCCTACCTCTTTAGCACGGTTTAAGTATTCTCGTGAGCCAAAATCTAATTTGGCGAAGTGGAAAACTCATTTTCAAAGAACACTTCGCGCTTCTAATGTGAAATTAATCGCCAAATTCTTAATTTCATTACAATTTAATCAACACTTTACTAACAATGCATAGAAGAGAGCGTTATTTAAATGTTAAGAACGTATTTTTTCCCCTTTTCCCATAACACAATCTAAATAAAAGTTATTTTCAAACAATTTTTGTTTATGATGAAAAACTTCTAACGACAATTTAATTAATTGCAAAATAATATCTTTGCTGAATCCGAATCGTGTGAATCATCTATTTAAAAAAAATATTTTTTAATTAGAAATTTTTTAGGAATTGAAAAAAAATTACTGCAGCCTAAACTTCAGCAGTTTTAACGTATTGGATAAAGTAACATAAATAATTGATATGTAGCTGTGCTATTTAATTAGGTCAACGTTAAAAGAGTAAAACATGCTTTCCTGCAGTGTTTTAAACTCTGCAGTAGAAATTAAAATCAGAATGAAGGAAAAGAAGTTTACAATATTTATGCACAATTTTTATTGTTGACTATTTTAATATCTAAAAGGCAAGTCGTTAAACGAAATCTATTTTATACATCTGAAATTACTTTAAGTTGATTGTGCTCTATATTCAACAAACTTTCAATACTGTTTACTTGCCACTTCACAATTCCACTAAACAAATAATCATTTAGAAACTATTTCTTTATCATAAACTACTTAACGGAGTAGTTTGGTGCTTGCAATAAATTGTTGACAGAAGCGAATGAATGTTTTCTTTCATTTAATACGTGCAACATTTATCGTTTTAGTGATTGCTTGCAATTCATCAGCACTTGCCCTACATTAATGTAGTTTAAATCGAAAAGTATTGTTTGGAAAAAAAACCTTCTCCCATTTCCTCTCCTATTTACATTACGTTGGATTGAAATGTTAAGTAAATAATAAACATTGTATTAATCGTAATAAATTAATGTTTATTTTATTAAAAATATCCTTAGAAACGTTTTAAAATATTAATAACTATGCATGCATTAAAATAAGGGCATTGATAATGGGGCATTACAGTTAAAAATACTTTCTGTTTTAGTTATGTCCGTTATTTTTGCATGACCCATTTATATGGGAAGAGAAACATAAGGGAATATATTAATTAAATATTATATATTATAGATATTATTATTAATTAATATATAATAATTAATATTTATTTTAATTATATTCCTGTATATCTGAAAACTGTGTTATGCACCAAACAGAATTTGCATTATGAATTTTCATTTTTATAGTTTTAAATCCATATATATTAATCGTTGGCAAAAATGTGGTGATATATTTCCTAGATATCTCTTTCTATAGATGAATAAACTCGCAATAAAAAAAAACTTTTAATATTCAGTTGAATTGCCCGCTGATGTGAGTATTCCACTGTCATTTGTCATCATTAAATCATACACGCATTCCACCGAAAATGTAAGCTAGTGACATGCAAATAAATTTATCGGTGCTCCAGCTATATTAATGAAAGCATTCCAGATATTTTCCCAGTGACTACTACAAGGATCATTTGTTCATCCATTTTCACCCTAATGAACTGCAGGAATCTTTGGAACCCCCATTATTTTTCCCCACCACACACTGCGATTTTCATGCTCGGAATCGAAACAAAAGAGCATAACCAAATAATAAAAAAATATACAGTACAAGATTAAATAGGTGGCCGCATAACATTGGAAGCAGTAAGAAAGGAAAAAAAAATCATACTCATCCGGACGAATTTTTTTATCTCGCATCCAACCGTCCGTTAACAATAGAGATGGTCCATGTTCTTTTTCTTCTCACTGCTGCTGACTTCCATCATTCCGATCGGGTCCCGTCAACATGCCAGTGCCAGGGGCTTATCTGCGCTGACATGCAACCTTCCTGACCTGCCGTTTCGTCAACAAAGAATGCTTTTCAGACCCCCCTGAATCATTCGGCATCGGAAAAACTATCATCTCCTACACGTGCACCAGAAACTAGGTGGGATGACAATTTCTTACCTTTTTATCTCACTGAGGATTATTGTGTTGATGCCATTAGCGGAAGAGAAATATCTTTTTTTTTTTATCGGAAGATGTAGTGCGGGCCGGCTATTACAGGTGATTCAAGTTGTTAGAATGTCGGAGGTGCAGCAAAGAGATTAAAACTACTGTCAGAAAAGCTTCAAAGAAGATAAGAAAAAAAAGTATAGGTTATTATGATTTTCATACTTAAAACCGGTATCATAATAGCGTATAATTGAAATCTAAGATTGATGAGGTAAATTATTCTTTAATATTAATAGAAGAGGATTATTAATTTTCAACTTCCTTGTCAAAACTTTTTCGATATTTTCATTGAATTTATTTTTACAATTTATTATAATTCGTTACATCAAAAACTGATTGATACAAAATTAAAAGGCCACAGTACATAGAATTTGATTTGTAACAATAGCGATATCATGGTTTTATAGCGAAATGTTTAAATAAATTGTTTAGTTAATGCACATTTAAAAATGATTTCGATTCAATGAAAATAGATAAAAGCACAAAACGAATGTTTATTTAAAGACAGAAATTCGATATATTGTATTTAAATGTAATAAAATTTTGCATTTAAATAATATTATTTATTATTATTATTAAAAAATAATACTACTTCTTCGCTTTATGTTAATTAAATAAAAAAACGGTCTAAACTAATCTCTCTTTTTTTTTAATTTTATAAATGAGTTGATAATGATATCTCAGAAAATTTTTAAATGCTCAAAAAGCAAATAAAAGATCACTTTTAAAATTATATTCTTAAAATTTAAATGCATTTTACATATACTAATATTTTCCCGTGTGTAAAATATGATACTGGTTATTGAATTTTTAATTCGCAAAGTGACTTTGTAGCTTAATTGTATCTTAATTTCTAATGCATTAACCCTAATAGAATTATTTCTCATCTTTGATCAGCTAGTTTCAAAGGAATTAAATGTCAAGTGCAGAATTTTTTACCTATTCATTGGAGAATATTTTTCTAAATTTTACATTAGGTAAAAAATTAAGTTAATTAATTTCAGTGAGTTCAGCTCTTTAATAAAGTTTCCGTTCAAGTCTTTATTCTTTCAATAAAGTAATCATTAAAATAAATAGAAATTCATTATCAGGATAAAATGTTTAAAAAGAAGTTTCAACTCTCTGCTTGTAGTTTTAAGTAAAGAAACAAACATCTGTTATTTAAAAGCTTTCGTTTTTTAGTTGCATATAATGTAATTATTCCCATTACGAAAATTATTTTAACAAAAAAAGTAAACAATTAATATTTCCTTCTGAATTAAATAATTATCTTTGAATGTAAAAGTATTTTAATGATATTAAATTAGATCATTTTTGAAAGATATGTATATCTTTTTGTAAGCTAATTGCAAACTTACAAAATTAATTAATAAGCAAGCTTATATTAGTTTTTAAATCAGAATTAAACTTGTATAGATTCGAATTACTTTATAAACATTTAATGATAACGGAATTTATACGAAAATATTGTCATAAAATAAAATATAAATAAAATGTTTTGTAATAAAAAACCCAATTAGAACTAACCTTTATTTAAATTAAAATTATACCTCCGATAATAAGCTTACCCAACACACCACCCAATGCAAAGGAAGTAACAAATAATTAATAAACGCAATTCGTCGACTTGGAACTGACATCCATTAATTTTCACCTCTGGTATATTTACTTTTAATAATATTTCACACGTGCTCTCAAAACTGACACACACTTTTAAAAGATACGAAAACAAGTCCTCACACCTGAAGGTAATAATTTCACTCCTGCCAACGCTCTTCTGGGAGTTTTATGCGATTAAAAAAAATTCCTCTCCAGAATAAATTACGTAATTGAATGAAGTTAACAAATTCGGCCGTACTCCTACGTTAATATCAACTCCGAACTCACCATCTTGCTCGCAGGCTGCATTACCTAACGGGTAGTTAAGAAAATTTGTGTCACTTACACCTACTTGAAACATTAAATTAAATGCTGGAACTGAGCCAGGTTATAAACGTCGTCCATTTCTCGAGTTTTGCTATATCAATGTTCGTTTCGATGGAGAGCTCTATATTTTTTAGTACGTCTGAATTTTGTTTTCTCTGGGAGCAGGTTGAGATGAAATAAATCAGACATTTTTTTTACTCTCCTCCCATGTGCTGCCGGCTGATGAAAACATAAAAGAGTAGGTTGCCTTAAGAGAAATGTAATATAATTTTTGTTTTGTTTTTTTATATTCGGCTTGTATTTCGTTTAAACAAGCAATATATTGTGGAACACTTCTGATAAGTTATTGATTTAGTCTGAATCTTTATCCTATATTAAGTTACACTTTTGGGATATATTAAGTGGATTTTTTTTTAAGTATTTTTTAATGTAATACGACATATATTTAGGCAACATTGGGGTTTCTTTCTGTTTTAGTAATATTACTAAAAACTTAAAAAAATAATAAAAGTAATACATTTACTATAAACCAAACGAACTTATTTGAACGAATGCGAAATAAACGAATATAAAATTATGAACGAATACTAAATAAACGAAACGAATGAATTATAAACAAATTACTAAGTTCTTTATGAACGAATATGAAATGTGAATTGTCTAATTCATATTTCTGTTATATTTTCCCCTATTTTCTAACAAGGTATTTTTTTAATTGTGGAAATATTACAGAAATAAATATTCTTTCATTGTATTTATAGCTTTTAGAATTATATAAAATTATATCTAGAATTAAAATTTCAAAATTTTCATTCAACACATATCTAAAGTTGTTTTCATGCACACAGAGAGACGAGTCATGTGAGGGGAGTCATACTCAATACAAATTATGAGAAAAGGGATTTTGCCTTTTTAGATGTTAATCCAATATTTTTTTTTGTCAAGAGACGAAAAATATAAAATATTCGCATGACATACACACACATAGACACACGTACATGTATATATATAGGATGGAAACTATAGAAAATGCATCAAAGCAAGAAAAAGCATAAAAAATACCGATGATTACACATACAATTTTTTTTTCACGAGTCCAAATGGCACTGTTCATAGATTCATTGGGATTTAAAGTTTTCCCATGGAGACATTTTCTTAGGAGCTCAGGATTTGCCAAGTCTCTAAATATAGGTTTGATGACTCCCATGAATATGCTTGGTGTCTTCATATGTTTCACCTTTTTCTTGGGTCAATAATTTAGTTTATAAAACAAAAATCAAGAAACATAAACTTGATAGATGTTTTGAGAAAGAAATATCAATTAAAAAGAAAACAATATAAACTGTTAAAAACCGCAAAAAATAGTTAAATTAACTTTACAATTGCTAATTCTCCAATCGTAACAAAATAGAAAAAGTTTAACCAACATAATAATAAAAGTAGAGCATTGACTAAGGTGCCAAGTGGTTTGTTTACATTCGCCAGCCATTAAATGGCCCATATTTCTGTAAAGTGCTTTAAGAAAGAATGAAAAATTCAAACACTTCTATTTTTTTTATTAAACTAGTATGATATATCCTTGGAAAGCTATTAATGATCAAACTATTTAATGATGTAAAAAAGTAAGAATAGATTTTTTTGGTCGAATTTCGTTAACTTGGTCCCCTTAACACTAAAAAAAAAAAAGAAAAAAAGAATGGGAATGGAACTTTTTAAAAATGCATTCAGTTTGTAGAACAAAACTGTGAAAATAGTATTCATTATATCTTTATATGAATCCTATAAAAAAATAATAAATTGAAAAGGAATTTATTTAAACTGTGTCAAGTCTCCCAAGAAGTCAACAAAGAACGGTAAAAAATTAATTATTATATATTGAAGATATAATTAATAAATACAGTAATTAATAAATACACGTATAAAATCAATTAATAAATATTCTAATTAAGAAATACGGTCCCACATGAGATTCTAAACATACTATTTCTGTTTACTAGATGAATGGATCCAAGAGAAAACAAATCTAGCAATGTATCCCAATAACATGGACAAACAAAAAAATTTCTTAGTTAGAAGCGACAAGGAATAAAATTAATAAATGTCTATTCAGCAGTGCAATTGATTATTAATGAAAAATTCCAATCACTGTTGATGACATCTAATACTGTGGAACATACGTTCGTTTCATAGCTTGGAAACTCTATTGACTTATTAAAACACATAATTTGTTACATAATATTAAGAAAAATATTATATGAAGAATAATACAATTTAGTTTCAAAATTAAAATTAATTGCGATATAAATAAAATATTTGACATAATATTAGTTTTCTGTCTCAGAAATTATAATTATTTTCTTAGATAACTGGAGTGTTAAATTTTAACTGTAATTCCTGTAAAAAATTGTGGATTTTTATTTTGTATTATGCGATAAAATAGTATTAATATTATGCAATATTTAAAAAAATCTAAATATAATTTTTTAAAATACCTAATAATAAATTGCATTTTTGTCATAGATAGGAATATCTAAAAATAATTATTTTAACTTAAAAAATGCTTAATAAGTCTCTGATTAAAATATTATGTCATTTTCGGTTGTGAAATCTCTTATAGTTAGAGCAAAATAATATCAATGAATGATTTTTTCTCACTATTTTAATTCAATGACTAAACTTAAAAATAAAGAAAATTTTAGAATCTGTGAATATAATTTTGTCATAGTATGAGAAATATATAAAATATGCATTATTTTTGAAATTATTTTATTTAAAATATTTATTATTGGCCACTAACTTTTGCAATGTATATAACTAGTGTTGTTTATTATTATTTTTTTTTTTAATAATTTTGCACATTGGATACACTATTACAAAATTTCATTACAAATTTTCCTCTGGGTTATATGGCTATGTCGTTAATGGCTTACTGTAAAGGACTAGATTTTAAAATGTTGAAAATACATTTTATTTCTAAATGGATTTGTCTTGATAAGAATTATTTATAATTCAAACTAGGAAGTCTATTTCAGATACGCAACGTAATGAAATGATAAAATTTATGTAAATGGAAATTTAAAAAAAAAACCCATAAGAAATCTTATAAATTTTTAAATTCTCCCATTTAAAAAAATCATTCGAAATTCAGTGGAAAAATAATCTAAAATTGAATGATTTGTAAAAGAGTTTTTTATTAATTTTGTTAGTTTCATTTTAGCCTACGTTAGACATTTGAATAATATAATCTTTTTCAATTGTAACAGATCGCAGTTTAAATTGAAATAAAGCAATCAGATATAGTCCGTGAAATATTTCTATGAGCAACATTTCTAAAATCTCTTTTGGAAAACCTTTTATAACATTGTAGAAATAATTTTGCATTGCGTTACTTGATACATTTCTCAGACACAGAAATGTATCTTACACCATGCTCCAATTATCACAACAAACTGAAATTCCTCCCTTTCCCGAAAGATGGCGCTCTGCCTCAATACAGTTTTGATACATTTTCGCCGTGATTCCGTGCCGGATAAGTTTCTGCTTCGATACGAAAAGCTCAGAGCAAACCGAGCATTTGCGTAGGACGGTTGTGAGACACGCGATGTTTCGAAAGGACTGTAACAGTGAATTTTGAAAACAAACAAATATATATTCGTAGGAGGCATTGATATATTTCTCTTCGGAATTCGAGAGACAGAAATATATATTTATGAATGGGAATGCAACCTTTTCGTAAAGGATGGTGCCCACCAAGCATGTAAAGGATTAGATTACACAGTTATGGATTTTAAAAATACCTCCTGTTCTGTTTTGATTCGATTGTTTTCGAATTGAATTACAGAGCAATGAAATCGGCTGCTGCGAGTAAAGCTGCTCTTCACAGCACCCCCCTTTCAGCTACTTCGCCTTTGTCTCACATACCTTTGCCACGGAGGTAAGTTTTTGTTTGTGTTTGTAAACAAAACCCGCAAGTGGGAAGATGGGAGGAACATTTTGTTTGTTTTACTTTCACTTTCGTGTCCTTTTTATGTCAGTTTCGTAATTGCATAACTGGAAACTTAACAATATGCAGCACACATGCAGAATGATTTATTAGTTTTCATGTAGAAATGCATTGCACTTCATTTTAAAATTTTATAAGCTGTCAGTTGTTAAATGAAATTCAAATAATATTGTGTTAAAAAGTATGTTTGCTGTTTACCTTTGATGCATTTTTTGAATTTAAGCAGTTAAGTTCAAAATTAACCATTGGTACATGCATTTTAGCTAATAGCGTTGCATATTAATTGATGATGATTGATGATTAAGTGATGTGTTTTTTTTTTTTTTTTTTTTTTAGTTAATAAAATATTTACTTCGAACTTTTGTTATTTTTTCCAGTTTCTAATTATAGTTTTTTAATTAAATTGAAAGGGAGTTTGTTCAAAAACGCTGGATGTTAGTATATTTTGAATGATCAATTTGCAAATAAATTGCGTTTATTTAATATTAAAAAGCTCATTAATTTAAAGATATGATGAGTGGCAATATTTGTAGGAACTATGCATTAATAAATTTTTTTTCTATAATTAAACATTGGTTTTTAATTAAATTAAAAATCTAATTAATGTCTATTACATACTAATAAAATAAAAAAAAATCCAATGAATGTGAAAATGGTATGTATCATTCCTTTTTCGTTCGTTGAACATTCTAGACATTAAAAAGTTCTAGAACATTTAACCAAAGGGTGGGAAAAAAAGAACGAAACAAAAATGGAACTAAGGGCGGAATAGAGGGACATTATTCTATCCTACATAATTCGGATCCAATCGAGAAGAACTATCCATCACAGGCGCTAAAGATCGAAATAATATCCACGATATCCATCACTTAGAGAGGCTGAAGTTTTAGGCGATTCTTCCCTGGGGGAATTGGAGAAGAAAAGGATTGTGTTACTTGACGGGCGTCGGGTGACTCCTGGGGATGTGTATTTAGGAATGGGATGCTTTCACGCGAATGAGGAAGAGTAATTTGGATGAAAGAGAGGATGAAGAATGGATGGGCCGATGCATATGGAGTTCGGGATGATGGGGAATCTTTGCGGTTTTGTGTGTGGTGGTGGCGGACAGCTGCTTTGTGCCTCGTTTCGGCAAAAGAAGAAAGTGTCCCGATAACTATAAATTATTTCATTTGTTTATGATGTTCATCACCGACATATTTATAAAAAATGCTTGTTTGTTTTCTTGATATTTTAATAAGTTTCTTGAAGTGTTGGGAAATTATATGTGTGCATTATTTTTTAAAGTGTTGTTCTAATTATGCAAAAAATGAGTTTATGATAATGGTAAACATGGTTATAAAGAAGTTTAATCATCATAATGATTAAACGGATGTATATAAGACTGTATATATGATTTTCATATTCATAACAATGCAGTCAATTACAATGTTTCCATGTTGATTTGTTTTACCAAGATGTTTTTATTGGCTTCACCGCAAACGAGTACATTAAAACTTTAAATATCTTTTTATATAAGTAAATCCATAAAATCAAATAAATGTTTCACATGCGACTAAAAACTTTTAATAAAAATTAATCTGTTTACAAAAGAAATCTTTCTGTTAGTTAACATATAGTTCTGTTAGTTTATATTAATACATTACGTATGCTATTTTAATTAGATTATATAAACTAATATTAATTAGATTTTTTATTACTGTAAAAATGATTCTTTTTATATTTTTTTATATATGTGAAATTCAAATTAATTTAATTCGAATTAATTTCTCAATCAAGACATTAGTATTAATTTATAGGTCAACAAAGATGTTGTTACTTCTCTAAAATATATAATTTTCATACAAATAAAATCATTAAAATTTACTTCAAAATATTTGTAATGTTTAGTAAGACTAAAATGCACTCACAAATAAATAAAAGCTAATTCGTTTCTCATGTTATCACTTTTTTTATATCTATATGTTTGCGATACTTATCATTCGCTTTATCTTTAAAAAAATGATAAATAAAAAGCCACTTTTGAAATAAAATATAAAAATTTTGGGAATGTTTACTTCTGAACAAATGTGAAATAAACACTTCCAAATTTTCCCCAACTCCACTTTCTCTCTTATCGAAAAGAGAGTCGCTAATTTGTAAACATTTACCGGAAGGGGAAAAAGAAAACAACACAAAATAAATAATCGAATGGGGGCCAATGAAAAAATCTAAACAAAAAAGGAACCGCGTAGGTCGACCGAAACCGCGTGGGATGGTCACTTAACTTTTAAGTGCAGTGCTTTAATGCTGTATTATTTTTTTTCTCTTTCTGTTTTTTAAGTCTTCAACAGAACTCCGCGAGTCTGATTTCTCGCCTAATTAAAAAAATGCGATTTAAATTTTTTGGATTTGAACTTTTTCTTTCGTTAGTGCTTTTATTAGTTTTCACATCAGAATTGTTTTTCTGAGAAGATTGATTTCATATATTTAACATTATTTTGTCAATGTAACAGATGTGTGGTTTTTCATTAATAAATACTTTTTTACTTAAATATGAGTATGATTGTGTAGTCGGAACAAGTTCGTTTAATTTTTAAATGCATTCTTCTTCAACAAGTTCATTCCATTAACTTTCGTTTTTTTTTTTTTTTTTTTTTCTTTTCTGTATTGAAAATTATCTAAAAATAAATTTAGAGATATTTTTACTGATTAAATTGTTTTACAATCCAGATAAGCATAATGACCAGCTACAAAAATAAATTCTTTGTATATTTGTAATAAAGTGTTAAATTGCTGTAATATATTTATAACAATTTTTGAATAGATTATATATTTAATAACTCATTTTTATTTAAATTTATACCTTATTAAACCATTTTTGGTTTTCTTTAATGCTAAATTTCGCGTCAAAGCAAAATTATCTCTTTTTAAAATATATATATATATATTTTTTTTTTTTTTTTTTTGCATTTAAAATAGTAAATTAATATTAAAGCGTTTTTAATTATAATTCTTATTTTAATCAAGAATGTCATTCGGAATTTTTTTTTTTAAATCAAGATGGAAAATTTATTAAAAGAACTTATTTCTACTTTTTAAAATAGTTTCCCTGAATTTAATTGAAAATATTTTATAAAAAATTATTTTTTAAAGCTATTATTATCAATTAGTAAATGAAACATAATTAAAATCGCAATGTAATATTAAAAATATTGTTTAAAAAATCATTGTAATAAAAAAAGGATTTTTCTGTTTCATTTAAATGCATGTAGAGATTGCGAATATTTTGAGAAGTATTATTTTTAAACATTTTTTTTTAAAGTAAATAATTTGAAATAGCTTTAACTTCTTTTTTCGAAATATTTCTGACAATCCAGATTTAAATTTTTGAAATTATCTTATTTAAGTATATAAAAAAATTACATAGCAAGTGTATAAAAATTGCACTTATGTAATTTGTTGAGTATGAAGTAAGTTTCCAGTAATCAATCAGTAATTTTTTACCTGCTTCATATATTCACTTGCTTGTTTTTATTTTAAACAACGAATCTTTTGAAAACTTTTATTGTTTCTTAAAACCTATTCAGTCATTCTCATATAAAATAAAAAAAAATAATAAAAAAGCATACGTATATATATAAAACATGTTTATTTGTCGAAGTTCTTTCTTTTGAGGGTCAAAGTTTTACGGTGAAGTTAAGTGTAGTAGATATTTTATTATTACGGATATACAATTTTATGTCTACTCGTAGAGAGATGGTTTGTATTTTAAATACTACTCGATTTGGCATATACTGTTATCAATCAGAATTGACTGGAAAACATTAAAAGGCAAAAAGTGATGAAGGTGAATGAAAACGAGAGAGAGAGAGAAGGGGGGGTGGGGGGATGCTCCTTGAACTTTCTTTGCAATGCAGGAAGTGAAGCACCTCAATGTGGTTGACCTTGAAAGTGATTTATTTTTCCGATAGCCGTGAATTCCAATCCTGCGAATTATCATTTTTATTTCTTTTTTTATCTCCCAAAGAATAATTGAATTTCAGGTTTTATTATTTTGAATTTCATCCAGAGACCGATTGAGTAAAATTACGGTTTGGGTTCCTACATCTGAAAGTGAAAATCGAATTTTTTGAGTGTTTTCTACGAAACCGGTTCATCATACATGCCTGCTGCCATTATCCCTTTTGCAATTAATGGCAAACGATATTTTTTTCTTTCTTTTCTTCTCATTCTTTCTTCGTTCTCTCTCTCCCCTTTCTTCTCATACACATCACACTTCAGTGCATGGAAAGATTTCTTGACCTTTTTTTCGTGACTCATCCAAAGAAACACGAGATATTTAAAGTGTTGCTTATTCTTTTTGTAGTATTGTTTGATTTGAAATGTTTTTAAAATTTCTTTGTTATTCTTACGTTTAATTCTAAAAGAAAAATATGATTGTATTTTTAACTTCCTCGTCAATAATTAGTTCAGATTCCATTAAAAATTTTCAATGAAATAATGTTAAAAAGGAAAAATAAATTAATGCATTTTTGTATCAAATGTATACGGGAACTTTTTCGGTATCTGATATTTTCCTTTGACTACTTAGAGTAAAATAACTGTGAAATTAGAGAGCTCAATTTAATAAGTACTTAAAGATATTATAGAGTAATATAATGTGATTTCTATTATAATATTATTTTTTAACTAAATTACGTTGCTCAAAAAATTTCTTTATTTGTTTTTAATTGAAATTAAAGATTTTATGCAATAACTACGCATCTTAACTTTTTTATTAAATTTTAGTTGCTCCATTTTATTTTTAAGATATTGTAAAGATATTAAAGATATTACAAAAACTAAATTAATGCATTTTTTAATTAAATATATGTGATAACTTCTTCGATATCTCATATTTTTCTTTAATTATTTGAGTAAAATAACAGTGAAATTTGAGAGCTCATTTTAATAAGTACTTTATAATATCTTTAAGTACTTTTTAAACAGCTCTCTCAAATTTATTCTAATATAATGTGATTTATATAATTATATTACTCTGATATAATATGATTTATGTAATAATAATATTATTATTATTTTGTTAAATCACGTAGCTCAAAACATTTCTTTATTTATTTTTAATTGAAAGTAAATATTTTATGCAATGGCTAGACATTTTAACTGTGTGCACATTAAGTTATTTACTTAATTACTTAACTTATGCTTAACTGTTGTAGCATTTACAGTTACTAGTTTTATGAAAGATTATTTGTACATTTTATACATCATACTTATTTAAATAATTTTCTGGGAAGTTTTCATTATTAAATCAATAAAAATTTGAGCATACATTAGGCTCTCCATCGTCTAGAATTATTCAATCAATTACTTTAAAAGGTTAGTAAAAAATGTTTCTTTAAAGCAATTAAAATGTTTTAACGAACTTATAAACTTTGTTAAAGTAAAAAAAAAAATTATTTCGAACCATTTTTCAGCTCGTAATTATATTACTTCATAAATATTGTTTACGAATATACTATTAACGAGAGAGGTAAAAGATTAATAAACCTGTTATTTCTGGACCTGCTTTTAATAAAATATCCAGGCATGTTAAAAGCATCAGTTAAATGAAAACTAGATTAAACCACTCAGAGAGTAATTTACTTGATTAATCTTCATGTAATTTCAAAATTAACATCTCATTAATTGTTCCTTACCGTGTATGAGCAGTTATTAATTCTCTTTTGCATTAGCTTCAGAAGCTTCACTACTTAAAACTTTCTTCCTGAATTTTCCCTTCGCAAGTGATATAATGGAGTACTTAAAAGCATTATTTTGGGAAAGCACTAAAGCTGATTAGAATTTCAGCGACCTTGGATAACAGAATAAGAAGATTTAAGTGACTACTTTTAACACATGTATTGAAGAGATTACATGATCCAATAAAGCAAGCTGTAAGTTAGTTAAGAAGGGCTTAACGCGCTGTTATCTATTAAATGTGTCTGTAAGGATTTTCTCGGAGCTTATTGTGTTGTTAAAAGTGAAAACCAATTTAACATGCGTCTTAATCCCTAGAAATAAGAAATAAAAAAAAATTATATTTAACCATTGGACAAAGTTAGAAAATCAAATGAAAATAAAAATGAACTTACGACGGATGTAAGTATTAAATTAATTTTTTTTTTTCAGATTTGACAAATTTAAAGCTTTATAAAGGTCGTAAAATAAATTTTTTATGTATATAATCTCATAAATATTAAAAAGGTATTAAAAGAAACTAAATACTATAAATCTAACTGTGATTTATATTTTGTCCGTTCTTTTTTTGTAATAAACCATTTTACTTCTGCTTCTGGATCTATATGTGTTTTAAGAATTTTATTACTGTTTTAAAATCATGGAAATTTTGAGTTATGGTCAATCGCTACTGGAACATCGCATATATAACAGATTCAGTGTGCACTACGTGAACGGGATATCATTGTGACACAACAATTTGGGGTGGCCCAAAAGGGAAGTGCCTGGAATTCACACCGCTTTTTTTGAACCAAAGTGAAAACCGACCAGCCTATCGCGTGTGTATTTTCGGAATAGACACGAAAACTTTTTGTTCGGTTTTCCACATTAAATTTTGAACCGAGCTCTCCGAGTTCGGAAGAGGCTTGATGGCGAATTGTCTAGCACTCTGGTATTTAATACCACAGGCTTCAGGTTCGAATACCGGCGATTGCATGTATCTTTATTAGAGGTTCGGAATCCACGTTAGCTGTAGGACCCGGTCTAATTAGCCTAAAGTGTGCACAAAATGACCGTACAGCGACTTACTAAACCAAACAGAGTTTGGAAATACAGCTTGATAACCAGACCATTCCAAGCCACAGTAAATAATTTTTAAGAAATTAGTTACCATTTCAGTTAAGGATAGTTCTATTATTTTTTTAATCCCAGATTTGCTTACTTAACAGGGGGGGGGGGAAGGGAAAGATGGTAGAAATAGTTAGGAATATTAATTAAATTAATTAATAAAATATACGAAACGCAAAGTTTCTTTCGACGACAATGTTTATTTATCATAGTATTTGAATTATTTATTTTTTCTAAAAACAAAACATTGAGAGCACAGTTCATTTTCTCTTTTGTAAATATTCTTCATTCAGTTTCATATATTCTTTATACGTTTCATATCTAAAACAGTTACAAATAGGTCATTGACAAATCGTCGTTCAATTGACACGATAACATTTTTTTGCATCATTGTTTTAGAAATGTAATCCTTTTGAATAAAAAAAAAATCACATATATTGTCTTTGCGCGCAGTATGAGATAAATCACTTGAAAGCGATGAAAACATTTACGCACAGAAGGCTATAAATCGGATACATTTTTTACATGCCTTTTGTATGGGTGGATACAGCAAAACAATCTATACATTTTTATTGTTTCGGATAACTGTAATATCCATCAGCAGAACTATAGGGGTGCATTTAGCGAGGAGTTATGACAAATCGTAAAGACTGATTTCCATGCATAGCATTCTCATGGAGTCACTCACTCCTTATGTGAACAATGCCCAATTTTTCAATTGCAAGAGGTCAACAATCAGACACATTAATCATTCTTTAGTTACACTTAGGTGTTTCCACCCGTAGATAGAATAAATTTATTTTTATCGTTTTCTATTATCTGCTAATAGTAAATACACGTGAATAGTTAACTGCAAAATATTTCAGTATTTATGGTATTATTTATGGTATTTTCAGTATTTTTGATAATAAATATTTATTATAATTTAACTGTAAAAAAAAGGAATAATTTTTTTTTAATTTATGAGAAATTAAAGAAAATTATTATTAACTTTATCTAATTCGTATTTTATTGTTATATTTGTTATTAATTATACTATTAAAATCTGTATAATTGAATTTATTGAACTATGAATAATGAAATTTATTCCATAATAAGCTATTAAGTTAAAGAAAGTTTCATGAATAAATTGTTAAATACGATAATTGCAGACATTCTAGTACACGAAAAAAAAAGCGTTGAGTCTTTAAATAAATAAATAATTATGTATACAAAAAATAAATTTCCATGTATTTATATAAACATTTTTTCAAGATGTCCATATCTTTTTATTTTTACAGTTTATCTTATTTATAACTAATACTGATTAATAACAATAAATTTAATTATCCTTTAAATGAAAAATTTCTTGCAGTAGAATTAATACAAAACGGAATTCATTAGTAATAATTCATGTTTTTAAAATTAGTTTTCTTTAGGAATCATATTTTATTTGCAGTTATTTTATCTGTAAAAATAAGAATAATTTAAATATTAAATAAACCTAATCAATTACTTAGTTGATAATGTTGAAAAATGAATAAACTTCTTTTACCTTAAACTAAGCCGTTTTCTTGAGTTTTGAATATATTTCTTTTGCCGGAAAATTTACTGGATCGAAAAAACCCAATATCGCAATATTGATAGATATATAAACAAAATAATATATATTATTATTTTCTTTATATAATTTTAATTTAGTAACGAAAGACTTTTTTTTCTACTAAAAAATGTAGGAATATTTGAATATATGATGTTATGATTTATTTTTTTATTATTTTAATACAGTTCTTGAAATTTTACAGATTAATTTTTGAAATTATTTTATTCTTATTCGCTTTCGTTGAATAAAATTTTGAATCAATAATTGAATAGAATTATTTTATCAATTTTAAAAATTATATTTTTGTATTAATCTAAAGGTGTTTCAAAATGCAATATTCGTTTAATTATGTAAATTTGTCCTATGGATATAAAAAAAAAAAATATTTGGGCTGCTGGTTGTAAGACGTTGCTTCTTTTACCAACGTAATCATGAAGTAAAGGCTAAATAACTATGCAAATTTATCCTATATTCGAATCCCCATAACAAAGTATATAAATTAAATTAATAAGAAATATAAATTAAAATATTTTATTCTTTTTTTTTTTTGGTTTGCTGGGAAATACATTTAAACACCATTTTTTAAAACTGAAATATTTAAATAAATTAAAATTAAAACACAAAATTTAGCTTTTGCCTTAAAAAAGGTTAAGGAATTTTTCGTTTAAATTTATAACAACTATAAAATAGCAATTACATCTGAACTCGCATACGTTTAAAAGAAAAAAGTACTTAAAAGAAGTGAAAAAGCAATTAATGGTTTATTCGAAATTGACATATAATATATGCTTTCTTTCATTCATTTTGATCACTTCAGTTTTATGGGCCCCCCCTATCACTTGACCGTTCGTTCGAATCCCCAGAAAATCCTCTAGAACTCGAAGGTACTTATCGATTCAAGCTGTGAGTGATTAATCATATCGTAGTCACCTGTTAAAACCCGATAGGGTGTCAAAAAATTGGAACAAAGAAAAAGAAAAACTTCCAAGAAAAAAAAAAGACTGGAAATAAATTGGCACTTATGTGCATGAAAAAAATCCTTTACAAATATTTCCCCACTTGCACTTTTCTTTTCTTGTTAAGATTTTTTTTCTCTCTCTCCTCTTTTTTTTTTTTTTTTTCTTCTACAAGATGCTCTTGCGGTGCTGCAGGAATATGTGTATTTTTTTTTTATCTTCAGCCCTGAAAAAGTCACGTTTTTCTATTTCGACAAAATGTTGGGCTTTTTATAGAAACTTCTGGTTATTTTTTTATACTACTTCTCCTCGCAGTAGCTTTGGTGTCTCTTGAACTGTTGGGAGAGACGTACAAGGGATGATTTAGAAATTAAATTTTATTTTCTTCTACGATTCGCTTAAAAGCTAATATTTACTTCAATGCAGTTTTCTTGCATAGCAAATATTTAATTGATGAAACATTTTCTATTAAATTAAACGTTCACTAATATTTTTATGTAGCTTACAGTATATCCATTGTAGAAAAAAAAAGGGGGGGAATTTTTGTTTTATATGCTTTGTTAAATCTCGATAAAAAAAAAAAAACTGCCATTAGGCTGCGAATCAGATAAGGTACAGGCAATTATAAAATTGAATTAGAACTTTATAAAGAACTTAGTATTATTGATAATAATAAAATATTTTAAAAGCCTTTTCAGAAAAATTCTTTGTGTTTCCATAAATTCCCTTAAATGTATGAGTAAAAGTTTAAAAGATGCTATAAAACTTAGCGATATGACACAGAAAATGAGTTTGTAAATACTTTTATTTATAATGATACAAAGTGCATTAATATAAATATGATTTATTTCCATAAATTTTGTTTTTAAGTTTTATAAAAAAAAAAACGTCTTTGAGTAGCATTTTCTTTCAATTTAATGATTTTTCAATTATGTGACAATTTTTTTATAGTTCTAAATTATGAATATAAAAAAAAAGTTTATTAATTTTTTATAGATCTGGGGATTTTTCGTATTTCGTTTATTTGTGTCTTATATTTTGAGCTTAATTTTCTCTTATAATTTAATTTAGTTAAAGCAATATTAATTTTTAAATTTGACACGTCTATTTATATTTTTTATTTAATTTAAATAGTTTCATCTTTTTGAAGAAAAGGAAAAGAAGATGATTAATTAGATTTTATATTGTATAGTAAGGTTTCATTGGCTAAACTAAATTAATTTCTTAATAAACATTTGTCAAACAGACTATTATTTCAAAAATGTTAATAAATGACAATTTATTGTTAGTAAAATTTATTTTATTATATAAAAATAAAATATTAATTAATTTTGCAATGTAGATTATAATTTTATTATCCGTCATTGACTATTTGAATACTTTGAAATCCTTTTACGACAATTTTTATTATAAAGTTCTAAATTTTTCGAGATAAATACCACTTTATAAATTTTATACCTCTTCCATAACATTTTATTCTAAACTTTGTTGCTTTCAATAATATTAATACATTAAACTAAAAGCCACGTTGATGGTTTTAATAACAATGTTTACTTTATTTTATCCTTTATTTAAAATTTCTTACAAAATATTTTACAAAACTTCACAAAGTTTGTGCTGCCATTATTCATAAATACTTTTTCTTTTTTTTTTTTAGTGTGTGGATAAAAACTCTTGACTTACGTTGCATAATCGATAACGAAACAAAAATGCCAACTTTTCGCATATTTTATTAATAGATAAACCGATGCGCCAAGTTTTAAACTAAATTAATATACTTGCCATTTGCCGTTAAAAGTCTTGAGCAAAATTTGAAAAATGGGCCTGTCAGGCTAAGTATTCTTAATTGAATAACCTGCTAAAAGATAAAAAAAAGTCATTATAAATCGAAAAGCTAGCGATATCGAGATGCATTTCTCGCACCCTTGACGATCCTACTTAAAAATCTTTCTCTCTCCTAAGGTGACGCTTCAGAAGCTACGAGCTATTTCCCCCCCTAATGCATAACTAATGAATTTATTTAGGTACTCCTGTATCACTTTTCAGCAAAGGCAGGTGCAATGGCAGACAACTCTATCAAGTGACAACCTTCTGGGTTTGAAATATAGCTAGCGCGTGGGGGCAGCACTTTTCTTAGCAGCAGCAGCAGTTCTTTTCTCTTCTTCCTGGTTTGCTTTATGCGGTCTTTCACTCTGGCTTGACAAGGCTGGTGAGAAAGGGAGTTGTCGTTTTCCCACGAGGTGTCGCTCCGTGATGTTTGTAAGTGGATCGCAGTGTCCCAAGGTGGCGGATGAATGGGTGGACCGTGATGTGAGGTTCGGTTTACGCCTTTACGGTCTGCTGTGATTCGGTTTCGGAAAAGAATTGCCTTTTGGTTTTAAGAGATGCCTCAATATCTGGTTTCTTTCATTCATCAAAAAGACGTGTGTGGTTCTGCTGTTTTGTGTATCTTATCTTTTCTAAGTTCTTAATAAATGCAACGTAATTTTTTTGGATTATATTTTATCTAAAGCAATAGCTTCTATGAGAAGATTCTTTTTATTTTAAATAAAAAAACTTATTTGTATTACTACTTTTCTGGCGAACTTTTAATATGTATTCAGAGGAAATAACCTGTAATTTCAAAAATTCTACAGTTACAGACATTTAAAAAAGATATTTATATATATATATATATTATATATATTTGGCATTGTTATTTTTTTCTAAAAGATATATTAATGTATGTACATTACCAATTTGATTAATACGTATATTTTTTTTTCAAATTGAGATATTAAAGTATATATATGAGATGCATTAAAATATATATAAGATTAAATGAGATGCTATTGTTTCATATATTTTTCTTAAAATTGTTTTTATTTATAAATTTTCTTTAACAAATAGTAAACCAATTTTGAATGAAAATTTACATCTTAATTTTTAATATTATTTTTTATTAAAATTAAATTTAAAAAACATTATTCCTTATTTAATTAGTTATAAAAATCAAGTTGGTAGTAAAAATAACAGTTGCCCTTAAAAAAAAATAAAGAGTACAAATTTTAAAAAATGCAGTTTTTCTTGATTTAATGAGGTTATTAAATAGTTATCAATTTTATTGTGTTCCGGTTTAAATTTGGCCTTTATACTTATTTCATTTTCATTTTCGTTTAAGCCCTAATCACAATGATAAAAAATTTCAAGTTTCATTTCATTAATGATTATTATTTTTTAACTATTTTTAAGTTTAAAAGAAAAATATATTCATTTTTTAAAAAATTGTTTAAAAATTTTAATATTATATTAGTATTTTCATATAAATCTTCATTTGATTCACCTTCTGCTGTAGTAACTACGTCATCCAACACTTTAAATAAAAAACCTTACAATGAAATATTACATTAAAAATAATAGAATTAATACAAGACTGATTTTTGGGAGACAATTTAAAAGTTCTTTTCGCTATTACATTTAACTAGAAATAATTTTCTTTTCATGTAGAATATTTTTACTGTAACGTAACGTAACTTAACGGCGGATGTTTAGTTGGAGTACCAGGGCCAATACCCCGTACCACCATATCAATAATTACTATTAAAAAGATATATAATTTTTTTTTAAATCCAAAAGTTAAATTTTTAAAAGAAGAAATTAAAAGAGCACATGCTCTGTGATTTTGCAAAAAAGGAATAAAAAGGTTAGTAAATAATTAAACATTTAAAATAATAATTATTAAAATTTATTTAAATGCAATAAATAAATGTTACAACAAAAAGAATTTAAAATAACCGTTACGAAACTAAAATTTGATCTGGATAGCAAAAGAGAAAAAGAAAGGAAAGGGCAGACAATATTTTTACTGGTAATTCCTAAAAATGCTTCAACAATCTTTCAAATTGTTCATGAATGACTACGTCAGAGTCCCATTAGAGCCCATCGAATCAATGATCTCCCTTTATTCCGAATGACAGTTCCAAAATGGTCAAAGCGAAGAAAATTTCTTTATTCCGAAACCTTCCCACGATCCAGCAATCTGCCCAGAGACTTATCGTTCACTGCAACTGCATCCGGAAGTTGACTATCTCAAGCGAAAGCACCGAGACCCAATCACGCGTGGAATTTTCGGGATTCAGGAAGAACTGCCGCTTTTAAATTCAATTGTTGTCGCCGTCCGTGGCCATTGTGGTGGATAATCTATGGAACAACTCCGAGATGGAGTTGGGGGCTATTTTCTTTGCATTAGTAAACAAGACGCGTTGGTCAATGAGAAAAGATCGGTTTGTGCCACTGAGCTGGAAATCGTTTCAAGGTGCCAGTGCCCTTTGAGATGCTGGCAGCACAGCATTGTGTATAAAGCTTTGAAGTCAGAAGTTATTCTTTTATGCATCTTGATGTCACATTTAATTTGAATGATGTCAAGTGAAATTTGGGTCTTTGTTTTTAGAAGATGAAAATTGCCTAGTTGTCGTGTTGATTGTCTCGTAAAATTCGAATAACGACCACTCCGTTCGATCCGCGCTGTCGTTTGTTATTGTGCGCTCACCCTTTAATGCAAATTGGTATTATTTATATGACAATATCGTGAATAAGTATCTTTGCTTTTCTTGTAGGTGGATAGTTTGTGTATAAAATTCTATGCACTATTTCACAATTGTCTGGCTTTTACGAAGAGAAGAAAATAAATTATGCTTTATAAATATAACTGATAGCTATTGTTTGTCTTTCTAATAGTTATAAAGATAGTTTAAATATACGTTTAAATGGTCTACATTAATTTTACTTTTGTCTCATATTAAGTGAGTTAATTATCCTTAGTAAACTAACTGCTTAAATATCATTTGTTAACTAATTCGTTCATTGTAGTTTTGGAAAGTATTGCAGCGATGTAAAGCTTTTTTTTTATAAAAGCCTTTGCATTGTTATTTCGCTCTTTTTTTGATGATATTTTGCTAAAGGATTTTTATTAAAGGATTATTTCTCAAGATTTATGAGATAATTAAAACTACATTATCTCAAGATCTATGTGATAATCAAACCTACATTATCTCAAGATCTAGTAAATATTATAATTTTAATTTTGCTTCCTTTTTAAAACACTTGAAACTGTTCAGGAAAGTTCTGAGCGTGATATTTCATTAAAAAAACGATATTTTAAAGATTAAAAATAGTGCATTCAAAAATACCTTTCAATGTATTTTAAATTTAAAAATTCTCAAATTTATAATTGTTGTAATACCTATTTTTTATAAAATATATTTATATTTTCACATTAAATAAAAAGAAGTTCACGAAATTACCAATTCAGTTAAAAATATTTTATATGTTCTTTATTTGTAGCAAATTATTAAATAAAGTTTCAAGGTCTTTTCAAATTTTATAACTTTTTGTACAGATACTTATTACATTGATACTTATATAAACATAATTTATGAACCTGTTATTGTTAAAAATAAACGTTTTTCCTAAACTGAAGGTCTAATCAAAGTTCTTTATTGAGAAAAAAGATTAGAATTAGTTTCAAACAGAACTATGTAAAACGGTGACTAAGAATATAATTTGATGATTACTGCGCCGACATTTTCCTTGTCACGCTGAAATGTTAATTCTCTGGTTTTTTCGCAGTTGGACAGATTTAAAGATGCGGATGCACGTGATAACCGAAAGGTCATGAGATTCAATCTTTGAGGAAGGAACTCAAACTTCGGCCGTAAAATAATATACTTTCTTGGAATGAATAAGTAAAAGCATCTTTTCTTTGAAAATAAATGTCAAAGAACTTGCATATGAATGTGTATCTGAGTTTCTATAAAACGCGCAAGAATCAAACAAACAAAAAATAACCCATCCCAAACGCTTTTCTTTTTCTGCGAAACTCATTTCATTCATAGTGTGGTTTTTATGAAAGACGATTCAATCGCGTAATTTGGTTACTGGTAAACGTTAAAACATTTTAGGTTTTATTGATGTATTATAAATGTTTATTTGTTTTTAAAATAAAATTTAATACAGAAAAAAGCATTTTTTTTTTTTTTTTTTTTTTTTTGGTTCCTTTAAACCTGTTTTTGTACTTTGGATAGCAACCACACAAAAGAAAGTTTGAGTGAATATTTAGGTGGCTTTTTAATGTTTAGAAATTTAGTGTTGTTTAGAAATTTCATATAGTATATATACATTTATCTATTTGTAATTACAGTGTAAAAAAAAAGTTGTTAAAAATTATTTAATATTGTAAATTCATGTAAAAAAGGGAATTTTTTAATATTTTTCACAATTATTACTATATTAATACTTTATTTTACAAATAAATGATTTAAATAATGCATGCTTTTTAAATTATGTAAAAATTATTATTTAAAATAAGTAAAGGGCTTCAAAGAGAAATATAGATTTTTTTTTTCATTAATCTGTTTTTGTACAGAGGATAGCAACCCCACGAAACAAGTTTGAGTGAACATTTGGGTGTCTTTTTGATGTTTAGAAATTTAGTGTTGTTTAGAAAGTTTATGTTTAGAAATTTCATATATATACGTCTACCTATTTGTATTACGGTGTAATAAAAGTTGTGAAAAATTATTTAATACTGAAAATTACGTAAAAAAGGAATTTTATAATATTTTCACAATTATTACTAAATTATATATTTTATTTTGCAAATGATTTAAATAACGTATGATTTTTTAAATTATGTAAAAGTAATCAATTAAAAAATAAGTAAAGGACCTCTAAGAGATGTATAAATTTTTTTCAGTAATCTGTTTTTGTACAGTATAGCAACCACACAAAAGCAAGTTTGAGAGAATATATAAGTGCCTTTTTGATGTTTAGAAATTTTACGTTTAAAAATTTCGCTTATATATACGTTTATCTATTTACATTACAATGTAAAAAAAGTTGATAAAACATTATTTAATACTGTGAATTCATGGGAAAATAAAGAAATTTTTTAATATTTTTCACATTTATTACTAAATTATGTATTTTATTTTAAAAATAAATGATTTAAATAATATATGTTTTTTTTTAAATTATGTGAGAATTATTAATTAAAAAATAAGTAAAGGATATCTGAGAAAAATACAGATTTTTTTTTAGCAATCTGTCTGGTTTTTAAATTAAATGTGGAAATTAGTGAATATTATGCGATGCAGAAATATTATTAAACTTCTTAATAAATGCATATTTTTAAGATAAAACTATATGAAATAAGTAAATAAAAGTTTCAAAATTTTTAATTTGCTGTAAAACTTTTTAGCAAAAGCAAATGAGAAGATAGCGAATAAAATTTTATGATCATTAGGTAGCAACTAATGAAATTTTTGCTCAACATCCTCCATCTAACTGTATGCGCAATGATATGCGTACTTCCTAGTTACGGTATTTTTTTCATCTCCAGGTGCGTTTTGTTTAATTTATTCCAGACTTCCCATTAGCAACTAATTGGCAAAAATTATATGAAAAAAAGTAGCGAAACTTTTGAAAAAAATTTCTTCACCCCAAGCTAATGATCGTTAACTTTGATGATTCGATGACCGAAAAATGGTAATTTTTTCTCCCATTTAGTATTAATAATTCTGTACCTTTTGCCATGAAATCTATTTGGAAGGATTTATTTCTATTTCTACCGGCTAATAATTTCTGAATTTTCATATCTTTAATATTAATTCAAAGCACCTGCAGTTTCTACCGCTTTTAAAGAATGATTAATATCTGATGATAAATCTTGCGGGTTGGAATGTAGATGTTATCTTTTTTTTCGTTTTCGAATATGATTGTTTGATTTCTAAAAAGTTATATTAATTAATTGATATAATTCCTTAAAAATGATTTGCAGAAATTTTGATCAATATTTCAACAAATTTATCATTTTATGTTTGAATAGAACTGTTCGATTACAGTTTTAAAAAATTAAATATTAATTTAAGAATCTATTGCATATTTGCTTTGTATTAACTTTTATAAATGGAAAGAAATATTATTTTTCTTTTGATAATATATGTGTTGAAAATTGAAAGCATATCACATTTATGTAATATAATACTTGAAATATTTAAATTAAAATTTTTATTTAAGAATGTATGAGCAATGTTTTTTTTTTCGAAAACATATTTTGTTATTTAAAACATTCATGAAAACTAGCAGGTTATATTCATATTATTTTTTTTTCTATTAATGTGCTTTATTATTTTTTTTCTTATTTTTTCATAATTATTTTTCTCTGTTAATTTCAAACAAACGGAATAGCATTTTTCATGCAACATTTCAATAGATATATGTAAAAATATTTATGGATTATAAGATATGTTATTCTATAAGATAGATTAGTTTTCTATTATGCATTCATGTATTCAATTTAACATTTTGAACTAGAATTTTACATCGAAAATTCTGATTCCATTCTTTTTACTGAAATATATCTATTAATTTTTTTTACAGTTATTTAGGTTAAAAAATGTTATTTTCTATTTAAAATGAATCTGTGCTTACAAGAATTTCATTTATTATATTATTCATTATTCTTTTTAGCTTCGTTTATTATTTAAGAATTTTTTTTTCTAATAATAATAATAATAAAAACTTTAGTTATTTAATTATTAATATTTTTCTTGGATAAACGTCATTTTTAAGAAAAAAAACAGGAATCTATACTACACAACTTTAAAGAAAAATTTCTTTCATGAATTTATAATATATATATGTTGTCCTATACTAGTATATTATGCTTTGATCAAGTTGTATTAGTTCCTTATTTCAAATCAACGTAGTAAAATCTTCAATAAATATTCGACTTTGTGCTCACCTACAGTCATAAACTACACGTTAATCAGATAATCTTACACGTGATCTAAATTTTGTAGTTTCTGGTAGTATTTTGTTTAGAATGGCCTATTCATAAAAAATAATATTTCTTATGCTAATTTCTTTGATTTTTTGCAAAAAAACTTGTTTTGTTTAATAATTTCTTTAATAATGGAAAGTACATGGACACCAAAAAGTTAAAAAAGAAAAAAAATGTCTTATTTATTCCTTACTTGTGATAATTTATATAGCAAGTTATTCACTCCATGAATGCAAACGAGTTTCGTGTAGAGCAATCATTTTCTTGTTCTAAACTTGTTTTTGATATTTATTTAGTAAAAATTCTAAATGCATCTGACTATTTGCATACATTTAATTTGTGTTTATTTTGAGAAAATTAAAGTTCTATAAATTCATTATACTGTCTTCAACTTGAGAGATTTTAGATGCATTTTCTGCATATTTCCATAAAAAAAAAAAAATATTCTGTTGAGTGTAGACCTAATTTTGAATAGCTTTGCATATATAAAGCGGGTTTGTATTATTGTTCTTAGTTTTTATAATGTTGTTGTTTGCTATGATGCTTTTGGTTTTTTTTTTTTTTTTTTATAGTTACATAGGAAATATTACAAGATGTTATTTTTTTATACTTTCTCTTAGAAAAGCTAAAATAGGATTTTAAATAGATTTACTATTTTTGTTTTCGTCTACTTAACTGAGAAAAAATACTATCATTATACAACATGTTATTCATAATTTATGAAAATCTCCTCCACATATGTACATAATTTTTTTTTGTAATTCATAAAAGTATTTGAAGAAAATTATTATTTTCTAACCTTTAATAAAATTTTCGTGCTATTACTTAAAACATCGATTTTTTAATTACTTCATCTTGTATGAAACATACAAGAGTGTCAATATGTGTATAAAATCTATTCTTTATTCATTTAAAAAAATGTGCATAAAACATCAAACTTTACGACAGGAAACTTCCAAATTGTAATTAAAACCCAACATGATATGTGAATAATCATTTTCTAATAAACTAAAAAACATGTAATATATCATATATTAAAATTCTTCAGCGTCACAGTCTACTGCTTAGGTGGTCTCCGCTATTTCATTCTTCAGCGTATTTAATTGAATTATCTACCTTTATTATAATAATCCACTTTTCTTGAAGTTGAAACATCGCATCTTAAAAAGCCAATTCCTTGAAATATAAATATCAATTCGACAGAATTCATCATTATTTAATTATACTCTTCATAAATACGTTGCCTCTCGACCATAATCAGACATCCATAAGTTCTCTAATTACTTATCTCTGGTATAATGAAGAAAATTATGTCCCAGAGATAAAAACAATAATTAATTCACTTGTTGAAACCGGTGAATTACAGCTTCATACCGCTGGCATTTATTAAAATTCCCTGCACTATCCCTAACTTTGGAGATAATATAATATTTTCTACAACGTATTCTTCCCCAGGCTTACTGAGCAAACCCTCCCCAATGATTATGAATGTATTTTGTGAGCCAGAGGACCACCGCCCTGCAGTATTAGAACTCGGCAGATTTGGTGCCTTAATTAATGTCCTGGAAGACTTGTATACAAAGTGTGTAGCGAACATCGGAGGAGAAAGCCAGCGATTCGATGAGAATGTTGCGGATTTAAATCCTTTAGAGATAACCAACATTGATATGAATTCTGCATTTTGTGGCCATTTATTGAGTTGGAGATCATAATTATTATGAAGCTTTCCAAATGAGCAGACATTATTAAGCATAGGTGATTTGTTGTTTCCATTATTGAATAAGTTGAACATATTTATTAGCATAAAGCAAACAAATTTGTGAAACTAAAATATTAGCTGTTTTTAAAAGAAAAGTTATTTTAATAGTTTATTATTATTATGTATTGCGATATTTTTATGCATATTGAAACAATTTGAAAAATTGATGCTCAGGTAATTGGGAATTTAAAAAAAATGGAAATATATTTTTTTAAAAAAGAAACTGATTTCATTATTAAATGAATGAATGTTTTAATTATTTATTCCTGTATGAAGACCAATTTTCTCTTTTAAAAGATATAGTGTGTTAATGAAAAATAGGTTTAAATTATTGTAAGATTTATACAAATGTATTGAATTTTGTTTTGAAACTGTGAATAATTAAGTTATTTTAAATTAAACTGGATGAATATTTTTTTGTATTATAAATCAACTTTTTTTTATATAGAATTCAACTATTATAATTAATAATTAAGATCTAATATTACATAATAAAAATTAGAATCGCATTTTATGGGTTTTCAGCATATTTTTAGAATAGCCAAATTGAATTCACTAATGATGAACTTTTCGTGGTTAACTTATCAATAAATTGTGTTCATTTACATAATCCTATTCATTCTTTACTATTATAAAAAATTAACAATATTAACATTTAATAAGTTTTGAAAATTAATCCTTTGAAAAATCTCATAAACTTAGCATTATTTTCCAAAAAAGTTTTAGAATGGCTAAACTCAAATAGTATTAGTGTAAATCATATAAATTCTTTCAGAATTCTGAGGTGTTTGTTAAGAATTCTTTTTATTTTACACATGCATATAAATATAGAAATTAAATCTCGAATATGATTGTCAGTTTACTGTAAAATACATACTACTTTTATAATTAATTAAGTATAGTCGTACTTTTGTTTAATTCAACATAATATTTTTAAATTAATATATTTATATAGTTCTATTAATAAAATATAATTAAAAAATGAATTTTGTAAAAATAACGTTGTTTTATTGTCTAAAAATATAAATTAAATGACATTTAGTTGATTTATTATAAAAAAAAGGCTGCATTTTTTCTGTAAAATTTTATTGATCAAATTTCAAGGTGAATATAACTTTAAATTTCTATAGATTCATCATATATAATCAACCAATTATACAGGGAAAATTTTTCATGGTAATTTAATATTTCAAACTTTTCTTTTAAAAAAGTAATTACGGACATACCCCAAGGAACAGAAACCTTTCAATTTCGAATATCTAGGACAGAAAATCCTCATCTGAAACCTATGTCCAAATTGCTTCTCATTTCAAACTTTTAATCAATTTTATTTACAATCTCTAAGCTTCAATATTACTCTCCTCTCAGAGAGAGGGCGAATTCGTTCATCGTGTTTTCCTGTACCGAAATGTGAACAAAATCCCGCGATGTAACTACAGAGCACCATCGCATTAATGTCGGATAAAACCGTTATTTCCTGCGCAACGGAAGAGCACGGTGACATCGGAAACAACTTTAGGAGAAACGATTTCGGATTTGGGCCTTTTTCTCCGGGATACGAAGAATTTCCGGAACTCCCGGAATCGGAATTTTATAACCCTTATTGTTTCCCTGGCAACGATTTCCTATATGGAACATTTTTCCTCTTTTCCCGTACAAAGAGTTTCGTCTTTTTTGATGGGCTCTCTCTCCCTTGAGCAGAATTTTATTAAATTGCAAGGATTAAACGAGTTGGGTTTTTTTTTCCTTATGTCCTGTCCTTTTTATTTTTTTTTTTTCGTTTATTGGTCAGTTTGTTTGGAAACAAGATTGTCATATTTTTTTAGTGTTGTTTTCCTACTGGAACTGAGTGACAAGGAAATATAATGATGAGGGTATATTGAATATGATTGTTATAAAATAGGTTTTTTTTTTATCAAAAATAAAATTAAATTTGAAATCTTTTTTTTTTTTTCATAAGTCCTTAGTGTATGTATTTAAATCCTATTATTAAAATAGTTATAAAAATATACCTATTTTTTTTTCTATAAATTAAATAAATTTCTAATAACAAAACAGTGTTTTAAAAAAGTTCTAAAGTGTAAGAACATTGATAGAAATTTTATGAAATTATTGATAAAGTTATCGAATATTATTTTTATAAAATAACAATAATATGATTGTTATAAAATAGTTTTTTTTATTAAAAATTAACTTAAATTTACTAAAGTTAACTTAAAGTTAGCTTACAAAATTGGTCGTTTAGAAATGGGATTTTTGGTGAGGAGAAACCTCTAGATATAATCCCTTTATTAAACATTTTATTATTTTGTTAAGAAATTAAAATGTATATCATTGTTATAACATATATCTAATATTAAAAAAAGAACATATTATTAAATGAACTAAATAAAATACTCTGTTATGAAAATATATAAAATAATTTTTATAAAAATATGGAATATAAACAAAAGTTTGTACTTTTTTATTTTTTGAACTCTATTGTGAGTTTATAATTTTGCTAAATTATCTAATAAATATAAAATTTGCTTCCAAAATATATGTTCAGTTTTTAATTGGTTAATATATATTATCCGAATCATGTCCCAGAGGTAACACTCTCAGGATAATATATAAAAATGTAAAGGCCCGTTATGCTAATAGCAATTACTGTTTCCATATGGGAGGTGCAGTAGTTTTATCACATGCACACACATATACAGATACTCGAGTAGTCGCAGTAAATCTTCAAACACATCTCTTCATTCTCGGTATATTATGTGAAACACGAAATCGAAGTAACGAACACGAAGTTAGTTTGTTTTTAATTTTTATATGTATTTTTCTGGGTTTTTTATTTTCACTGATAAATCAAAAAAAAAAAAAAATTTAAACATTCTTTTTGAAAAAAAATATTTCATTTTCATACCTTACAAATATGTATCATCGTCTATGAAGTTCCTTTTAGACTTCAACCATTTCTCTTACAAACCAGCGTTTTCCCAGCGAAAAAATTCGCAAAGTTTTTCATTTTGAACTGGTACCTCCATTAAAAGAACAGTGACCTTTTTTTTAACTCTTTCGCATCGTTTTCGTTTGAATTTCGTCTGGTTCTGATAAAAATCATGCCTGACAGAACCCAACGCTCAACCCTTTCCAATGCCCCGGTCAAATTTAGAAACAAAACAATCCTTTCACTTTTAACCGGAAGGCGAGGTGGGGATTTACAAGTCATTCATGTCTTTTCGTCATTTTCACGGTATGTTTCCAAGTTTCAATCTTTTTTCCCCCCTCTATTGTTAAAAACTTTTCATCTCAACCGTTTCCGTAAATGCTGGAGTTCAGAATATTTACGTTTCCTTTCATCGGAAGAGAATACCGATTTTAGTTTCGATACCATTTCATTGACCTTTGGAGGTCGATGTCAATTACGGTTTTCTTTTTTATTTCATTGATGTGGCTTAGAAATGAATTTGCATTTACGGAAAATGTGGTTGTGAATTCGTAATATGAAATGAATGAATGGTGATTATACAAAAGGTTATGAATTTTTGTTTCCGTTGAGCAATATAATAAAAATTCGCTATCGAGGAAGTTCGCTATCATTTTCTAAATTATAAATTTATTTCACACCTATTACACATGAGAATAATATAAAATTTCAATTACCAGCTAATCAGTTAAGGAAATTGATTTAAAATAAAAAAAATTGTGTTCATTTCATGTTGTATATTTAAAATAGTACTTATTATTAGTTATTATAATGATAAAATTTACTAATATATTATCAGTTCCTTTTTGAATTAAAAATAATTCTTCTTCATTGGCTCAACAGCCTCATGGTGGGTCAAGGTCTTCTGCCTACTGGCAGATTTCGAGACAAGAGATGTTTTCGTTTTACGGTGTAGGGTTGTCAGCTCTACTCTCAACGGTCTATAGTCATTCTGTACTGATGGAGCACTCGTAGGTAGAAGTCTGACTTGGTAGAAGCTGACTTTTTACTGTGTAGGGTTGTGACCCCTATGGCCAACGATCATATTAGACCAGGACCAACGACTTTCCGAAGTGGATTCCGAACCAGTACAATCATCCATGGAACATGTGCGACACAAACCCGAATCCTGTGGCACCGAGCGCCAGAGCGCTAACTAAAAATAATTTATATATTATATTATGATTATTATCTTTTAGATATTATTTTTGTATAGAAGAGCATAATAATTAATTGAGTATGTGACTTTTCTATTGCGCAATGAGTTATTTAATTAACTAAAAAGATTTAAAATAATGTGTTGTAAAATAGCTAATAAAATAAATTACTATGGGAATGCGAATGTGATATATCCCATTTTCTCAGTTTGGTACTCATTAATGTTAAAATAAACATACTGTTTAAATAAAACATAAATAAAAAAAAGTTTTTGGAACTAATCCCCTGATGAAGAACGTCACCCAGAAAAGTCAGCATTCACTGCAAAGGATTTTATGTTCCGTATCACATGCTGTGATTGAACTGGCGTCTGCACACTCTTTGCCTCTTAATAATATTAGCTACCGAATGCGTTGAGTCATCATTAATGAGCTTTTGTTCGTGTGTCTAGGATTTCCTTGTAGCCTTGAGAAAATGTCTTTCCATTTCAGCATTTCTTTTCTGGAGTTTTTTTCTTCTATTTTCTTTTTTTTTTTGTATTTATTTATTGCTTAAACAAACGATTTCAGTATTGCAAAAACTTGGGAGATACAATGTGAATACTAATTTTTAATGCATATGATTTATGTTTTTGAACATATTTTACTGTAAGAATATATAAAAAGTAACAACTTTGAGACAATGCAACTTTATAGGTTAGTAGTTTTTAATTTTTTTGCGGGTAATATATTTTCGTTAGTTATCTTTGCAAAGCGAATTAATGGTGCGATCATTATATATTCAAAGAATTCTAACATGTTTTCTGTAATTGTTTACTTATACAGTTTATTTTGATTGGCATGTTTACATTATTATACATTCAATAATGAATTATTTTATAAACGAAAACAGATTTGGCAGAAAACAGAAACAGGCTTATTTTAAGGAAATAAAGAGCTTTTTCTAGCAATTAATTTTTAAATATTATTTTAATTAAATGTAATAATTAATTAAAGAGAAACGTTTTAATTATATATTTTGAAAAAAATAATTATTAAAATTTAATGGAATTACATTATTATTATGATTATTATTTTTATTTTAAGAAATTTCCCTATTAATTATTTGTTGGAATGAAACGCTCGTTCTTTTAATCCAAGTATTCTCCAAAATTATGTAAGAAGGATATTTTCACAATATATTGAAAAAGGGATAATTGCAAATTATACTTCAAATGTTTAAAGGAATACTTACTGACTTTATATTAAACTTATAGTTAATAAAAAAATATTTTATTAGCTACATATATAGAGTCTCATAAGTGCTTTTAAAATAATCCCAAGCTTTAATATTTAGTTTCTCAAAATATTTTTTGGTTGACAATATGATTTTGTTTTTATTTTTCAAGTTCTTTTAAAGCATCTTGATGTTAGTGCATAACAACTTGACAATAGCGCATCAGTTTCTTTCCGTAACAAAATATGCTTGGTATTTCATTCGATATTTTCTACAAAAGAAACCGTGCGAAAACATCCCGAATTGGAATCTGAATAAACAAATCATTCTTTGTTGATATTCGAAAATTGTCTTCAGAAATGATTCCATGAATACTCACTGCTTCAAATCTCAGATAGGGTTACATATTTCTTTTTACCGAAACTTGAATTGCTTTGAATTTTTACATTTATATGCACGCTTCGAGGTAACCATAATCTATCCCAGTATCTATAAAGGATGTGCCATATGACATAAAAAAAAATAAACGAATAAAAGAAACATGAATCTATTTCAGTTAAAAAAAAAAATCGCATTTCTTCTTTCATATTTTCCATTAAGTTGGAATCAAACCTAGCCAGGTGCGAGCGAGGTATAGGAAGGCGTGTGCTCGCGGCGTTTTCCAATTCATCTCTAATGGAAGCGAATTTCAAGAGGGAGAAAAAATCAAAAATCAAACTGCCAACACGAACACGTGTCGATAAGACGCTCTTAGGAATAAAAAGTAAACAAATCATAACTGAATACATTCCTCGTGTTGAAAAACATGATGGGGGAAAAAGATGAATAAAAATGTTAGATGAAGGAAGAAAGAAAGAAAAAAAAAGAGTTGCTCTACTGATAGAGTTGGGAGCTGACGAGTCCCGAGTCCAAAAATGGGCACGCCAAGGACTTTTCGGGAGGTCCCGTGTGAGTCATTGCTTCCAGTTCAAAGGGAGAGGAAGGATAAACTAGATGTGGAATAAAGGATGAAGGGATTAGGGCTGCCACATTTGGCAAGGAATCGTAGGAATAAATTACTCCCTACAGGTAGTCCCCCGTTTACGACATACGAAAATTACTTTTCAAAATTTTTGCATTGAACTTTGCTTTCTGCATATATATACACACATAAATCATCCCGACTCATTATCTCTCATACGTATTAATTATATACGTATTGCTGATTCATGATTTGTTAGCTACATGACTCATGAAGTTTTCTTCCTGGTATAATATACGCATATGTCATATTGGGACTCATCATCGTTTATGCGTAATAATTATATGCATATTGTATGAGTGTCGCAAATTCGTGATTTGTTAGGTACATGATGCATTTCAATATTATATAATTAGCATGTGATTATCTTACTTCAATGGGGCAACAGCCCCATGGTGGACCAAAGCCGTCTCACAAGCCGATTTAATTTTTATAATCAAAATTTTTCTACTTGCCACGAAAACTATAAAACGCAAACCTGCTAAAAAACAGAACTAAACGAAAAATTGTGAAGTTGTTTGTTATAAAACAGTAGCATTGCATCCGTGCTTTTCAAAATAACCTATTGTTCTATTAAAAATATTTTATGAAAATGGCTCGTAATGAGTAACTTTATCCTCCATTTTAATGATAATTAATATTTAATAAATGTGTTTAAAGTCTTGTTAAATTGTCATTATTTTCTCAATTACATAGTATTTTATATATTACCTTTTATTGTTAAGTTGTGTATTAAGTAAATTTTAATTTTTAAAAATTGGATATTTATAACTTTTTTTAGTAATAAAATTACTTCAAAATATTAAAATTATGAAAATAATGAATTTTTCTCTTCGTTAGTATTGAAGTATACTGATAACTTTTAAAAAGCTATTTAAGTATGTAAATTTTAATAAGCTTTATATTATCGTATATTTGTCTTGTTGTATAGCTTTACAATTGTAAAATATAATATTTTCAAATATTTTTTTTTATACCCAGCAATTCTTTTCACGAAATACATTTAAATAATTTGTATTAATTATTTTATATTTTTTGTGGACATTCCAATTATATATTACGAATTAATTATTTTATACCAATTTTTATAAAGACTCTGTCAAGAGTTGTATCAAATTACCACTACTGTATCATAATTTTGATAATTTATTAAACTAACTATTTATCTTCCGCATTAAAGCGATAAAATATTATTTAAAAACAGAGAGGAAATGATTAATGTGTTATTCATCGTCCATAAACAAACAAATCCCAACTACTGTATTCTTGGCGAGATAGTACTCCTCTTTGGCGGACCTTTTTTTACTTTCAACTTTTTCATTTCGTGATTAGGAGGAGCATCTTGATAAAAGAATTCTGATTCTACTCGTTTTGTAATTCATTCCCCTCCCTTTCTATTTCTCTCCTCTTTGCATGTTATCAGTCCAGTTGTGGGGAAAAGACACAAATAAATTAGTCGGCAGACCACTATCTGCAGGTTCAGACGATGGTAATCAACTCAGTTCCAGGCTTCCCCTACTTTCGGTCTTATCGTGATGACGTCATGCCCAGCGGTCGATGTGTTGTAGGTAATAATCATTGTTCCGGACTGTGTGATTCGCATCCTTTTGTCCGTCACGAATTGGATGATTCGTTCATTGCCATGGTTGCTTGATTCTACTACGCGTAGGATGTCGCATGCTTATCGTAATGTAGTTATTGATAATGGAAACATAATGCGGGCTGTGATTTGTATATAGTCAACAGGGTTACGACTGATAACCTGTAATGAAGGGTTTCTGGCTCAGAAGGTAATGTTCTGTAAGTGCTTGAAGAGGTACAACGCTTCTGCTGATTATGATCATTATTTCTTTTATTGTCGTGATTTGGAGATAATGACGTTCTGTACCGTTTTGGAAGGGCTTTGGTTCAAACTTTGTAAATCATTATCTTGCTCAAGCATGATTTAGGTTTTTTTTATGCATAGCAAAGTTCAAATAGGATTTGCTACAAAAAATATAAGGGGTGGAAAATGTTTATTATATTTTGAAAATAGTTATCTTCATTTTAAATAAGAGATGGGTAGATAATGTAATTTATATTGTCTTCCAGCAATTAGATTCCATCTCTTTTTTATCGTAATATATGTCGGTATTGCATTTCTCATCTCACTTATTTTTAAGAGCAAATATAATTTGAGTAAAGAACAAATTAATTTTATAAGTATTGATTGCATGTTTTTTTTTTTTACTTTTAAATCAAATAAAAATTTATTTAATTTATGTGAAAGGTTTTTTAAATATGTTTTCCAATAAATTTTAATATGGGTATTAGTTTTCTTATAGCTATAAAACCATATAATTTAACTTCATTTATAAAGGGCTTGAATGACCGAGTGGCTAGCGCTCGGTACCCCAGGATTCGAGTCCCAGCGGTATCATGGATGTTTGCAGTGGATTGACCACTTTAAACCGTAGGTCTCGGTCTAATATGATCGTAGAGTGTTGGGAGGAGGTGTATTGTTACTCCGTATCCGTAGCTTATCTTCCAGCTACACGCACCTTCTGGGTAGTGCTAAGTGAGTCACGTCGGTGCAGCGCTTACCTTAAAGCATCCAAGACAACTGTCTAAGTGTTTGCTAGCTGCATAAAAAAAGAAAAAAAGCTTCATTTATAGTGTATAGTAAGTTTCTACTCTCCATACATAGTAGGATTATTTGTTTATTCAGAAATTATTGTAAGCTTTTTATATTATTTCTTCGATTCTCTTGGGCAATAAAATATTCACACCTTTTTCACTAAAATAAGTTATCCCATGTAACACACGATGTGAAGAGGCAATTTAACGATTTCTGCCATCGCCCCTCTTAATATACGATTCCCAAGGGCCACTTTCGTCCTTGAGAACTTCTTTTGTTGATGCCTGAAATTAATAATTCATAAGATCCGAACATTTTGGAATCTTTTTTTGCCTTCGAATTCTGCATTGGAAGAAGAAATAAAAAAAATTGAAGGGCGAAGGCAAGTTCTACTACAGCTGAACTCTTCTCCGTCATCATCCTTCCATTGGATGAGGGAGAGAGTATGACAGGCATTACCGTTAAAAAGCAGGATGCACCATGATTTGACGTTTTTATTCGGTTTTCGTGTCTCTAACTAAACGGAATTCATCACTGACAGCATTGCTTTCTTCTTCTTCTTTCACAATTTTTTTCTTCTTCTTCTTCTTCCTGAGCAGTGATTATTTAAATGCTGATTTATTTTTTTTTCTTGTTTATTGTTATGTAAATTTTGTTCAGGATTTTTGGATATATGGGTTTCGTGTTGGATAATGGTGGTTGTTAGGAATATTTTTAGGCCTTTTCTTTTTTTTTTTTCTTCTCTTGTGCTCTCTGACTTGCATGACTGGTGGTATGTGGTGATGCATATATTTTTTTCACGGTGCGATAGAAATTCGCTTACAGAAATTGCTTGCCACACATGGTTTTAAACTGAGAATCGCTTGAATAAATGCCCTTTTTATAACTGAGATTTCGAGAATATTTCTGATTTATTGTAATGTATCTGACTGCATGTTGTTTTCGTTGGAATAAAATTTCGTGGGGGGATGAGTACACCACCCACCGACTTATCTTTATTTCACTGCTTACATATTCAGTACATTCACAGTGGTAAAGACATGCTTTTCGGATTCATTATAGGATCATTTTCACGATGCTATGTCAAGCGTTTTACGTATCAGCGGAACAAACATGCAAAAATAGCCCTTTCTATCATGTCTATTTGAAGCACCGTGAAATAACATACTTTTTGCGAAATAATTTAGCCTACACGAATAATTATTCATTGAAATATATGTTATTTTAACGTACGCTTGTACACGTGTGTTTTTGGAAAGGATATCTTGTGGTATATTGTGTTATGACATCTCTTCAAATTTCACGTAAAAAAATCTTTTTAAATTTATAAATTAACTGGTTAATCTTACATTTTAGCAGCCAATTGTTCTTTATCCACTTATGAAAAGGCTTCCTAATAAGTTCAAAAATTTGTTGCAATTTAGAATTCTATATATGGAAGATATTATATTTCAATCATATAAAAACTTATATTACAATATATGCCATTATACTGCTTTGTTTTCTACAAAATTTGAAATAATTATTTCCTTTTTTTTTAAAGGATTTATTATTATATTATACTAAAATATTTCATAGACAAAAATCAAATTCATTTTTAAAAATTAAACAATTTTATCGAGTGAATATCTTTCATAAAGTTTTCTAGAACTGTATCAGTTTTATGCTTTTTTTTTTCATACTTTAAATCATGGTAATTTGATAAAAAATATATATAATAATGATATTTTTAAAATTTTCATTCATATACGAGAAACTTTGCTAAACCATTCTTACCCCAACCTTCCTTTGCGTCCTTACTTTACTGGCAAAATTCGAAATAGTACTGATATAAAATAAGAATAAACCATTAAATAAAAAGTGTTAGGGCCTTTGAAAAAATCTTTTTACTAAGGTTGAACTACGTCAAACTCTACGAAATGCCTAACAGTACGAAGATATTTCTCATGCTGAAAAGGTTTGCGAACTAGAATAAAGCTGGATGGACGTGGTAAGAAAGGCAACTGTTCAATGAAAAGGTTTTCTTTGAGAAGGTCTGTCATCTGTGATTTATGTTTAGTTCAGTTACAGTAATTTATCTCTCAGTTTTCTATGTGACCTCATACTTAGGTAGCATACAATGTCAAATAGTTTTTTTTCTTTGATTTTTGCTTTCGATGTCTAGAAATGGAAATGCATCATTCGGGTACAATATAAATCAGGAATCGATGTTTTTGAGAAATGGTACTGAATGTCTATAAATAATACTAAGAATGTTAAAAGAAATATTTCATTTTTCAAGCATTTTTGTTTATCGAACTAAAAGAATATGATTTTAAATTTTCCATTAGAATTATTTATGGATACTTACTTATCCAGTTATATTTTTGTAATGTCACTTAATAGATTTTTTAAAAATAATTTCCTTGTATTAATGTAATAGTTCTTTATATTTATTCAAAAAATTTATGCCATGAAAGACATAAGTGAATCTGTTATTTATTTATGAAAAAAAAAACATCATTAATTGAAAATTTTTTTCATCGTATTTCACATTAGTTTATCACTTGCATTGACTATCACATACTTCATTTAACAAATTTGAATTAATAATGGTTATCAACATCATTGGAGCAACAGCCCCATGGTGGACGACCTTGGTCCAATACTGGCAGATTTTGTGATAGGCGATGTTTTCTTTTTACTTGGTAGGGTTGTCAGTCCTACTGCCAATGCCCTACATCCATATTAAACCGGAACCTATGGTTTAAGGTGTATTCCGAACCACTATATACATCCATGGTGCCGCCGAGGCTCGAATCCGAAAACTGTGGCTTTAGTCACTCAGGCATCAAGCCACAATAATGATTATGCTTCATGAAAATTAAATTAGTTAACTGAATAGAAGTTTAGAAAGTAAAAAATTAAAATGCTTACAAGATGTTTCATGTGCATTAAAATAATTTTTTACATTAAAATAAAAAATATCCGATAATATAAATTGAACCCTTCATTTCCCCATTTGAAACTGTAAATATAATTCAAAATAATAGGAGACGTTTCTAGATTTTTTGTTGAATGTATTATTATATTTTTTATACATTTGCAGATTGTAGGAAATATTTTAAATTGTATATTTTTTATTCATTGCAGAAAAAACTCGAGCAAAGGTGACAAAGGTCTGGATGTGGATGACACGGATTCTGAGTACAGCAACGATGCCGTTGCCACTCGAAGCCAGGCAAAGATGTCTCTTTTGGGCAGCACCTCCTTCTGTTGCGCTTCTGGTCAGAAAGAGGATTACATTCCAGACGCCAGGATACTGCCGGCTTCGAAACCGCCCAAGAAAAGACCACCGAACATCTCGGTGAAGAAGGAATGCGATCCGTCCACACCTAGAACACCACTTTTGAATGCTGGAAAAGGGCTGTTGGCGAAAAACAAGAAGGGGAAACTACAACAAGATAATGCTGAAGGTAGGGAAGGGTTTAGAATATTATTCATGATTTTCAAATACATCAATTATATCGAATGATTTCCAACAACAAAAAACATAATCGAGCAAATGTAACTAAAAATGGAAATGAATATCTTATAAATTAAAGGGTATCTTATAAATTAAAGGGTAGTAAAGGGGTTTTTAAGGGTATTCTATTAGAAATACTTTTAAATACATTAGAAAGATTTTTTTTATCTGTAATCCATTTCAAACTCAATAAATTTTTGAAAAATCAATTAATCGTAAATAATTCTGGTTTGGTTCATTTCTTTTTTAATTTAAAAGCTAAATTTTCTCTGGAAAATTTTAACTTTGTTTCCTTTTTTTTTTAAGCTTTCTTTTACAGATATTTAAATATAAATCAAAATTAAATAGTACATATATTCCAATTAAAACTCTTGAAAATAATAATATAATTGTAAAAATTGAAAATTATCACTTTTAAAAATATTCCTCAATAAATCAATTAAAGTTTTACATCTAGGACTTTAACATGTTCTTATCTGTCTTAATTAATCAAATTCATTATTCCGCCAATTTATACATTACCAACAGTAAAATCGTTTATTTTTGTAAATTATTAATTATAAATTATATTTTTAGTTTCAGATGTGCAAGTTCATTCAAACGAGAAATTATCTGTGAAATCCAACTTGGAAGAGATCAAAACACGCCCGGCCATTCATGAAATCGACACCAGATTGCGTCCGCCAGAGGAAAGACGAAAGATAACACCACCATCTCCCCAACGTCGAATCATGCACAGAGAACCACCACTTGCTCTTCGAAAGGATCATCCGGATATTCGCAAATACACGGATGGTATGCGAAAGCTTCGCAGTGCGGCTCTTCCTAATCAATCAATTGAAATTACGAATGCAAATGCGAACAAATGCAAGCATGCAAATGAAAAACTTCAGAATTTACCAACCGATCCAGAGGAGAAAGATGATGATGGATTCATGGCATCAGCAACTGTCGATTCCAATGCGTGTACTGTTAACCAAGGTGACCTTGGTATGAAAGAAACTTTGGTTCAGAATGGGCATAGTGGTAATATGATTGACTGTGGTGAAAATATGAATAAGTCTCACGAAAGTGAAGATTTTGATTGTCCTTGTTGTGACAGAAATTCTATCATGATGGACGAAACTGGACTGTCAGATATCGAAGTGAAAATGTTCACTAGCTGCGATGTCATCGCCCCAGTTGAGGAAACATTAAATGAATTAAAAGACGTCAAAGAAGATTGTGATAATAAGGTAAGTCTTATTTTCCATTTTCTAAGTACTATATGCTTATCAAACTTTTAATTTATAAGCTATTTGCTTATCATTTCATGTATAGGGTTTCAATTTTGATTTGTTGCAGTTTAAATAGAATTTTAATAATTATTGACTTATAAGATTAATGACAGAAATATTAAAAAATAATAACAAAGTTATTAATTATAAAATATAAAAAATATAATAACAAAATTATTAAGTGCAAAAATATAAGAAATATATAATTACAACAAAGATATGAAATTTTTAATAATGGAATTGAAATTTTGCTTTGCTTTTTTTTTTCTTCTATAAGTTTAATTTTGAATTAACTAAAAGACTTTGAAGCATTTGAATTTTTGTTTACATTATAATGTGTATATTTAAACCTGGATTTGAATGAACTGATAAAATTAAAATGAAACATTTAATTTTATATGCCACAAATTATGATTGTCTCATACGAGTGCGCACAATATAAATAATTGTACTTTCTAAGTGTGATAATAATCAGTTCTAGGAACATGTTTTCTTTTTTTCCGGATGACATTCATTATGATCCTAATTCCTTTTTCATCTCTGAATTTCATATGTAACATATTTATCCCTTCCATAAATAATCCTTAGCATTCTTGGTTCAACATTCCTTAAATAGCTATTATATTTTTCTTTTAGAAAGAATATAACGAATTTCAAATTACCTGACGTACAACATTCATCTAGGTAACTTCAATTAGTCTTCGTCTTAATACTTCACATAGCTGTTTCACGATCTCCGCTGCCTCCGAATAAATATTTGTTTTGTCTAGATACGAACAACCGGTAGATAGGGATGAGCCGTGCCTCAATTCCGAGTTGATTAACTGGAGAAAAGTTCGGTAGACAGACCATGTAATAAATGGCATTCCACACTGATACATGCGTACCACTTTTCCAAATAGCTAATACGGTTCAAGCATACAAGGCCGACGACATCAGAAAGGTTTTTTTTTATACCTCCTTTTTTTCTCTCGCTCTCTTTATTTTTTTATTTATTTTTATTTAGTGTTGTGTTGTTATTTTATAATACTTCACCTTTCGGTTTAAGAATCAAACTGGTCTTATAATTGTGATATCACCTACTGTGCATCAAGGTCGCTCAAGGTGAATGGGTTGCTTTTGGAACATTTTGTTTCCCTTTTCCTGATTTTTTGTTTTTAAAAAAGATCTTTGGTTTTATTTGGTTCATTTCAAAATAATATTTTTTGCTTTGTAGGTGTATTTTTTTCTTATTTGTTCATCATAACATTTTTTTTTCTTTTAAATTACAGTCTACAATTTTTAGGAACAATTTCTTGAAAGATAAATTCTAAAAACATACAGAAGAAATAAATTGTTTTTATCGGTGCTCTTAAAAATATATTTAGGTTTACTTTTTTTAACTCTTGGAAAAGAAAAATAATCTTGTTGTTCTTATATGTTACAATCACGATTCTTTCTTTCTTTAATCTTTTTATGTTATTATATTATTTTTATGGCATTTTATTGATAAATTAATAAATCAACGTTTCAGTATTCGAAACTTGTTAATATCACTAAAACTAAGATAATACTATTATTTTTACAAACTTATTTGCAATTTTATGTGTATATAATCTCACCTAAAATCTTTCTAGACATATTTTTAGAGGTTAAGATAATGGTGAAGAGTTGTTTTCAGGAAAAGTCTTTAAAAGAACAAGGAAAATTATTTATCGGTTTTAAAAATCAAGCAATAAAATAAATTTATTTTGCAAAACAATTACGTTTGGAAGATAATTTTCATAACCATGTGTCGAGAATACTAAGAAATTAAAAGAGATGCAGTTTTTGAACTCCATACAATTTTCTATGTTTTAACAGTTTCACACAAAGTTCAAAATTTTAAGTATTAGAATTTATAAGTTATCAACTTAGCTATTATTTATCAAACAAAATAAACTTGAAAGAAATTATTAGTCATTTAATAGATAATCAGAGCTTGTCACTAGGAAGTTATTTTATCTCGGCCAGTTATTTTATCAACGCCAATTTCATTTCGAAATTGGCGTTGATAATTGTGTCTATTAGAATTTAAGTTCCATTTAAAACTTTTTTCTTAGCTGTTTGAAGAAAATTCCCCTATTATTAAAGTAGTTAAATACATATAAAGACATAAAAGGGATTTTTTTAAAAATATTTCTATTATTACGTTGGCATAGCATTCAATTATATTTTTATTTCAACTGGATTGGTTGACGTATAACTAATAAACAATGGAACAACAAATGAAATATGTATAATAAAAGTTTGCCCATTCAGAGATTTTGTGGAGAGTTTTAAAAATGATTCTAATAATATACTAAAAGCGGATGTGTTGAAAAGGATATATATTTATCCATGCATATAAGTTCAGTAGAGCATAGAAAGTGCACCGGATAGCACCTCATCAAAGCCAAGGCCCTTGGACATAATTGACTTCCTAAAGGAAACGGCAAAAAATGGATTTCAACGAAAACTCGAATCGGAATTGTTTTTATAAAATATATTTATGATTACATATTGCATTTTATTAGTATTTTTTTCTATTTCACTCCTTTATTATATATATATATATATATATAATATTCATATTCCCTATATTTTTTGAACCATATAATTTAAGATAAACATTGATTAAATGAAAATATTACCGAAATAGATTTTATTTCAATTGTCCTATATTTGTTATCCAATGCATTTATGCTTTTAAAATGGAAGCATTAAAAAAACATTTTTTGCTTATTATTCAACAAAAGGTATTTCAGTAACCTGAAATATAATATTTATATTCCCCATACTTTTTTGTACATATAATTTGAAATAGAAATTGATTAAATGAAAATATTACCGAAATAGATTTTATTTCCATTTTGCTATTTTTGTTATCCAATGCATTTATGCTTTTAAAATGGAACCGTTAAAAAAACATTATTTCTTATTATTCGACAAAAAGTATTTCAGTAATCTTAAAAGATTTTTCTCTAGAACAACTATATAAATAAAATACTTTTTTCTCTCGATTCCCGAATGTACTTCGCTGCCAGCGAAGAAATATTTATATCCTTAGCAGAGAACATTCCGAGATCTCTTCATAATCTCCAGCTCTTTGCCATAAATGTTTTACCTCCTTCTGGAATTCCACATAAAACGTTATCAGTGGGACATATTCCCAACAGTGGACACAGTCCAGATGAAATACTTCTCTCTCCCAGTGAATTTTCTCCCAGTTCTGAAGAGATTTCTTTTCTGCAAGGAGATAAAAAACTGTCAAACCGTTGAAAACCTCAAGGATGGAATGCTTTTTTTTCCTTCCTTGCAACTTATCCTGTACCTCCCATCGGGATTAAAATTTCTAAACATACGGCCTATCTGCTAGATGGAAAGACCGTTTATCGAGATGAAAATCCGGAAGGTTTGAAAAGAAATGCACTTCAGGAAAAAATGTCTTTCGCTATATCCTTAAAATGAACGTCTTTTCAACGGTCGATTGCTATGTGCACATACAAAGAGAAGAGAAATGTGGATTTTTATTTTTCTGGAAAAGTTAATAAAGTAGTTTCTTCTTGTCAGATTCTTAAACTGGAGCTGCATATCCACCAAGATCATTTCAATTTTTAAAATATTCAAACTGTATTTTCAATTTCATGTATTACTTTAAAAAGTTTCTAAGATATGTAGAATAATAAGAACAAAACAAATAAATTGTTTGAAAAATATAAGACGTTAGGAAAGTTCTTTTAATATATTGAAAATAAAAGTTTTTAGAATTTGATGTAATGATGTAAGCAACTTGTGCATTGATGTAAGCACTAATAGTGGATTTTAGTGGAAAATTTATCAAAATCTGAATGTGTTTTTTAAAAATGTAATTAAAATAATTTCATGTTATAACATCAAAAATGAGTACACGACATCTGATATACCACTGCACATAAAAACGTCTAATTTTAAATCAAATGTTGTTTTTCGAAATTATAATAATTAATATTAGAATTGAAAGCATTTTTAGATTTTTTTGTAAGTTTAAGATTTATAAATTAGAAAATTATAATGCAAATACAAATATTAAAATACCCTATATATTAATCCCCCTAAAATAACGTTAAATACATTAAATTCAAAATTTTAAACGCAATAAACAAACACAATGATTTAATTATGTAGGAAAGTAAGATGAGAAATCAAAATTATTTAAATTGCTCTAAGTGGAATGTTTTGAATTTGCTTTTTATCAGTAATACAACATTCTCCATGCATTTGTTTCCCAAAAGATAAGCAGCTGTTAGAAAGGAATTATGTTGAGCAACGTATATCGTATTGTGGTTGCTTTATCAACGACAGCATATTTGTACAAACACTTAAAGTGATACATTTATCAGCTCGTGAGTTGCAAACATCATCGAAACTTCTTTGAATAGATTTCAAACATGTTCTCGGGTAAATAAACTTGATAAATTTGGAACATCAACTATTATCGGTTTTGTGTTAGTAATATAGATTTAAAGAAAGCAGATTCATTTTTCACTTGTAATTCCATCATTATATGTTAGAGCCGGATATGGATGTGGTCTTGATTCAATGTTGCTTCAAGGTAGAAATTGAATTATTTCTTAAAATAATAACGAGATATATTTTTTTTATAACTTTCATATTTATTAAAATTGCAAAGACATCACTGCACGACTGCAACACATAACACACAAAACAAAATTATATAACAAATATTTACAAAATAATTTTAAATGCAAGTTCGCTTAAGAGTCTTTATTGCCTGGAACTTTTCACTCGACTGTCGACTCCCTTTTTAATACCTCTCTCTCCAGGGTCAAACGGGGGTAAAAGAAAAAACAACATGCAAATCAAAGTCTAACGTAAGGGTCAACTCTCTTTGAAAGAAATATCTGCCAACCTTGAACTCTTCCCCGTTGGCTATATAGTTTGTTTCGGGAAGGCATGGTGGATCCTTACTCTATCATACTTCAATTGATTAACACATTGTTGGAAAACTAAACCTTAGTGATGTCAAAAAACAATAATTACTGTTATCTGAATTAATTACTGTAATCTAATTAACGCCATTTTAAATGGTAAACTGGATTTTTCCCGTTTTCTGTCTGTAGAACCCAAATTTTTCTTGGTTTTCCTTAAAATTCCTGTATGGCAATTTCTTTCTTTTTTTTTTTTTTTTTTTTTTTAACTTTTTCTTTTATAAATGCAATAATCGATCCTTTCTTAACTGTTGTTCGCTCTAAAAAAACGCTAAAACTGTTAAAAACATTTACCAAATAATTAAATAAAATAAAAATCTTTGTTTAATGAAACTTTGAATTAAAAATTTTACACTAAGTTATAAATAATATTTTTATGATACACATTGTAACTAAGTATTATTAACATTTTTTTATTAAAATTATTTATTTATTAATCCTTATTTATCCTATAATAGAAGCCCCTTTTGAGTTCTTTGAATTAAAAACAAATTGAGTCGTAAAAAAATTTGGCAAATTAAATATTTCTGTTTGACTGAAAAACGGATTTCTAGGAAAAATATTAAGTAAAATAAAAGTAACAATAAGCTTAAGTATCAATGAGTTTATTCTTTCCTAAAAAAAAATTAAATGAGAATATTTGAAAGCTCATTATTAAATGATAATTTTGTAAATTTTATTTTTTTTCTTTTTATTGTATGTAACTAACTTCTTAAAAATGCTATTGAGAGCTCCATCAGTAAATAAAAAAAAAAAAAAAAAACTCTAATACATTTTAGAAAATTTTAATCTACAGCTTAGTTTAAGAAAGCTACAATAGAAACTTTTCCTTGTCGTTCACTAAAGAATAAAGCAAGAAAAGAAAAAAACTTTAAACTTTTCGTTTTTAGTAGGGGAAAAAAATGAGGAAAAACGAAATTAAAAAGAGAAATCTAATGTTAGAATCAATATCCTCAAATACTATCGTCTTTGCCTGATGAAAGTTAAATTACTTTTCTTTTAAGTTCCCTGTGTAATTGTACTTTATTTTTAAAAAAAATAGCTTGTTGTCGCTTCAGAGAGCTTAAATACACATCAAAGGACGCCGTCCAGTTTTTATGTGTGAAAATACCCTGTGTTTTCTATTCAGAAAAGATAAAAGAAGTTTTTTTTTGTCTTCTATTAAATGGAAGGGATGAAACTCTATCGTTTACAGCTTTGCTTGAACGTGTATTTTAAAAGACTTTGCGAAAAAAAAATTTGTGCCTTATTGAATGTTATGTTAGAGAAAGAAATTCGTAATTTAAAATATACATTACTAATATTCATGCATATCGGGTAACTCATTATTAGTGTAGTTTTATTTAAATATTTATTGTAAAAACTGCCTTGTCGGGTTATGTGTTATTTTTTTCAATTTTTGAAAGATTCGTGGCTTAGATGTTTCCGACTAAAGAAACAACAGATATTTTTTTAAAAGTTGTTTTTATTTTATAAAATTTTAAAATCTTATTCTAACTTTTTAAAACTTGTACTAATAATAAATATTATTTTCATTCTAAATATATCTTTAAAAAATGGCATAACAGGTGATTAGGCAAGAGGAAGTATGATTGTTTTGATAAATTCATTGTTTTCAATTTCCTGTTTTCGTATCTTAAGTTTCGGGAAACATAATTACTTTTTTAAAAGAAGAATTTCGAATACTTTCTCCGCAAATGTAAGTGTTTATTTCTTTCTTTAAAGAAAAACCTGTTTTTACTTTTACTCACGATCTAAATAAACATAATTACATGTGTTGTGTAAATACTATTATACTCCCATCTCACTTAATTTCTACCAAAATTATTTGTAACGAAATTCAATTATAAATTATTTTCACTCGTCAAAATTAAACTTTCTATAATAATGAAACTTCACCAAAAAATAAATATTATTTAATGATTCTACTGTTGCCTTTCAGCTGAAGAACTTCTATTGTAATTAAATATATATTATTTCAAAATACAAATAATATAAGAATCGTGAAATTTCTGTTTTGCCTACCATAACTGCATTAGTGGGATTTTTTTATTTAACGTCAAAGTGACAGGCGTTTTGACATGTAACACCTCTTTAGCTCTACATTATTAAATTCCCGTTTTCACTACTTTCCAAAACAACATTTGTAAGTATAATTATGTAGATTACAACGAACTAAAAAACCTATTACTTAAATTAAATAAAAAAGATAATATTGAAATCCATAAATATAAAAATACGAATATGGATTACATGAAATATTCAACATTTTGAGAACGCAATAATTAAATTATAATTATTTTCTAAAAAAATTGCAAATAAACGTTTTCTTCTCAAAACATATAGTAATTTTAAACTTCTATGATTTGGTTTGTAGCTTTATGGCCAATTTTTGCACACTTTAGGCTTATTAGACCAGAACCTAAAGTTTACGGGGATTCCGAACCACTAACAAACATCCCATGCCCCTACAGGATTCGAACCTGAAGCCTGTAGCATAAGGCTAGAGCACTATCCAATTGGCCATCAGTCTGCTAAACTATTCTATGAGTTTTCGTTCTTTTAGTTTTCAGTGTTTTTATATTTAAAAACCGTAGTAAATAATTGATATTTAAAAAAAAATTTGAAACTATTTTTCCCATAAATGTTATGATTTGCTTCTTTTTGGATAGTAAAAGTATGCATTCTAAATATAGACTGTGCAATTGTGCGTCGCCTAATAAAAGAATTTTTATAAAAAAAATTCCAGCTACGGATATGATACATTTACATTAAAAAACTTGAAACAGCTCCAAATGCTGGAATTATTGCCTCTTAATTAATTTCCTTTTCAATTTTTTTCCTTATTTCATAAAATAAATATTTTAATTCTGAATAACTCTTGATAGCAGGTCCTTTTTAAAATCAAATTAAATTAAAAAATATTTTCCCAGCTTTGCAATTGAATATTAAAATTAAAAGTCTTCGAAGTTGATTAATTAAAAAAAAAACCTGCATTGTATTGAGTGCTTCACTTTCGTTTTTACGTATTCATTTTTCGAAAAGCTGTTTCGTAGACTTCTTCATATACCTTCACCGAAAAAAAAAAGCTACCTTTTTAACGTCCAAGTATTTGAACCATGAAATTAATTAAAAACCAAAAGGTAAAAAAAAAAAAATTGTTCAAAAGTCCTGTTGCAGCTGTTTCATTTGGACTTTCAAAGCTGCGACATCCTGCGTAAATTAATATTCCGAGCATCAAAAGAAAGTTTTTGAAACCTTGCATATTAAAAGTGAGGAGTATAAAAAGCAAATACAAAAGAATGTGTTTTTTTAAATCCCTCTCGCTAATCCAGCTCCTTATTTTCGTTTGAGTTTTTTTTGAGCCGGCTGTATTAAAGTTTTGTTTTTATTATAATTTTTGTTTTTGTATCTGGTGTATAATGTAAAATGACTGTATGAAAGCATATACTACAAAAAAAATATTAAGTAGACATCTGCTAATTAAAGCACATAAAATAAACACTGATATAAATTTATACGAAAATGTTATTTATAAGTACTATTTATTTCTTATTATACAAGCATGTATATTTTATACGAATACCAGAATGCAGGTATGAACAATATTTTTCTTTTCAGTTTTTATTATGTTTAATTAAAATGTTTCTTATCTCAAACAAAATTATAAGCATGTATTAAGTTTTGTTTTTATTATAATTTTTATTTCTTTATCTGGTGTATAATATAAAATGACTGTGTAGAAGCATATATTACGAAAAGAATATTGAGTAGCCATCTATGAATAAAAGCACATAAAATAAACACTGATATAAATTAAAATGATAATGTTATTTATAAGCTATTTATTTCCTATTACAAGCGTATATATTTTATACGAATACCAGAATGAAGGTATGAACAATATTTTTCTTTTAGTTTTTATTATATTTAAATAAAAATTTCTTATCTCAAGCAAAACAGTTTATTTTTTATTTAACGTAACGTAACTACTGATGTTTAGTTGGAGTACAGAGAGTAATACCCTGTACCTCCATATCAATAATTACTATTTTAAAAACATAATTATAAAATCTAAAATTTAAAAAATTTATAAGAACAAGAAAAATAATAGAGCACATCTCTGTATCTTTTTGGTTTACAAATATAATGAAATAATTTTAAAAATTAATTTTTAATTTTTGACTGTAATCGAAAATAAATAAATGAAGTTAATCCGTTAATATTAAGGATTATTATTTTGTTTCAGTTTTACTGTCTTTATTATTATTTTTTTTTTGCAGTATTGTTCTTCATTCTTGTTCCAAAAGTTTATTTTTTCCTACAACGTGATTGCTCACTTAAAGAATGTCAACTTTTTTTTTCTTTATCTAAATGTGATCGTAATCGTTAAGGAATGCATTCTTGACTGACATTGTACCTATTTTTGTAGCTACCGTAAATAGTAGATTTTTATCAATGTTTCTTTTTTTAATCCCCTCTTCACTCAGTTTTAAAAAAAAATATCAACTTAGTTTGAACCAGAAACAAATTAATGAAAAAAAAAAAAAAAAAAAAAAAAAAAAAGGTTTTCCCCGGTCTTTGATTAATTTTCTTTTACAATGTTGACAAAGATCGAGCGGAGTGGAGGTGTCAGCCCACTGCTTATCAGCCAGAATGAATGGAGCCGGTGTAGTAGTTGTAGTTGTTCCTCTCCCGGGTCCAATTCTGCGGCCTTAATAGAAAACTAGATTTCTTTTTCTTTGTTTTGTCTCGGATTAGGCTTAACCCCGTGGTGCTCTCCCACCAAGAATGTCCTAAGCCATAATAGGGAAAAATAATGACATGAAATTCGTCTTGAGTGACCGTACGAAAAGGAGGTTCACTGTCTGTCTTTACTTAGGGGCTATTCAAAAGTAAGGGTTCCGCTATTTGTTAGTTCCAGTTCCATGGCTATGGTGCCAGACTTCGTTGCAAACGTTGGCCTAGTTTTATTTGTTCATCACGCAATTTTATTATTATTATTATCATTATTGAAGATCGTCATAGATTTTTAAATTACTATCTGTATAATACACTACATTTCTCATGAGAATATGCATATTATTACCATTATGATACACTGATTGTTCTCAAATTTCCATTTTTTTTTTTTGGAGAAATGTCGTCTTAAGATAACGTATATTTAGAGACAACTGATAATTTAGCGGAATGGCTGGATAGTAAACAAGCGATAGATTACTTTTTTTTTTAAGAAATTCAAATATAGGAAACTAAAGAATAACTTATTAACTTAGTAAATTAGTATATTTATTTATAAATTACAGCTTGCAAGTTAAAATGAATTTGATTAGATAGTAAACACGATAGACTACTTTTTTTTACGGAAATTCAATTATAGAAAGCTAAATAATAATTTATTAGCTTAGTATATTAGTATATTTATTTATAAATTATAGTTTGCAAGTTAAAATAAAATTTCGCAATTTTTTTCCCCGTTGTATTCCTGCAATTTAACATTTTCTTATTTATTCTATTTTTTTGCTTAAAAAAAACAAATGGTTATTGTTTGCTTTTAATTTCTAGATTTCATTTTTTTTTCATAAAACATTAATAACTCTTAGGTTTTTATATAAATAAATTTGACGAATTTAAATACATGTGTTATTTCCATTTCCTTTTTTCTTTGCTTTCTACACAAAGAATTACACATTCTTTCTCCTTCATATCTTCTAAAAAATTATTCATTTTTATTCATAATAATATGAATTAAAATTTCAATTATCTTCTTGTTATCTCCTTATCTTCTAAAAAAGTTAGGAAATCAATAAACAAAAAATTGAAGCGCATTTTCTTGAAAAAATGTTGATTTCAATGTTGAAGAAGATGTGAATATAAATAAACAAAGAACAAAACTTAAAATTTTATGAATTGAAAGATGTTGATTGGTACTAGTTGCTTTTAATTACTTAAATTTATAGACAAACTTAGATAATAATGTTATTATTTATTCAATCAATATTAGCACATACAGGCAACATTTGATAATAATGAACGTTTTTATTCATATTATCATTGTTTCTTTTAACGTTTTGAAAATATTATCATTTAATAAACAAATTCTTTCTATTTTATAGTGTCAATAAATAACACAAATTAATCGTTCATTGTTATTAGTCGTTTTTAAAATGCATAGACTAATGCAATTTTTGCAAATTACTGCATAGTTGAGCGGTGACATACAAAATATATAATTTTAAGATCATGAATATGTGATATGTTATTTTGTAGTTTTTCTTTTTTATACTGTTAAATATATAATCTTCCTGTTCTATTATTTTCCTTAATGAGTTTTCAAAATGAATCAACTATTAATGCTTACAAAACAATTTATTCGCGTTGTTATGAATCGCTCATTGTATACCGTCCCCAACCCAAACAATCCATTGTGAGTTAAACAAAAGAAGAGCAAGAGGATACGGATGAGGGATTGTAAGAGGATGAGGGAAGACAAGCAAGAAGACAGAAACACAATTAATCGGAATCGCCGTCGCTTGACCTTGTTAGGCGAAGAGGGGGAACTTAGAAACTTGTCTTTAGTTTTCTCTGTCCATCTATTTGTGGTCAGTTAAGGAGTTTAGGTAAAAGTAATTCTTCAAAAAGTTAATGGACTTTTCCCAATAGTATTTTTGGTACAAACAGACTTGACTCTCCTTCTAAATTAAAAAAACTGTTTAAAGTTTTTATGGATAATTAAGTAAGCACTCGAATTATATAATTTACATTAAAAGGAATTTTCTTTTTTAGTATTGTTGTTAAATTTTAAGAAAATCATTGACCTTAATTTGACTTGTCTATTATTTTTTTCAATTCCTTCTATTAGCTCACACTCTCCCTATATATATCTTGTCCAAATTTTCAATCGTTAATAAAATATTTTCATATATTTAATATATTCTTTTTATTCATCCGCTCAAGTTCAAATACATTTTTTGAACTTATAGTGGAGGACACTGGATGTCAATACAATTTTTTCAAATATTAATTCAGTTATTTATATTATTTAAACCATTAAATTTAAAAGAAAATAAGATGATCAACAATCTAAATCTGTTTTTTTTTTATTAATTGAATTGAACATATCTTTATTATTGGTCCAGCGCAGAAGACAATTTTGGTTTATATTAATTTTGTAAAATATTTTTTTTCATTGCATTGAAAAGCACAAATGCTTGTAACAGTGTATCAGCTTCTTTATTACCTTCAAATAATCAAATGCAAAGCGACAATAATATTTTCTAATAAAATTTATATTATAAAAATACACTGAATCACATTTATTTTATTTTCTTACTTTTTTTTTAACATTTTCATTCCCACAAATAAAAAACAATTTTAATTTAATCATCAATTTATCCATTCAATAACTGTATACGAATGACAATTTTATTTCCTGCATTATGGATACGTTTTTGTCGTGCCTCATAATATCCTACCCTTAATTCGACCCTGTAACACATATTCCGCGAAAAGGTCCTCTCTTTTCCTGGAATCCGGGTTAATAAATCAAATCTTGGGCAAATTGCAAATAACCTTGCACGTGCCTGCGTAACTTAAAGCCTTGGAAACAAAATATGTCAAAAGTGCCCCACCTGGGCTAGGTTTTCTTGTGGCTTTCTCTTCGATGAAATGCCCCCAAATTAAGGCCTCCCACTCACTCAACTGCGAGCGTAGTTGAAATTAGATCTAACAAATGGATTTCACTAATTCAGTACACGGCAATGCTTCCCATTTCCTAAAAAAGACAATGGACGAGAATTAATGATTTCCACAAGCTATTGTTTGGGCATCTTACCTTATGGCGAATGAGAGATTTTATGTTTCCGCTGGACTCAGATGCACTGCTTGAAGAAAATGCTTAATTAGTCTGATCTTGTGGGAAAAAAGGTAATTGTCTTTTCAACTTTTTTTTTGACCCAGTTTAATGAAAAAGGTTTATGAATATTTATTTGGACATATGACATTCAGTACAAGTTTAAATTCTGCGTTAATAAACTGTACCCCTTAGAATGCTTTTATTTTAACAAATGTGTGTTATAAATTGAAGAGTATTAACAATTATTGGCAGCCCCGATTAACATGCGATTCCTACAGTAAGGTTAACATGAAGATTTCTCCGTAGAGCAAAGGTTGTCTTAATAACTTTTAGAAGAAATCCTCAGTATTTTTTAATACTGGCCGGTACAAAAAATTTCACTTTTTTTTATTGTTCTTGAGGTCAAATCTTTTTGTTTGTTCGATCAGCAACGATATATATATATATCTATATTCTTCATTGCGCAGCATTGCCATGGTGGGCCAACGCCGTCTACCTATTAGCAGATTTCGAAACAGGAGGTGATTTCTTTTTACGGGGTAGAGTTATCAGTCCAACACTTGATTAGACCAGGACCTGCGATTTAAAATGGAGTCCAAACTACTACAAATATCCATGGCATAGCTGAGACTCGAACGCGAAACCTGTAGCACCAAGCGCTAGTAACGCGGCCATCAGGTCCCCACATATATTCCTGACTACAATGTTGTAGGGAGTTTAGCTGTACTTGTAGATTTTTTAATAATTGTGTTCTATAAAATAACTTATTGATTCTAAATAGTTTTATTAATTCTAAAATAATATTTTCTTTTAAAATACTACCTAATTGTATTTACGTTGATATCATTTTTTCACTTTGGCATTTTAATTGATATTGAAAGGAAAATTTCAAAAATCATTTCATATAAAAATAATACTCTCCTTTCTCTTCATATTCAAAGAAGTGTTGTTTTTGCTTTGCCTTAAAATCCTTAAAGAAAAAACAATTTCACAATTGTTCTGAAAAACTAAATACTCAAGAGTAGCTCTTAATTAGTCAAGAGTGTTGTTTGACACTGGATTTGCACAACGTGTTTGAATAATCGTTCTTAATCAGGAATTTATCCATAATAGGCTAATAGGCTTTGAAACGTATTTTATCTCACGTCTTATCTCTAAGTGTAATTAGAAATTATCTCTAAGTGTAATCTTAAACTGTTTTTCTTAATAATCGGAATATTTGTTTTGTATTTTATTATTTTAAACTATGCTTATTTTAAGCAAGAATTAAATAACAGTTTTAAAATTAAACACATGGTTTTTAATATTTGTATTTACACTGTGCGAAAAAAGTAGAAGGACAGTCATTTTTTTGTACAATATGCTTTTATTTTACTGCTTTTGACCTGATTTTTAAAGAGAGTTGTTTTGTTAGAGTTTTAATTTACGTTAAGTGCGTTTTTTTTACTTAACACTATTTTAACTTAGGAATGCAATACTTAAGAACTTTGGGTGCGTGAAAAAAGTAGAAGGACACGTCCAAAAAATCTATTTAGAATCTGTTGGAAAGTTTATAGATAAGTGTTTTTTTCTCTTTTAATTCCTTTTTAACAAGAATAAAATATTTAGCTAGAAATTCATAGTTTTTGTTGGTTTTAGGATGCCCAGAGGAATACCCTTAAGTAAGTTTTAGAAGGGCCAAATAGTTGCCTATAAAAATGAAGGCAAAGGTGTGAGAGAGATAGCATGGCTGCTACGAATCACTCCTAATACTGTTTCGAACTTCATAAGAAACCCTGAAAGTGACAGAAGAAAAAAGAAGACAGGGAGACCAAAAAAACTCACCCAACGTGATCAACGAAATATCATTCGTGAACTCAAAAAGACTGGTGGAAGTGTCGGCAAGGCGCAATTTCAATCAGGAATTACACATGTAACCAAAAGAACTGTCTATAACTACATAAAACGATCAAAAAAGTTCGTCTTCAAAAAACGGATGCACCATCCAAAGTGGAATGAAGGACACATGAAGAACCGACTGCAGTGGGCTCAAGACCACATGTCCTGGAGCTCAGAATGGACCTCAGTTATATTTTCCGATGAGAAAAAATTCAATTTGGATGGTCCAGATGGTTATCAGTACTATTGGCACTGTCTTGGTATTGAAGAAGAAACTTATTCTACTCGACAGATGGGAGGAGGTGGTTTAACGGTATGGTTAGCAGTTGGCTATGGAGGCAGGACAAGTTTAGTCTTTCTAAATGGTAGACAGAACCATACAGACTACATCCAGACTCTAAACTCAAATCTTCTCCCGTATGGCACTGAGTTAGGAGGAGATGACTGGATTTTTCAGCAAGATGGAGCATCAATTCACACTGCAAATGGTGGTAAAGATTGGTTTGCAGCAAACAATGTTCGTCTTTTACATTGGCCTACTAAAAGTCCTGATCTCAACATTGTATAGAACATATGGGCAATGATTGTACGTCGTGTTTACGAGGGTGGAAAGCAGTTTGAATCTGTAGCTGAGCTACAGAAATGATTACACTTTGTATGGGACAATTTTTGCCAAACAAAAATTCAATCTTTATACAGTTCGATGCTAAATAGGATCTTCGAAGTAATTCGAGACAACGGGAAAAAAATTCCGTATTAATTTATATAGTACACCTCTTTTTTAGAAGTGTCCTTCTACTTTTTTCACTGATCATGAGATCGCCAAAACCAATTTTTTTATTAAGTATACTTTTTTTTTAATTGTGTACTTTTTTGTTTTGTCTAGATACAGGTATCTGCATGTAAAAACGTTGTGAATTAATTAATTGTTTAAAAAATGCGTCATTATTCATTTATCAAAAATAATCTAATGTCCTTCTACTTTTTTCACGCAGTGTATTACAATAAGATTATTAATTATTAATAACTATATAAATTCAAATTATTTTTGTACGAAGTGAACACTACAATACATTTCATTAAATTATTATTTTCAACAACAGAATATAAAGTTCTCATTATATTATCTGATTAAATTTCGTCAATGTTTTAAGAATGAATAGAGTATAATTATCTTACTTCCCTCTCATTATTGATCGATTAAATATAGATTATTTTCAGTATCTTCCCAGTATAAAAATATTTAGTCAATAAATTTCAATTATAATTCTATAAAATGAATTAAAGCAATATTTTTCTACAAACTTTATTAGCATTTATAAAAAATAAGATTTTCAATTTATTTACATGTAGACAATATGTACTTCAAACAATTTAAGCTGCATTATTTGTTTAATACCGATGCCTACAGACCCATTCAGAAACTTTTGAAAATATTACTTTTCTTTTAAGAAAAAAAAAATCTTAAATCTGTTTTCGCTTTGCCAAGATTTGCTCTTTAATCTGGAAAAGCGATTTTCTGTATTTCTGCTCTGAAGTTGAGGGCAATTTTTCATGTGTGATTCACAAAAGGATTCTTTTTTTTCACCAATAGAAACTATGAATTTATCAGAGTATGACAAGCACGGAAAAACCAGTTCACCCCGAAATTGGCGAGTATGAAGGATGAGTAGAGTACACTTTTTCTGACTGCGTGACACGTGATGTCGATGTCATTATTCATTGTGTAAGAAACATATTTCTTTTTACCCGACAGGACACATAGATTTTTCTGGCGTAAATACAACTGTTGAAGGAATGTTTTTTATCTATATGCATGCATCTGCCTGAATAGGTTGTAGGAATTGGATAATTATTTAATAACCATAATGTGTGATCTCTCTTGTTAAGATGCAAATCATTATTATCAAAACTGTGTTTATTAATTGGGAAATATTTGATGAATAATATAGCTTTGAAAAAATGAAATTAATCAAAACATTAAGTCACAGACTTTACTTTTGAAATAATATTTTAAAAACTTTCAGAATTTTACTTTTGAAATTTCAGAAGAAATTATAATTAAACTCATCCTTAAATACATCCATTAATCCGTACATCCATCCTTAAATTATCCATTATCTTCTTATAGGTCTGTTTCTATAAAAATATTAACTTATGACGATAATTTATTCGTTACTATTAATTCTGTCGTTTATATTTTTAAGTTAAATTTAACACTCCTGTAAGTTACGAACATTAAATTAAATGACCCGAAAATTTACATGGTAACGATAGTTTTTACACATTAAATGATAGCAAAATAATTTATTTATAAGAAGATTAGTCAATTATTTTAATTTTAATGATTCCTTGTTCATAAAAATTGGTATTTGAATTGCTTATATATATTTTTTTTTGAGATCTAATTTTATTTTAAAAATACGTGAATAAAAACTTATTGTTACTTTGAATAAAAATAGAAAAGCATAAAATATTTAAAAGTGATTTTACTAACAACAGTTTTAGCAATACTCGACTCGTGGCTTAGTGACAACGGGTGAGCATTAGGGCCGACCGAGGTTCAATCTCCTGGCGGCTTTGTTGTTGACACTGTTTCAAAAAAACGAGGTGAATCGATGACGTTTGTGATGCTGAGCATCTTGCTTTGTGAGTCGGACTACTTGGAATGAGTTTTTCTGGGTTTCCTTCCATAAGATATGAAAATGCGGGGTAGTTCCTCCTAAGAGTTCTCCCGGGAGGCACTGTTCCCCTTCTTCACCGTCGCGGAGTCAAATCAAATTTCTACTTACTGTTGCTCCATCACAATAGAAGCTGTTGCCACTTTCCCTCCTTCCATGAGATCACACGGGTTCTTGGACTTGGTCTAGATGTTGCTGTCGACCAAGTGGGATAAGGGAAAAAAAAGTTTTAGAAAAATAAGTGAATAGTTAATTGTATTAAATAATAAAATTTTAGACAAGATTAATGCATTTTCATTTGGCAAAAAAAAATATATATATAATGCATTTTAACTGAAGACCAGTTAAAAAAAGATGGAAACGTACTAAGCAAATATATCACAATCTGTATTTTTAGCCTACATTAATGTTTCTATGTTATAATAATATGTATGTATGATTAATTCATAATTAAAAAAACATATCAATTTTATAACTTGAGTTACATAATAAAGTTCAGTCTTTAAAAAACATAAACTTAGCATACCAAAACAGTGCTCTTAATTTTAGTTCTTATTAATAACATCCTCCATGTTTACTTACATCTATCAGCATTTCTTAAATTACTCCTTCCTGGAATCCTGAATGAGTCACATTTGTTTATCACGACTAATTCCCTATGCCGGTTCATAAACAGTTCAAACTCTTCATCGCATGTGACATTTCCTTACTCATTCTTGGACACATCAGATTTTAATAAGGTCAGCTCCATAATATGTATTCATGGTATTCACTCTCACCAAGGACGTCTCTATTCGCAAAAAAGGGTGGAAGCGAAATCAAATGAAAATTAATCTTTACATTCGAATTAGCATATAATTTTCCTTCTGTGACCTTGCGGATCTTTTGTTGGTGGCCTAAATAGTTTTGTCTTGTTTCATCTTTTTTTATTTATTTATTTATTGGTGCACAGCTTGTTATGTGGAAGCAAGACGAATTTGATAATTGTTAGTTGTTCGGGCTCAGCTTTCTCAGCTACTGGTAATAATCATGTCTTTATTTATTTATTTTTTTTTTCAATAATGATAATCATAGGTTTTTTTTTGTTGTTGTTGTTGTAACGCCCATTTAAGATATCGATGGTAAACAGGCTAATGGTTGTAACGGGAATTACAGTCTTTATTTAAAAGAAAGTAATAACTAAATCATTTGTAATTGTCGAGCAATGAAAACATTATGTTTTGCTGAAAGAATGTGGTTTCTCTTCGTCATAGTAAATTGATTCTTATTAATCGCTGTTCAAAATTGACTGTCTATGTGGGTTTTAGTAGGTGTGTTCTGCCTTTTCTAAGTGATCTCTTTGCGATGTGACTAAAACTTATGCAACATAATAATTAAACATTATGTTTGCTGAAAGAATATGTTTTCTCTTCACCATACTAATTGAATAAACTGATTCTTATTAATCGCTGTACAAAATTACTGTCGGTGTGGGTTTTAGTGAGTGTGTTCTGCTTTTTCTCTTTGCGATCTGACTAAACTTTATGCAAGATAATAATTAAAATGGTTTTTTTTTTGTTGTTGTTGTAAAAAATTTATCGCTTACTTATGCAACAATTTTTATTATAGATAGTTAAATTTATTGTGAAAATCTTAATTAAAGTTATTTATTAAATTGGCACATTTACTTCAAAACGCCTGATATTTGCAATAAAAGGAAATAATTTAACATTTCTATTATTTTCTTTAAAAAATCTTGCAAATAATAAAGTACAAAGCAATTCAAGTTTTTTTTTTTTTTTTTTTGTAACAATCATATTGAAGAAATAAAAATTACACCAACTGTCCCTAAGTTATTATAACATCCACTTCTTTTTTCAACTATATAAATTCCTTGAACCCAATACATGTATTTTTTTTCCACTGCCATTATGTGCTGGGACATTTTTAAACACATCAATTCCAAATTGTGAAAGGATATAGACCACTCAGCTACAACCGAGTGATGTAGTACTTCTGATTCCACAATGAAAAAGACACCTTTTCCCATGCAGACTAGCATTTTTTTTTTTTTTTACTTTAACACATTTATACTCATCTGGGAGGTTAATGAAACGCGAAGTTGTTTGCTCGATCAACCGCTTTCTTCCCAGAAAGCGAACACAGCTGTTCCATGGCAGAAGGTTTCTTCGTTAGAAGAACTCGCTTGGAATATCTATGAGGCTACATACTTCTCTGTCATTATTATTTTGCCAGGTTTTCCACCTTCTATTTGAAGTTTTGACGCAAAAATTTCAAACCGTTTGATGTGTAAATGACAAGAAAGGAAAAAAAATTAATGAAGATGACCAGATGGGATTGTATTTTGCGGTTAGGGACAGAAGGACCTTTCAAACCAAATGAAGAACTTCAGCTGAGAATTGGAATTAAAACTTACCAGGTGTTCGTTTTGGATTCAAGTGAACTTCTGTATTAACTTAATGATTATAAATGAATGGTAAATAATTCTGAAGAAAAAAAAAGGAGTTAGTTATTTTTGTCCAGCGACTGAAAAGATGGCATTTGATATACGCTAACGTGCTTGATATACGCTAACGTATTGCTAACGGGTAAAAAACAGATTTTAATTTTCCTCATTCAAATGTACACATTCTCTGAATTTTTCCCCTCTTTTAAAGATTTATTATCAAATTAATTTTTTATTAAAGTTTTTAATTTTTCATTCTTTGTAATTAAAATAAAAAGTACTTTTAAGCGTGTTTTACATATTATTGAATAAACTCGTTTATTTACTATATGTTATTCAGAAAAATCTTTTTAAATAGTTATCGATATACTTGTTAATTAATAAAAACAAGCACCTTGTTCTAGTTTTTTCCCTTTATCTCATTAGAATTTTGGTTACATGGCCTGTATCTTCTTATGAAATTTAAGAAATCCTGTTAAGAAATATACTTTTTTCAATAAATAAAATACATTATTGAAGAACATAAATTCGTTAGTTGAGCAAAGTTTATTTTATAGAAATATTGTATGCTATTTTTTAATCAATATTAAATATAGCAATGAAAAATAGTGGTAATAAAAAAGTGATAGCATAAAGTTTTGCATTTTTTTTTATCAAATTCATATTCTCAATCACATTATCAATAAATATTGGAACAAAACATGTGCAATATTCTTCATTGAAACTATTTATTATGTTTTTGTGGAATATATTAAGATTATTAGAAAAATTAAGATATTTTTATTTTGTGGTATGTTAAATACTTCCTTCATGGTTTATTTATGAATAATTAATACTTCACAATTAGTATGATACAACCTTCGATCGAAATCAATATTGTGCCTTACAAATTCATCATACCAAATTTAGAAATTAACGAATGGACAGAATATTTTTAAAATAAGGAATTAAACGTTTTCAAAGGCCATATCCCGGCATTATCATCGAAAAGGTTGGCCACCTTGTCCCAACTGCTGAAACACCACCAAAGAATACCAGTTTCACCAAAGCTGAAGACCAGTTTCACCTAAGGGAGGTCTGCAACGACACACAATAAATAAATTATTCCGATTTATTTCACTTTCACATGCAATAAAACATTGTTTTTTTTTATACTTGTTTGTCATCCATGATAATTAACACCTATTTTGCTCAGCTCAGAATATTAATACGTCGGCCCAGTGTTAAATAGGCGATTTGCAGTCTGATTACAAGAAGGTTAAAAACTTTTCTTTCCGCGTGTACAAAGTTCATGAAAAATTAAGGCATCGACATTTGCGGTCATCCGTTTTAGAATAGTAAATGTCCCATGTGACAGGTGTGTTGAAAGTTTTGTGCCATCTGCACTACCACCTCTGGTTAATTGTACGGATGATTACATGGTTCTTCGAATCGACCTTATCGCTATCTGATAACAGTGCTATTGCAAATTGACTTTATAATAAGAATGTTTGGCGGTGCGGATATTTATTAATGTGATGCAACTTAGAGCGCCTGCTGTTATACGGATTTTTTTTCCTTCTCAAGACCTCCAAATATAATTAAGTTGGGAGATATCCGAGCAATATTATTCAATTTTTTTTATTATATATTTTAAATTATATTATTATTATTCAATTCTATTTTTAGGCATCAAACTATAGAATTGGAAGTTTTAATTTATTTACTTCATTTTCAAGATAACAGTAAATATTAAATTTGCTATGTTTGCAGGACTTAATTCATTAAAATAAATTATTTTTCTGTGCAATTTAAAAAAATGTCTTTTTTATGATAGGTTTATACATGTCAATTATTTTACATATATAAATGCTCTTTATTAAGTTAACAATTCAAAAGCATATGATATGATCAGTATACTTAAGTATATTCGTTAAACTATTGTTTACCCGTTAACTATGAACGTTAATATAAAAAAATTAATTAGTACAACATTAGTTAGACATGTTAGTACATATTATCAAATTAAAATTTGGATTTAATAATAACTTATATATTATCAACTTCAAATTAACTTTGTAAATAGTTATCAGAGTGTTCTAGATTATGTTTATCCACACTAATTCATACTCTAATTTAAGAATAATTTCTTTATTTTTTAAAAAAAATTTAATTTCTTAAATTAATTTAAAAATTTTTATTAATTATTATTTTTAAAATACTTTACATGCAATTAAACAAAGGAATACAATTACTAATAATTTTCTTCTTAATTATTGCGATTGTTTACTTTAAAAAGTTAATAAAAAATTTATTAAATGAAGTGAAAGAAAGAAGGGGGATAAATAAATTTCTATATTAAGAACTTCAAGAATTTTCATCTGTAAATTTTAAACAAATTTTTCTTATAATTATTATTATTATTTTAATTTTTTAAAAAAATGGAAAAATTGTTTTTGAGGTATAATTTTAAATTAAAAAAAATGATGTTAGAAGAAAATTTGCAGCTGATTTTTAGTTTTATATTACTGATAATCGAGAAGATCACTGAAATGCTTCGCCTATACATTCTGCATTTCTGATAAAATCAGACCTACTTTTTTTTCTTATTTAACGCTTACACTGAATACTTCACTTAACAGACAATAAATGATTATGTCCTTTATTCGCAAACGCTTAAATCTTCGTGAAAAATGCATTAGAATTCCATTTTTCGATCATAATACTTTAACATGAGACCATCAAAATTCTTTTTTTTTTATTCCAACGACTCTGCTCGCGTATTAAATCTTTTATGCACTCTTGTGCCCTTTAATTTAAGTGATTCTTTGCCAGTTTGGGGAGGACTGATGACGTCAGGGGAGAGATTACGGGGTTCTCGGGGATTGTGGGTAAATGACCCGCTTGATAGAGCCCCGAAGAAATAAGTGATTTCTAAAGGCATTATAGCTTCTACGGGGACCGTTAGCCAACTGAGGTTGTGGATACTATGTGATGTAGAATGTGGGTTTTTTCTTCCACTCGATATTATACAGGAGCTAATAAACACAAAAGAAACATCTTGTTTGATGTTTTTGTCTTGATATTTTGATTTAAATTGTAGATAGTGAAACCGTCCAAAGATGATAAAATGCCAACTACATTTAATTTTAATAACATCTGATAACATTGGTCGATCAATCAAATTATCTAGTCATTTATTACCTTTAAATTATTTTAAAATTTCTATTAATAATTCACTTTTATATTTTTGATTATTTGGTATATTTTGGTTATTTGTTAAATTAAAATATCAGAAAGTTCGTTCATATTTTTTATGCAATTCGTTTGAAGAGGAGAATTTGTTATTGAAAGAAAGAGAAATTTAATTCACTAATTTTTTTTTTCTTTTTCACTTTGTTATGTAATTATGACATCTTTATTTTTATTGCAAAATTCTTGATATTTATATTTGTAGAGCTTATTAGCTTATTAATTACAATTATAGATGGATACAATTAATTGCGAAATGAAATTATAAGTGAAAAATTTATTATATTATGGTATATGTAATTATAATTCCAGTGTTTTTTTTGCCTACCATATAGGCCAAACTCTAACAGCCATAAAATTTCTCATACATGGTAATAGTTTTTGTTACTGGGACAATAACGGTTATACCCAATAACACTATGAGAAACTTTATGCATGCTAGATTTGGCGTATATTTTATGCTATGTTAGAAATTGATATAACGAAGTTATGTCAGTTTCTTTTTAACGTATTTATAATTTTTCCTAATTAATTTCTAAAAATATTTTCTAAATTTTTGCTATTAGATTTAAAACAAAATTCACAAAGTTAGCAAAGACAATTATTATTTTTTAAGTATTACGAATTCGATAACTTACAATTTAGTCAAAGTATTAGTGAATTTTTATGAAGTTTTGAAATTAAATCTTCACCGAATTTTGTGTATTAATGATACTTTAAAAAAATAATTTTTAGTCTTTACTATAAACCTTATAATTAACTATGTGGGGAGCAGCATCTTTTGGGGAAACATCATTTTGGAACAGAAGAGTTTTATGAAACACAGAAAAAATCCCTAAATTTGCATTTAACCCCTGCTTTACATCGCACCTTTTCCACATCCTCGCGAGTTAATGGAGTCGAATCTATGAAACACGAAAAGTGATTTCTTCCAAGAACAAATTTTTACCCCACGTCACAAAAGAGAACTGCTTTTCAATGAAGGAAAAGCAAGCAAATGTCGAAAAAAATAATCTTACATCAAAAGACGAAAAACTGAAGAAGAAAAAAAAAAAAAAAAAATTGGAAGGTGGTATTGAATTATGATATTCTCCTATCGTAAACACGATGATGCCTGAAACTTTTGAGGTCACGAAATTTTTCTTTTTGTCGTGGTAATAGTGTTGTCTGCTGTTATTTGTACCCCTCCTATCTCGTAGCTTTCATTGACAGGACTCTGTGAAACCAGTCTAGAAATTGATAAGCCAAGGTGTTTGCAAACATATGTCGAAATGAAATGTTCGACAAAGAGACCTTTTACGATATCTTGAAGTGTTTGAGGAGAGGCCTCTAACTTTCTGTGAGTTTTTCGGATTTTATAGTTATGTGGATATTCTCTTAGCGCTAGAATAAAATACTATCATGAAAATGCCAATTTTAAAAAATGTCACTTTTACCTGTTATAAATTTATAAATAATAAAATTAATTATTTAATTAATACAAAAAATAATTTATAACATTTCATTAATGTAGCATTAATGAAATGTTAATTTTGCCAGCCACAAATATCAGTAAGCTTTTATGTATCGATTTTTTATTTATAACTTATTTATCAAAATTATTTAAAAATAATTTATAAATAATTTGTATAATTTTTTAATAATAATGATATTAGCATTTCATTAACTTCGTTAAATAATGCCAGTCATGTTTTTTTTAATCTTCATCATTTTCATCGTCATTATTTTAAAAAATTTTTCCATCTTTCGAAATTTGAAACCTAAATGAAAAACTAAATAATAAAAATTGTAGAGTATTTTAATTTATATAAATGTTTCAAATTTTTTATTTAATTTGGTTTGATGCATAGAATTTTCCTTTAATTTGTTCTACATAATTATAAACGAGGCATTTATAAAAATGTAAAATATTTATCTCTGGAAAAATTATTAAATTTTACACTTTATATAAAATGTATAAGCTAAGTTTAATAGATCTCTATCAGCTATATAATCAATGCGAAAAGTGAATACATTTCAAATTCGTCTTATTTATTTTTTTTATTATCCAATATTAATTTTCTGATGTTAGTTTCAAATATTAGGCACTTTGACCTGATGATATTAGCTATTAGAACGATACAGATTTGCAGATTCATCGTTGCTCAGGGTATCATCGTTGCTACGATGCAGATTCATCGTTGCTACGATATCCTAACAGACAACTACATTGCACCAATATTGTGCTACCATAATTTCGAAGAAATAGTCCTCCTGGTAGTATCTGGAGCATTCGAACCTTCCTACATCATCTTTGATCCAATGGAAGAACTTTCCGGCCTACGGATATAACATACACATTAGTCATAGACATGGTTCGGCATGGCTTATGAAATTTTGAACCTTATTCCGAAACACAAGCCCCAAACTAACTTAAGCCTTTTCAACAAACGGCCTATAATTATTATATAGCTAACTTCATTTATAGTACATTCATTGGCAAATAAATTACTTTTAATTATTTTTACATTTGTTTTTATAGGGTAATTAATTTCAACAAAAAATAAAATCCGCATTTCTTACCTTTGATTACTCGGTAGTTCATAATAAATAAACCAGTTCAAAAATGCGATTTTATTTATATTACGATAACATATTATTTGTTGGAAGATATTAAAAATTCTTGATCTCTTTTGGAATAATTCACTGCTAAAAGGACTATAACTCAACTCTTGTTAGCTGGCAGCTAATAAATAGAAATAAATATTAATAATAATGCTAGTAATTTTACATTCATTTATTAAAAAGGATTTGTGTGAAATAATTAATTCACCTTGATTATTATAAAAGCATCTTATGATGTACTTTTATTTGTACATATTCCTTAAGATTTACATGATCCAACAACATTATTACAAGAACATTACTACCTACCGCTTTTGGTGATATTATTGAAAGTCAGTCCATAACATTCACACATATTTGTCAATTTACAGCCTGGAACGTGTACAAAATCCTATGTAATAAATTTAAAAGAAAAATATTAAATAAACATTTATTATCCCTAAAGTATGTGTTTTAAATATGAACATGTCAAAATGTTAATCAGTGAAACATACAACTCTGTGAGAGCTCTCTTCATGTAATAAGTTATTTGATGCTAATAATTGACTGCAGGAATGTGCATTATCTTCAATAAGCATCTTTCTATATCCGTGTTCCAAGGACTTCTTTTATAATAAGATCTTTGTATCAACAAGAAACTACGAAAAAACATCTCTGTTCTCGCGCTTGTCATTCTATGTTCCCGAACAAATAAGACATTGTTAGTTGTCAGGAAAAAACTTTAAATAACATGAAAAAATAAAAATAAAAAATAAACCGAATTCTGTCAAACCACTGTGTGGTACTCCTGGCAGTCATTAAGTGGACCTTTAGTGCTAGTCGAAATAAGAGGGCAAAAACAGAAGGGAAGGAAAGAAAAAAAAATATTTTACTGTCCGCTGCAAAACTTTTTCCATGTTTTAAAGCTCGTACTATATTTAAAATCCGTTCGTTATTGTTGAGAGTATATTTTTTTTCATTATTATTTTAGTTAGTTTCAGAGAAAAAAAAAGTCATATAAAAAGGTCTTATTTCATTTTTTGTTTGGACATTCATTAAAAATACGTTAGAAAAGAGTAAAAAAAAATAATTAAAAAGTTTAAGGACCTTTTCAACTCACAAAAATGTCTCTCTTAGAAGGAAAAAAAAAAAAAAAAAAAAAGGGGGGGAAGAGAGAAGTATTCGAACCTTTCTTAGAGAATATTTTTTTTTCTTTCATTTTGTGTTCAAAAGCCGATAAGGGCGAAGGAGGAAACAGTGCCTTTGTTCCTTAAATGAAGGGCAAAGTCCAAATTATTAAAAAGTCGTATCTGAACAACCTCTTTGAGTCTTAGTAATGAGTTGAGTTAATTAAGGGTATTTAATGGTCCCGAGTCTTGTAGTGTTACAAGGCAATGTCGAAATTAAGCTTGGAAAAGTTTCCATTAGTATTTTTCGATAATGAGTTCATTATAAAAAAAAGATGTTTGTTAAAAAGGGGTATTTAGTCCACGTTTGCACATTAAACAATTAGCCATTCTCGGAAAAAATTTTCCTTTTTGTGTGTAAATGATGTATGGTATTTCTAAAATAAATTTTTAAATCCGGAATTTATTTTAAAAGAAAATTAAATCTGGAAAACTAAAATTTCTCAGTAGTTCTTATATTTATAAATTACACATTTATTATATTTTGATTATATTATAATAATATTATCACACAAAGATGTTCTTATTATATAATTCGTCATAAAGATGTTCTATCTATTAACTTTTTTTTATTCTGTATGTCTTATCCCTATAATGATGAAAAAAAATGAAATACAAATTTCAGATTAATTTTGACCCACTTAATCATAAAATATTTGAAATTAAAATTAAAAAAATCTACTGAAAATTACACTGAAATTTCATTTTTTGTGTAAATTTAAAAATGTTTTTGTTATTTTTTTCAGACTTAAAGCAGCAATAAATCTCATTAAAATATTTAAATAATATGCTTTTTCAGTTTACAATAAATCCCAATCCTTCATAATATATTTTGCAAGTATTCAATTATTTCTATAATAAAAAAATAGATGTAGTCTTACTCTTATAAATCTGCATATTAATTTCAGTTCACGTATGTTTTATTTCAAGCAATTCATAGTGTTCTATTTCTAAAAAAATTTATAGACGAATATCTATAAAAGAAAATCAGGAAAAAATTCAATTGGAAACAAAATGTGTCGATGTTTTTGCATCTATTCAATTAGGTTGCAATGAAAGATCTTTTTTATACCCTCCTATAGAAAAAACACACAAAGAAATTATTATTTTATAGATAAATCTATTACAATACGCCAAAATAACTCAATGTTTCCTCCTCATCTGAACAAAATAAAACTAATTTGGTTCCGCATCTCCTGCGAGTCGCCGAACGCCTATTACAAGGAACAGGAAAATGGCGGATCTCCCAAAAGCGTCCACGGGGCTTAATGCTTATGAATATTAATAATATCTGTTCGTTAATTAATACTGCGCTAATTAATTTCCTTAATGGATGGAACTTAGGGTTCCCTTTGGGGTATTTTATCACTGCTATTATGGGTGGCGGATCGAGTTTCGTGTTAAAGCCTCCATTGTGACAGAATATTTAATGTTTTTCCCCCTGAAAGTGTTGTCTGGTTAAAGGGACTTATAGATTACACCGTTTGGAATATTGATTCCTCTGCCGCTTATGTTTTTCTCCAAATAGCTCCAAGCAATGCATAAATGACTAATGCACCTACTGATGTTTGAATTCAATAAAAGGTTGTTATCAATTTAGTTTTCTTTTTTCCCTTAAAAAATACATATGTTAGTGGAATTTTGTTGTGAATAACATTGTGACATTTGTATAAAAAGAGCATTTTTTTTTCTTGAAGATATAATTAAAATAAAAATTATAGGTATAAAACATTTTTTCAATGTTTCGAATTCAAAATTTTATTTAATTTTGAAATTTGTAAGCTTTGAATCAATTTATGTATTTTGAATCAAATTTTTTCATTAAATATTACATTTTTATAAACGTAAAAATATTATTATCATCGGCATATCTTCATTACATTTTTAATTTCTTTAAAAAATAGCATTTTAATAATATTAATTGTTTTTAAAACGGCATCTTATTCTATTCATCATTTAATATCAATCAATTCAATTACCTGTTGTTTACCAATACTGGTAATTTAACCTGACGTAATTTGCGATTACAACGACAAATGTATAACAAATTCAACATTGCCTAGGCTACATTTGAGGATTGTGGTACATTGCGCCTATTCTTATCTACTACAATTTGAAATCATCTATTATCCTTATCTTCTCCGCACCTCATTGAGCTTAATGGTCTACAGATTTACAGTGCCCATCTCCAGCACAGACTCTGTAGCTTTCAATTCAGCATCGGTTGGCAAACTAAATTCCTTTAGTTCGGAAGCCCAATGCTCTGGCTATATTTTGAAAGTATACATAAGTTCATGTTTCTTTTTCCTATTCTAAATTGTAATATAAAATTAATAAAAAGATCACGCAAAACAAAATAAAATCATTTTTTCTCTTAAAACAAATTCTTACATTTAAGTTATACTAAAAACTTTTTATATCATAAGTAATTTCAAGCATCAGGTAATCACAATTGTAAAAAATAGTATTCTCTTGATCCTTTAAAGAAAATGATTAAATTTAAATTATTTTCTCATTATAAAGCAATGTGCTGTCATCACACCATTACCATCACCTGCCATACACAAATGCTGACATCATACTAAACAAACCTGGCCGTGCAGCAGTGCCACTTTCGTAGCCAATGCATAGAATCCATTTCATTTGGCCATACCTAGCAGCACTGATTGTCATTTAGATTTAATACCTCGGAAATGCTTTATTTGCATTCTTGCAGCATCTCCTCCTTATTTACTGATATTCCCAAAATCTCACTCCATCGGCCAGCAGTTTTGACAGTCATTACAATTTCCACAAAGCATTAAACAATGGCGGTGCATCCGCCGCCCGTGATTTATGCTCCACCATCTTTCATTGAAATGTTTGTGAAAACAGGCCATTGCCAAGTTTAATTTTCGGAAATGATTAATGCGGGGAGCCTCTTGATAAATGGAGAGCGGCCTGCCGTTGTCGGTTTGCGGATGGAGGGCTCTGCTAACAGGAATTCACCAACAAATCTGTTCCCATGCAAAATCCGATAGTGGCTCTCTCTTTCTCTCTCACGGGATAGGTAGAATTAAAACCTGGTCTAGATTTCCTATTATTTTTAAATGAGGATTCAGTATTTAAATAACTACATCCTGCATTATTTTGAAAGGCTTCTTAGTATTATAGCCGCCTAAATTTTCTAATTTTGCAATTATCTCACTATTCATTAACCTAAATATCAAAAGTGTTTCAATTAACCATTCACTAATTCAATGGTTATTTCTTACTTTTTTACTATACTTTCACTGGACTTAAGCTTGGATTCCATTAAGATTTTTAAGATAATCAAGAATAAAAAAATTATTTCGATTGCCATCTTAAAACTATATTAAACGGGGGGAGATTAAATGATATTTTTAATGAGAAATTATTTTTAAAAAATTATTTATTTTTACTTATTTGTTTATTATTTATCATTTTTTATTTAAAAAGTAAATGATCTTGTTTCATAGCAGAAAATAAGAAAGTATAGAAAACTGAATAGATTTTGGAAAATGGTAGGTTAAATTATTATTTGTAAATCTTTTAGACTAATAAAATATTTTAATTAATTTTAACTTTTAAGTTTTGTTTCTTTTTTATTGTTAAAATGTGATTACGCTTATATTAAGAATTTATAAATATATGTATTCATGGGATACATAATTTAAAATGTATTTTCGTTTGCTAAGAATTTGAGGCATAATTTTACATGATTCATCATCATCAATGGGACAACAGCCCCATGGTGGGCTAAGGCCGTCTGCTTACTAGCAGATTTCAAGACAGGAGAGGTTTTTTTATGGGGTAGGGTTGTCAGTCCAACGCTCTACAGTTTTAATAGACCAGGACCTACGGTTTAAAGAGGATTACTAAAACACTAAAACATCCATGGCACCACCTGAACTCGAACCTGTGACTTGTGGCAATGAGTGCCAGAGCGCATTTGACATGATTTATTTGAATAATATTTTGTTATAATCTAATGAAAATCAAAAATACTATTGTTTTATTGTGTCCTTGAAGTTTTAATGTACTAATGATGAAAACATCTATTTCACTAAAAACAAATCCCATTCTTCCTCTGAAAAAAAACAGCTATCTAAGTAAATTTTAAATTAAATTTATCTTCACCTCCAAGTTTGAATTTTTTTTTTTTACAATATCCTTTTAGATTTCTCTCAAAAACACAATCGTGCGAAACTTAATGAAATATCGATTACCAATACCTCTTATTTCATTAAGACTAACAGCTGATCCACAAATCTTAACCATACTTAATAATCAAATACAGTTTTATCAACTTGGCGTGCCATATGACACCACCGTCTAAAAAAAGCAAAATTCAGAAGAAAATCACTATCATTTTGTTGGGGCCGTAAAACTTTTTCCTCTCCTCGCACACAAAAGGCGCTAATTAATAATTAACGATTGGAGCCCTTTGCTCCCCAACAGGCTCATCATTCACCCATCAGTTGGCACTGAGACGTCCATCATTGTGGCCAAGCGCCGCCCACCAGGATTTAATGAAGAGCCTGAGCAAATTTGCCCATCGAACATGAACATGCTTATCGTAAGAGCGCACCTGCAAGAAGATTTAATTGTTGGTTCCTTGTAAAAGGACACCGTGCCATTGTCGCCAAGATTGTTACAGAAGGGAAAAGATGCCAGGGAAACAATCTTTGTGGGATCCGGTTTCTAAACAAATGAGGACCAGAGAAGAGTTGTTGGGATGGAGAGTTTTATCGCAATTTTTGTCGCCAAATCATGTTTCATCGCCTATAGATTTCAGCAGACTTTAATTTGTACATAAACTAGAAGACAAAACTTTTTCAGATATAGTTATTAATATTATTTAGTGCAAAAGTTCCCAAATTTTAATCTTGCTTGAGAGGCAGTATATTCATTAAAAAAGAATTAAATATTATAATATCTTTAAAATAATTAATTCTTTATAATTATGTTTTAAATATTTTTTATTGTTAGACGCAATTCTTTGGAAATGGCAATGATTAATAAAAATAAATATCATGTCTAAAATACGGTTGACAACAGCAATTATTGTTATGATCCAAAGTATTATAAAACCTGGTCTATTAATACGTTTGATTATGATTTTAAAAATATAAATTTGCGTATATTTATTGTTTGAATTTGTACGAAAAGATTAATCCTAATTCAATTTAAAGACATATTAATAATTATTCTGTAAACAATTCAATGTTCCCCGAAGAAGAAATGTTGGGAGGGAGTGTTATCACAAATTTTGTCGCCAAATCATATAGCATCGCCAATAGATTTTAGTACACTTTATTTAGTTTTGCCTTTTTATACACAACGTTTTCACTCAATAATATTAATAACTGAATCTTTGACTTCTAGTTTTTGCACAGGATGGCAAAACAAAATAAAAGCTACTTAAATCTGTTGGCGATACTATATGATTTGGCATCATATAGTCAAAACTCATAATATTTGGCGAAGTCAAAACTTTTTCAGATTCAGTTATTAATATTATTTAATGCAAAAGTTCCCAAATTTTAATCTTGCTTGAGAGGCAATATTAAATATGAGAGTAAGAAATGTTGAGATGGGGAGAGTTATGGCAATTTTTGTCGCCAAATTATACAGTATCGCCAATAGATTTAAGTAGCCTTTATTTTGTTTTGCAATCTTGTGCAAAAAATTGAAATCAAAGATTCAGTTTTCAATATTATTTAGTGCGAAAGTTACCAAATTTTAATCTTGCTTGGCAAACACATAAGAAATTATGCAGTATATTTACCAAAAAAAATTATCTTTTTAATTTTTTTCTGCTGTAGACAAAAGGCAATTCGTTGGAATTGGCAACGATTAATAAAAATAAATATCATGTCTAAGACACAGTCAGCAACAGCAATTATTGTTATGATCCAAAGGATTATCTCTTATTACGTTTATTACGTTTGGCCTCTTATTACGTTTGATTATGGTTCTAAAAAATATAAATGGGCTTATATTTATTGTTTGAATTTGTACGAAAAGCTTAATCCAAATTCAATTTAAAAACGTATCATGCGCGCTAGGGAGAAAAAGCTAACGGACGTCCTACGGTAACTAATGTACGGTATGCAAAAACTCTCTAGTATCGCCAATAGATTTAAGTAGCCTTTATTTTGTTTTGCAATCTTGTGCAAAAAATAGAAATCAAAGATTCAGTTTTCAATATTATTTAGTGCAAAAGTTACCAAATTTTAATCTTGCTTGGCAAACACATAAAAAAATTAAGTATATTTACCAAAAAATAATTATCTTTTAAATCTTTTTCATTATTTTATACTTTAGACAAAAAGCAATTCTTTGGAATTGGCGACGATTAATAAAAAAAATATCATTCTAAAACATAGTCAACAACAGCAATTTTTGTTATGATCCAAAAGATCATAAAACCTGTCCACTTTATATGTTTAATTATAATTATAAAAAACATATAAATGCTTATATTTATTGTTTGAAATGGTACGTAAAGATTAATCTGAATTCAATTTAAGAAACATATTAATAATTATTCTGTAAATAATCCAATGTTTATAAAATGTGTCGATGTCGCACATTTTGGCAGATTTAGCGGCTGAGTAAAGTAATTGGCGACATTTCCTGCAACCCTTTGTCGTTTCCGAAATCCTACTTTTTATTCATAATTACATACTTTCATGGTATTTTCTTTAAAAAAAAAATAAACACCTTGTTATAGTCGAATGGGGATTGAAATCTTTGAAAAAAAGGTATAATAAGACGCGTGTCAAGTATAATTTAAACTTCGCACGAAAATTTATATTCAGAAAGTATTTTTCCCCCTTTCTCATTCTTTCTTTGAATAAAGCTAATCTGCAATTACGCATTCAAAGGATTTAAAAGTTAGTTTTCAAACTGTAATTTACTAAAAAAAAATATATTTATTGAAAACTTACAAAAGAGAAAAAAAGAAGCCTTACAGAAATCTTTTCGATTTAGAAAACTTTTCCTTTAAGCTGCTGAAGTTTAAGAACTCGAATACGCATTGTAAAAATTTCTTTTTGAAAAAGGCCTTTTCAAAATCTTCTTCGTTTTCTGTAAAACCCAGATAGGCCAGTTCGTTTTTTTAAAAGCTTTATCATTACTTAGGCGATTCAATTATTAAGGATAAAATGGTTTTGCAGTAATCCTTTTGCTAAATTTTATTCATTTTTATTATCTTTTACATTAATTAATTCTTATTTTTGTAATCATTATTCTGGTATTTAACAAAATAAATAAAATGTCGATTGAAGACTGGTAGTTGTTAATTTATCCAACAGTGTAGTGTGCAAGTTGAACAACCAGATAGTAACTGGGTGTGGGTGGGGTGAGATGCTGGAGGCACAAGTTGGAGCTTTATTGTCACACGCACAAACACCATACACATACAATTAGAGACGTACAATATTTAACACATTTAAAGACATATAATTATAGATTCATGGAATGACTCCACTTCTAAGCCGAAATCCCGATACTCTGATGGCTACAGGATGTGCGAAATATATTTCCTCTCCGAGCTAGAGTCTGTAGGCCAACTAATGCGCAGGATTACATTAAATATATTTCCTTTCAGTGTGAGAGACTGTAAATTAAGCGTTTCGCAACAGAAGCGCTTGGTTGCGTTGCACTTTCTCTCAGGTGAGAGTTTTAAAGCCTGCTGACCATTTCTCTTGAACTCTAACGAGGGACACTTTTGCCAGTGTGTAGGAAAAAGCACAGTTGCAACAATAAATTTGTTTTACAATTTTTGCTAAGATTATGGATTCACCAATGATTACTTTTACTTTAAAATGTCATGATTCATGTATTACACCACGAATAGTCCTGATTGGCAGGAAAGGGTGGGGTGGGGAGTAATGTTTTCTAGAAGGTTTGTCATGCAATTCGGTGTTTTTTGGAAGAACCTAAAATCTGGAATATTTAAAGTAAGGAGTCCAATTCCCTGCTGGATGATGGATGGATGCAATATTTACCGAATCTACTCTTTATTCCAAGTAGTGACTCCAATGGACGTAAATAAACCAAAGGAAATAAATCATTTCCGCTTGCTTGAGAGTTACTTTCTCTAACACCAAGAGTAATTTGGGTTTGTAAATTCTGTATTTACCAACAATTTGTAATTTCTTTCATGAAACATATATCATTTCGTTTATGAAATTTAAAAACTTTTCAATAATTGAAAAATTTTTCTAAAGAGGAAATATTACCTTCACAAACTAGCTTTTTACTTTTTTTCACACCGGTAATAATGCCAAAACGAAATTAGATCTTCCCACTTCCACTATTTATCACTTCCTTCCGCCCCATCTCTCTCTAATGAACGTCTCATCCCAGGGCGACATCTGTATTCCAGTTAAGTCAAACATCCATAAAAGAGGATCCCCATTTATGGGTTAATCTCCCTCGAATTATTCAAAAGCGACCACTTCCAAGATGCGATGAGCTGTGATCGAAATAGGGCAAACGGCGCAATAAATCATCGCCGAAATTATGCCGGACGGGACAGAAACAGTTCCGCTGATGGTGATGAATGATTGGTTTTGGGGTGGGAAGAGAGCTGTCACTTTGCTTTCGAAGATAGCTGCAATGTGATTATCGCTCACGGGGAAAAGGGTGCAATATCGGCTACTGATACAGGTCACAACTTTCTTTGGTTAGGACTCTTTTTTTCTCTTCTTCTTGTGGAACGGAAGTATTGATTACGGTTGTGTGACAGTATTTTGTTGAAATTAAATTATTCATAGCAGTTTTTTTCTTTTCGTCTGGAAGATAAGTTTGAAACGTCATTAGTGTGGAATTTTAGAAATTTATAATGTGCTTATTCTTATTTCTTATTTTTGTAAAAATATAATGATTACGAAACAAAGTATTTAATTTTTCAGAATTATTTATATGGTAACATATTACACATTTATTATATATATATATATATATATTAGCATCACTTAATATTATATTTCGAAAGCTTCTTATTTATGCTTTAAAGCCTCGTTAATCTTCCTTCTATTTCTTGATAAAAACAGACAACTCTTCAATATTTCATTTGCCTATAATTTTAATAATAACTAATTATTTTACTAAATTTTAATTTTAAACTTAGAAAGTTTTTAAAAATAATATTTAGACTTACAGCCTTTCCATATTGATTTCTTAAGGCTAATAAATTGGTTAAAAACATTAATAAGTAGATTAGTGGTATTTGCTTATTATTTTATTCAGTTCATTAACTCTAACTCTTTTTCCATCAAAGCGTCAAATATTTCATTCCCAAGATTCAAAACTTTAGGCTTAATTATAAGAGAAACATTTTGTTTGATACGTTGGACATTTTCCTTAGTTTAACATCAGGCACGAATTACGAAATAATATTCATAAATGTGATATGATCAGTGTTGAAAATAAAATCAGATAATTATTTTTTATTTAAAGAAATATTTTACTTATATATATTTTTTTTTTTTCTGATCCCACTCGGTGGATAGCAACACTTAGACCAGTCTATTAATAATTCATTCTCATGTAAAAAGGAAGGATGGGGGCTTTTTAGGGGAAACTACATCACATCTCTGTATCTATGGGAGAAAACTCGAAAAACTCCCACCAAGTAGTCCGACTCACTAGACAAGATGCTGAACATCACAACTGCCATGGAATCTCTTTGGTTTTTGAAACAGTGTCCACAACACAGCGGTTAGTGGATTGAACCTCCGCCGAATGCTCACCATCGATGCACATTACCACTGAACCGTGTGTCGGGCACCTATAAATTTAAATAGTTTAACGACATTCTTTACACATTAGAGCGAAATTAAGCAAATGGGATACTTTTAAAGAACATTATAAACTAAACAGCTTTATTTATTTTTAGATTTTTAATTAATTGTTTGCTGATTCATAGTTTCTTTTTTTTTTAAATATTACTCATGATTGTTTTCAAAATATCTTTTGAAGGCAAAATTTTTTTTTTCTATGTAGATGTTCGAAAACAAATGTAAAACTTACTGTCAGAGGCCATTAGCTTAAACAGCTGCCATGAATAATCCGTTTATTTATAAAATCGAAAGAAAAAAACGCAGGTAACTACACCTGTTGCGCTGTACCGTAAGTTCATTTGGCACTTATAGACAAGGCTGATTCATCACAAAAGAAAAGGGGAACACATGTAACTCATGCATGAGTCATCCACTCAAAAAATAGATACTTTTACAATTCTTCGGATACAAAGAGTGAAAAATAAGTTTTTCATTCTTGTGCTTTAGTTATAGCGAGGTCACTACGATATTTGGATGCGAGCCGAAGAATTAAGAGGAAAGAAAAAAATGTGACAGTTGCATTGGGTGGGAAAAAAAGAAGAAAACAAGCACTTGAAGACATCTCCTAGTGCCAAAAATGGAACAAAACATTTGTGGTGATGAAGAATAAATGATGTTTCGGACAAAAAGTGTGTCGGAAAACATGGCATTGTTATATTGCCCTTTTTTGTCATGGCCGTTCCGGAACATCATTTCTGGTCTATTGTGAACACTCTCGAGAATATTATGTGGCTTTATTAAGGGAAGCTTTCATTATTTATGACTCTTTGTGTGTGTTGTTTCCAAAAATACAGAAGGATAAAATAGATGTATTCAATGTGAATAAAAAGTTACATTGTAAAAATCAAAATTATTATCCCGACATTTTAATGCCTCATAAAAAACATCAATTCATTTTTTAAGAATTTTTTTTTGTGTGTGTTTTACAGTTTAGTTTTTTACAGGATAGCTTGAACTGTTAATTTCAAATTTTATTTGATTCTATTAAGATTTCTGGGTTTTTTTCTTTATTCAATATAAAATTTGAAATAAAACATATGTCCCATGTTTATTTGATTTGTCTGTAACATATTCTATTGGTTAATTATATTATTATTACAAAATTGATTTTAGTTCCTAAAAATAATTTAACGTGATATAAATACAAGATAAATAAATTAAATGCATTAAATATTCGAATACAATTTATTTTTACATAAAAAGCTATTAAATTAAATTGGAATGATGAATATTTATTGACTACATAATTTTAATGAGGGGAAGTGGATTGTTAAGGAAAGATTTACCTTCCTCTTTCTCAAGCAAATTTTAAGCTCCTTTACCTCGCTCTTCAAATTTTAAATCGGATTTGGTTTGGCTTGCCGTTCTACGATTATTTTCTGCACACTTCGGGCTAATTAGACCGGGACCTACAGTTTAACGTGGATTCCGAACCGCTAACAATCATCCAGGCCAACGCCAAGATTCAATTCTGAAGCTTGTGGTACCAAAGGCCAGATCGCTAACCAATTCGCCATCAGTCCGCTTTAAATCGGAATTTATTAGTAAAATAATAAAAAATTAAACTAATAAGTTATATGTTAAGTTTTTCATTCTATTGTAACAGTTTAAAAATCTGCACAGATAATTGTATATATAACTGTAGAGATGCTTTTTAGTCATATATGCATACAAGCTCTTTGCAATTTTTTAATCAAATAAAATGGAATAAAAATTATTTTTGATCATGAAAGAATAGTAAAAATTTTATTCAATAATATGAATTTCATAATAACAATAGGAAATACATTTATGTCTAACAAAAGGCATTTGATTTCAGACGAACAGCACCCTAATTTTATTATTTTTGAATCCATGCGAATTATATATATTTTTAAAAATAGGAACAGCTTAAATATAACTGGGTTAGAGTTTGACTCAATGGCTCTTAATCAGCTTCGTCACCTCCGAATCGATTTTTGACTCAACCAGTCGCTCGGGGGACCCGAAATCCTCAGTGATTCATCCCGCCAGCCAATCAAACAGCTGTTTGTTAAACTGAAAGTATATTTTCATGAGTCACCTGTATAAAAGGGTGGGAGCCTCGCTCTTCTACAAAACTCTTCCTAACCTAATTTTTGTTATGTTGCTCATTGGGAATGGTGATGGATAATCAAGTTTTCTTCCCCCTCTCTTGACCACGCTACTGTTCCATTGAAGCCAGATAGTTGGGAAATTAATTTTTAAATGAATATGTACGCTGCTGCGAAGGTGGCTGTTGCATTATAATGCGGGAAAGATTGAAGGGTTTGAGCGGTGAACTGTGACTGGAATATTTTGTCGTGAGTGATGCGAAACATGGAGTCTGCGCTTTTACATGCAAAACTGCATACATTAGCTTTTGGTATAAGTAGTTAATTTTAAAGTGTATGTTGTGTTCGAAATAAATGTTTTGATTCGAATTTCTTATCGCTTTAAGTATTTTGATTGAAATGCTTAAGTTTAACGCTTTAAGTTTTTTTACATAAGTCTAATTTTAACCTTCTATTTTATTGTATTCGTACATGATAAATGTGTTAGCTCTTTTTATCCACTGCCCAGACATTTTCCTTAAGATGTATAAACAATTTCTGTTTTGTGAAAAGCTTATTAGTTTAAAAGTTGTTTTAAAAATTAATTTTACTATTTGTTTATTATATGGTTTTATTAGGCATTCCAGGGTTTTATTGGGTTTATTGTAGGCATTTAGTAACAAAAATTTATTTGATTTGATTTTATTGATATGCATAGCATTGATTGTCTCTGTTTTTTTTTTTTTTACTTATTAGTTATATGTAAAAAAACAGAGACAATCAATGCTATGCATATCAATAAAATAATTACCTGTTCATCACTAGTGTGATGAACAGGTAATTCTAAAAAGCTATATTTAAATACAGTAATTGTAAAATGCACCATGTTTTTAAAATTAAAAATTATAATGAAATTAACTATAGTGTTTTATGTTATTTTGGATGTATAGATATAAATTTGGGAACACAAATTTTAATTAGCAAATTGCTGATTTTACATTCCGAATTGACAGATTAAATTAATTATAAAAGTGAAACTGTTTATTGCCTATTTACTGTAATGTTAAAAAAATAACGAGAGAGCTAAATTAAGAATAAAAGGAATCTTTTAAACTCAATCTTGTAATTTTGTCAAATAGAAATTATGTTTTAATAAAGTGTGATATAAATGCCGAATTGCCATGAAGCACATTTTAAAAAATTTAAGATCTGTTTAAATATTCAATATTCAAATTAAACCAATTTGAATTTTGTTTCAGCTTGAATATTTAAACAATTAAAGATAAACAATAAAAAAAATCCAATGTAAGGATAATTATTTTTTCCATTACACTGTTATCGTACTGAATTTTTTTCTCAATTAATAAAATAAGTAATATTCCAATCCTTCAAGGACCTACCTACATGTATAGATAAACAGTATATTTTCACAAAAAAAATATATGTTCAATTAAAATATGCAAATAGTAACATTTCGAAATACTTCCATTCATTTAAATTAGACATTTAATAATTTAATAAATTGCGCAAGTATTGTTTTAACTTATTAAAAATCAATTTGAACTTTTATTATAATCAGTAGAATATTGAAAATTACTTTGTCTTTATAAGTATATATTATTTTTTGTTATAATTAACAATTATGTATGTTTCATACACTAAGTTATAAGCGATATTACTTAGTAACTTTTAATGTTGGTATATTCATTGTTAAAATAGATATGCAAATTAAAAATTAATTTTGTATTCGAGTACAAATTTAAAATAATTACTCATGTAGAACGATAATATTTTACTCTTTTTTTTTACCTCCATTTTATTCAAAGTAGAAATTTCTAATCTAATCCTAACAGTACGCGTCATTTTTCTGTCCTCGTAAAAACGTGGGGAGGAAAAAAAAAACCTCACCTCTCCTACTTTATGGTTATCGATTTCCACTTTACGCTTGAGTTTCGCGTAATCGATTCAAACAAAGCTGAAACAAAAAAACAAAAAAAGAGTAAAAACAAGAATATAATTTATTTTATTTTTATTTTTTTTTTTCATCCTCCCGTACGCTTCGCTCATTGAAAACATAATTACACCAACTCTTCGAAAGCCATAAAGGTTTCATACTCTTGATTAAATAAGCAAACACGAAATTAAAAAAAATTTAAAAAAGATTAATGTTATACTATTTGGTGGAGATGCTTGATGTTATGGAAAAACTTTTTTTTAGCTAATTGCTAGAATTTCTAAAGCTCCTTTTGTTGTCGTATTTTTTGGGGAGAATTAAAAGTTTTGATGGATTTCAGAACCGTTGATTGTGTGTGAGCAAGTGCTGCCTTTAGAAAGTCTCGTAAATAGGAGCAATTATGAGGTGTATTGAGAATGCAAAGTTATAAAGTGAAGAACTGGGCGGGATTGTATGGTGAGAAAGCTATGGAGATTCTCTTTTCGATAACATAAAATGCAAACAAACGTTAATAAAGTGTAGAATTTTTTTTTATAGGTGCGAAAAGGTTTTGTTTTATGGTTTTGTTGAAGGTTTTTAATGAATGGGTGTTGCAATTTTGATGGAAGTTATAAAGAAAGTTCTGAAAAGTATTTCCGTTATTTTCATAATGTTTGCTTTTAAAGTTAATCTTATTTATATTTTGTATTTGACTTATGTGATTTTATTGCTTACGGTAATTTCTCAAAAAATATTTTTTATTTCTTGCTTAAAATTAATCAATACTTAATTGAACATTATTTTTATTTTTATTTTTCGAGCTTATCCAGTTTCGTTTTTAACCAAAATTAGATTTAAGTGTTTAATATTAAAATATGCTATATTTTAACATAATATCAATTTGATTTTGTTATAATTTTTTGCATTTAAATTAAAATATGTAATTTAAAATAAAATTTAAATGATTATTATTTTATTTCTTATCTACATTTCGATTTTCCATAAAAATGAAAAACAAAATGCATAAAAAAATAATTCAAAGATTTTTACATTACTTTATATTATTAAATGATGATATATTCAATTTAGGCGTTTTGTGACACAAATTTAATGTCCAATTTTTAAATATAAGACCTATTTTTAAAAACGTAATTCGTATCAACATTTAATTAGTGCATTTACTAATATTATGCTTTAATATTATTACCAAAATATTGGAATTAATTTTAATAGTATTTATAATTCAAATGAAAGAATATTTCATTTATATATTAATAACCTACAAACTTAAAATTTCTTTAAATTTAAGCTATTTCATTTTTTGTGCAGATTTTTTAACTGTCTAAGATGTGGATGTTTAGTGATTTTTAAAACCACATTAAAACTCCATAACTGGTATGCCTGTTGCCCTTAAAATTAATTCCAAATGAAATTCAACTTTTCATCGCTCCAAACTGAGAATAGTAAATGCATATTTATATTTGGGTAACCAATTCATTAATACACAACAAGATAAATTAGAGTTTTAAAATTATAAATTCTTAAAGCACATGAATGTAGTAATTATCTCAAGTTCTAGAATGAAGTCTATTTTTAATTACTAAAGACTTATGACTGTGACTTAAAACAACTTCTCTCGCTTTTCAACTCTTGTGTGTACAGCGCCGTTAAATTTCTTACCAAGACGCATTCGCCTACCGTTCACAAAGTCCAAAAGTTTAATTTAATTACACACAGGCTGATGAACATTTCATTCAAGGCGTTTCATCTACTCGCGTGCCCGACAGCGTCTATTTTTCCTTCTTCTTTCAAGATGTTCTTTTTCCACGCACTTTTCCGAATAATCTTTCCCTGGCATAATAAGACAAAATATACATGGCCCCGCTTTTAAGAAGTGACTCAGATAAATAGCCCTCTGAGCGCACACGCGCGTTTAAAGTAAAACAGCCAGCCTCCTGAAGAAGATTCGACAGAAATTCGACAAGGGAACAAAAAAATAAAATCATTACTCCCAGGGGTAGGGGGGTAAAGTTCTTAAACTTCTCGGAAAATTTTAAAGTGCTTTCCGTGATAAATTTGAGGAATAATATAATTTTACTACCCGTCGACTGTTGCTGGGATGTCTTATGGGGACGACACCACTTATATCAGACCGATACATCCAGTACACGCGAAACCCTTTGAAGAAGTTTATAGAAAACTTTGTTTGAAAAATTTCAGTTTTAGGCTTAAAAAAAATTCTGCATTTTATGTGCATTTATAATCACATTTTATCGCCTTTGTGAAATTTTATTGATGGGTACATCCGAGGAAAAGTCAAAGTAAAGTATATAAAGTTATTATGAATTTTTTTTACGTTTGAGAAATATAAATTCGGTAGAATCGATGGTATCATTTGTTACATAAATTTTTTTAATATAAAAATTGCTTAGATAAAATTGATCAATATTCAATTTATTTAGGAAATAAAAATTTTAGTAATTTTCTTATTTAATTTATTTTTGAAAATTGTATTTTTTAATATACAAATGTTGAACTTTTTAATTTTATTAAGGTAAGTTAAGGAAATGGAAACATTTTCCTTAACCTGGAAGTCCCAGGGTTAAGGAAAATGTTTTTTTTAGAGATACAATAGAGTACAATAGTACGGAAAGTACTTTACAAAGGTACAATGTAAAACCTAATAGATTGCACATCAATATGCAACTTGGAAATATTTTATTGTTGCTTTGATATGGGCGATAACTTTATCCTTAACTCATTATTACAAAAACTTTTAGATTTCTTTATTTGTAGACGTAATGTCTTCAACAGTAAAAGCAAAAAACACCAATATATTATTTAAATTTTAATCACAGATCAATCTATAAATTTTATAAAGAATTTACTTCATATATACATTAATATATAGAGAGATAAATATATTCGCATTTATTGATGAAACACAACTTGAATTATTTCCTGTCTCATTAATTATAAATATATCTTATAGCCTTCGATTAAATCGTAAAAGTATTTATCTTGGTTACTTTTCTTATAAGGATCTGACACAATTATCAAACATCCTTTTAATGAATATTTTTCTTGTAGATTGCATTTGCTCACTTGGATCATTTAATTCGTTCTGGTAACCTAATGGCATCCTTTTCTGCATGAACTATTATTGATTTCTCCATTACTTTGAAGTTGGTTCAAATGAAATACTTCTGCCCTTTCAAACTATTCATCGATAATTGGAATATACTTATCGTACACGTACGGTATGCTGAGCGTTTAAAATAATTCTTTCATAATTCTTGCTCTTCTCTACACTCGTTCAGAAACAGAACTTCCCCTTCTCCCATTGATATTTGTTTCATCATTTTTGCGATGCTAATGGACGATATTAAAATAGCTATCATTTTTTTCCCCCTCGCTACGTTTTCCCCGTCTTTTTAATTCCCTTCCTCTAGGGATAAAGTCCCTGTACTTCCTTTCATAACGTATGGATGGGTATCCTTTAAAAGGCGCGTGTAAGGGAGAGATAAAAGAACCTGCACCACGTTAAAAAGGGAAAAGCTGGGAGGCTGCTGGCTATGAGAGCAACAGCAGCAGTGTCTTCTGCTGATGGTTTACATACGGGCACTCAACCCATAAGTGGTGTTGGCAGCGAAAAATCCCTCAATGTCACATTTCATGGGGTGTGGTTCTACCAGCTCACCTTAGTGAATGTAGCTTAGCTAACTCATTCGGACGAGACTGGTGTAAATGCTACAGACACATTTGGTGGCATTTACAGTATTGATGTTAATTCATGTAAAAGTACAAGCCTAATATTTAACTGATGTAAACGGAAAGTCATAGATACTTATTATATTCATGAAATCAACTGAAAAGAGCCCATTATTTTGCTGTAAAATGGTATTTTTATATATAAACACTCATACTATTCATAAAAGTATGAGTGACGATTACGTCATATTTTCCTAGTATTTTTTTGGAAAGGGGAGGACAATTATTTTTGTTTATTCATTAATTCTGCTACAAATGTATATTAAATTAACTTATAATCATATAACCTTAATCATTTCACGTAAAATATGAGGTAATTGTGAGTAAAACAGTCTTTTTTTTTAAAAATGTGTCATATATTTTCGAATAAAAACATTTAACTTGTTGTTTTATTTTTTGTGTGAATTTTGATTGATTGCAATTGATTCACTGCTTGCTTTAAGCATGAATCATTTACAATAATTTATGATTAAAGTATGATTCTTAAGATTATTTATTTATATTATTTTATAAAATTAGTAAGAAATAAATAGTATTGAATATATACTTAAATTAAGTATGAGATGTGTAGCATTTAATAGTAATATTGAATGATTTGATAGATAAGATAATGTGACAGTTGCGTTTATTAAATTCTTTTAATTGAAAAGAAAAATCAAAATTTAACTTAATATTATTTATTATTTAATTTTAAACAATTTTATTCTTATCGAAATGTTTTAAGTTTTAAATAATAAATAATTCTAACAATTGTCTATTTTTACTTAAGCATTCAGAAATTGTATTTATATATCAACCAGCTTTTTTACCAACTATTGCATTCATAAATATAGAAAGATGTTATCTTCTTTGACAAATTCTCTTGAAAGAAAAAAAATCTAACTGATCATTCATTACAATGGTTGTAATATTCTTTTCAAATAGGCAAATCAAAATTATGATTTAGATAAGCTTTTGCGAATTATATTTTCGCTATATACTATAATTATTTTTTGTGTAAAAAATAAGCGTAGGATCTATCAAAGATAATCCTGATAAATTCAATAATTATTAAAGCCAACAAAATAAAAAATAAATTAAGTTTTCGATAACGCCCTTTTTTTCAAATTAAATTCACAGAATGCCCCACCCAAAACCTAAAACCGGATGATAACAACCAAAACTTAGACATTTTGAATTATCGACTGTTAAGCGATAGGCTTTAATCCTTTCAACATTAACTTTGAACTTGATGGCAGTTCTTTGTGATCGTGATGGCAGAAGTTAATTTGAATGTAAATTACTTCGTAAAATTTATGTCCATTTAGCTCTACTTATAAATTATAATTTGACACTGACCATCAAGTGTTTAAACATAATTATTATTAAACATTTTTATGAGTTAGATGTTTTTATTCGCATGTGATGTCACTTTTACATTTGAATGAGAACGTGATTTGATTTATTCTGTCACATTTAATAAATGCATTCACCAAATTAAGGGCTGCTGTCGTTATCATTTCGTTTAGTAAATTGTATGTTTATTTCTTTCATATGATAATGAAATACATCATACCTCGAGATAAACAAAATCTACTACTGTGCCCAAAAAGTAAGAACAATTATTTTTTTCAAAAACTCTTTATTTATTCTTCCAAATTTATTTCACCCCTTCAAAGTAATCCCTTCCGGACACAATTCATTTATGCCAACTTTGTTTCCAATCCTCAATGCATGCTAAAAGTCATCGGCAGGGATGGTCTTCAAAGCGCGCGGCGATTCACTTTGAATCTCTTCAATCGACGCTAAAAGGTGTCCCCAGAGTGGTCTTTTGAGTTTAGGGAATAGCCAGAAGTCTCACAGTGTGAATACGGTGGTTGTGGAGCGATATGGATTTAATTTTTGGCGAAAACGTCGCGAAGAATCAATGCAGTAGGCGCTGGCGCATTCAGTGTTTTCGGTGCCAATCGAGATTTGATGCTTTTGAGCCCCAAAATGAGATTGACGATCCTTTTGAAATTCCAACATCAGCAGCAAGGTTTCTAATTGTAAATCGACGGTTTGCAACCACCAAAATTTTAATTTTTTGGACGTGAGCTTCGTTGGTAGAGGTTGATCGTCTACCAGAGGGCTCTTCGTCTTCGACGCGTTTTCTGCCTTCTTTGAACTGTTTATACCACTGTCTGATATAGTTTCACACCGAATGCTTTCTGCAGCATTCTATACGTTTCCACAAACAAAATTTAATGCAAGTTCTTTGCTCAATTCATTCAGACATTTAAAAAATCGCCGGAGATCAGTTTTAGCGTCTCGCAAAGCCAAGCGTAACTCAAACACTAATGAATATTTTGACGTCAAATTTCACACAGATGTTCAAGGACAGTGCCAGTAACCTAAAAAAGAAAAAAAAATGAAATTCCATAAGCCCCTGGAATTTTAAATTAAAAATTTATATTACTTTTTGGACGCAGTAGTATTACTGCGTGGACATCACGTAAAATAATTGTTTTCAGAGATCTGAAGTTAAAAATAAATTCTAAAAGTGTTTAAAAAAACTTACAAGCTTTTTATAGGCTTGGTGGATTTTTAAACCTTAGGACTCGTCCAGCAACTTCAGCAACTGACTTGAGTTACTTTTCTCCAGAGATGTGCACCTCAGAAGCTACTGTTCCATCATCATGATCATCAAGATGGCGGTTGGGGTGGGAAATCGTTTGCTAGATGCTTCTCTTCCCCACTTTCATCCTTCAAGACTTCACTGCATCACTCGCAACCACGCTAACCTTCTGGTTGGTACGAGGCGGCAGAATTAAGTGCATTTATGAACAACCGTGACTGAGATTTATGGGAATGCAGGCAAAACCCTCGGAAAGCAACGGCCCTCGCTTTCTTTCCTCTCCCCCGAGATAGCAGACCCTAAAATTCAGGAAATTTTTATTTATATTTAATTAAAATAAATGATCTCGATCTTACCAAACTGCTTTAATTTCAAGAGAAGCTTCCAGTGAATTTTGGGCAATGTGGGATATTCAGTGCCTGTTTGGTACGAGAGGTTTTTTTGCAGTCGTTAGATTCAATTTTTGTTTGGGTAAAAGTTTAGAGTAAGTCAAATTTTTTTCCGTCTGATTTTTTTTTATTTTTTACATCGGTTTAATTGATTTCGAATACATGCAGTTTCCATAAAATAATATCAGACGTGTATCATATTTTAAAAAACGTTATTCAATTGCTTTAAAATAACAGTAAATTTCAGAATTTAAGAATAAATCTGCACTACATTATGTCCATGCCATCTCATTTTCAGACGCATTGTTTTCGTTTTCTATTTTTTTATCTCTGTTCCAATGTTGATCATTTATTGCATTTATTCTCTTTTTATAATACTGTTTTTTTATATTCATTTAAAATTTTCACATGAATAACATTTTTTTTCCTGAGACTAACATATGCAATTTTTTCTAAGCAATAAAATTTAATTTAAAAAATAAATCTTTAACTAACTTATGATTTTCAGTGTTTCCTACAATTTACATTTTTTTTCATTTTAAATGAAAAATAGACTTTAAAATTGAATTTTACTCAGTAATAATATTAGTTCTTTAAAACTATAGTCGGATTTGTACATTTGAGTGTAACGCTACTGAAATTTTTAAAATGCTAATTTTTTATAAAAACTTCGTTTTTTGGCAATTTTTAGTAGTTATTATCATTTTTTTAAAAATTTAATACAGCAGTTTTATTACAATCTGGTATTAGCTTGAATTCATCAGCGTAATGTTGTGATAAAATATTTTAGAAAAACTACAAAGTATCACAAATGTTTTGAAAACAAGCATATTGTCTGTCCAGAGGATGAAGTAGTACGCGCTATGTTAACCATTAACATCTCCAGATGCCTCAACTGTTGCTTAAAGTTTCCAGACTTGGGGGAAGGAAATAGAACGTATTCCCTCCTTATCTTATTCTGGTTCCATCACCACTTTGAGTATAAATAGTGCATGTTGGTATCAGTATGTCGTCGACTTATGGTTTAACAAACCTTTCTTATATTAAAGCACATGGCCAAGAAAGCAGACTTGCCATTGAAAGTTTAATTTTTAAAAAAATAATGTAAAAAAAACATAGAGAGAAACTAATTATAAATATATATTTTATATAATTCTTAAAATCAACACTATTTTTCAATAAATATGATAAAAAATCTCATTTTAATAATTAAATATTGCAATTTTTAGGCTGTAAGTAACTTTAATTGTATAATATATTAATATGTTAAATTTTTTTTATTCTGAAAATTAATCGATTTTCGAAATCTGTTATTTCTTATATATTAAATGGGTTTTACTCAAAATCTTATTATTGATATCTCTGTTAGTCTCAAAATTATTTGATACTATATTCTAATTTTATGAATTTAAGATCTATTACAAAATATCATTCCTATAAATAAATATCCTTATTTGTTAATTTATGTTATTTATTGGATTTATTTAAATATTAGTATGCATGTTTGCGCATGGTTATTTATTAAAATTTTTGTCCTAACAGTAACTTATAAAATTAAAAGATATTTACATTGACTATAATTAAGAATGAAGCAAGCTTAATTATGAGAATACTTTAAAAATTAACATATTTTATATCATGGATCAACTAACTTAAACATCCAAAATATTTTTAGTTAACGATAATAAACTATTTTATAAAAAATAAAACTTCTAAAATTATTATTAAAACTCATGAGTTCATTCATTTAAATACTGGTGGGAAAAAAAATTCCTCCCTAGCTTAGTTACATCATTTATTTATTATTTATCCTAATTACTCACAAAGTGTGAAACAGATTAATTTACTTTAATATTTTGATTGAAAAAAAAAATTCTATTAAAAGCCTTCTTCTTATAAAAATATAATTCGAGACAGCGCTTCTTTTATTTTGTTTTAATCTCAAAAGAAGTCTTCCTGTATAAAACCATCCAGGAAGAATCAAAAAAGCATTGGCCTGAGGATAAGCCAAAACTTCATGAATGGATATCCTTTCTCGCGTAATAAAAGAGTTCCAAAGGCGTGTTTGCGAATCGACTTGGTAAACACTCAGAAGAAGACTCCAAAGTATTCATGCTTCAAGGAAAAGGAATACCCTATTCAGACACAACGGAGTGTTAAATTATTTTCGATCGTGTTACAAAGAAGAAAGGGAGTTTTCTTTGAACTTCTTTCTTATTTTTATTCTTCAACCTCGGAAGAGATTTTTTTTTCCCTCCTCCTGTTCTTATTATTTTTTTGGTATCCACTGGTGCTGGTATCCCTAAAACGACGAGCTTTTTGATTGTCCTAAAAAAAAAACGCCAGTGAGATATGAAGTTTTTCGTATTCTATTCAATATCTTTTTCCCCTAACTGTTGCAAGAAAGTTGTATTTTCTTGAATATATACTTGGCAATTTATTTGGATCCTAGACTTATTGAAGTTTTTTTGTTTTTATTCGTGGGTCATAGCAAAGAATTTTCTGTAAACAACGGAGTGAAATTTGAAGCTAAGTTCGAGATAACCCAAACATTGAATTGTTTCAAAACTGAAAAAAACATTGGTACTACGCAATAAATGATTGGGCCATGACTGAGACGTATGTTTTGCCAAACATAATAATAAATTCACTTTTAAATATATTGTTTGGGATATTGCATTGTGAAATTCAATTTTTGTTTGTGTAATAGAATGTACAATTTATTTATTTTTTAACAATAAAACGATAGCAATGAACTGTAATAACTATAATGATAGCAATGAATAATTAATAATATTATATCTTTTATGGGCTTTTTTTAAGTGCTTATTCTCCTAATCGCAAATTGAGTTTGTTAAGAGCAAAAGCCAAATTTGTGGTTATTTGTTGTAAAATATTAGCATATTTTATTTGGAAGCTCAGAAAAATTATCATTTTCAATTTGTTCGTTGTTTCCTTTTAAAACAATTCACATATTTAATCAAAAGTTTATTTGATTTTATCAAAATATTAAGTTTCTCATCCTGAATTAGGATAGTTTTCCAGTCATTTCACATTGAGTTGCAAATAAGTTAACAATTCTTTCAAAACTGTTATAACAATTGCATATCTATTTTTATGTGCATGATGATTATGAGAAATTTCATATATATTTTAAAATTTTTTCTGTTAAATATTAAACATAAAATATTGCATTGAATACGAAATCAAATCTGCGTTAGCGATTTACGAATTTTTAATTTAAATATACTGTCAAGTTAATTTTTTTTTTCAACTTTATGAGAAGAACATATAAAGGTCATGTTCAAATTAGTTTATTGATATTCAGAAAAGTTGTGTGTTATAATGTAAAAACAAACATATAGTTTTCATTTTATCCATTTAATATCTTGAGTTTATTTATTTAAGTTAATAATGATTTATAATTATATTACTATATAAATTAATATTTGTTTATATTTTATCAGGATAATAAAATATAACTTATAAATAAATAATAGTTCATATAGTAATATAATTATAAATCATTATTAACTTAAATAAATAAACTCCAGATATTAAATGGATAATAATCTTATAATTATTGCATTATTTTATTATGCTAATAAAATATACTTTTGGTTTGTGATACAATTTATTCAAAAAAAGTTCTATAATATGGGAATAACACGAAAAAAAATTCCATTCTATGGTAATCGCTTGATCAATTAATATCTAGATAATATTGATATAGTTCTCAAATATTCTTTATATGAAAGTAATCATAAAACTTACTAATAAAAAAAAAGGAAAGATTCGTTGGTGATCAATTAAGTTGATTTACATTGCATCTCTTAGTGCACCCAATATCGGTCGCCCGGCCTGTTTAACTGCAGTAGGCGGTATTTAAGCAATAACTTCCCTATCAGTGCTGTCTAATCAGTTAATTCGAACCCACGGTCTGAACTTCTCGGAATGGCCTCTAGCACGCAAAACTGCTGTCCATCGTTACGTAGGCAAGCCCAAACGAAGAGGTAATTTAAGGGAACCGCTGCTTCCACCAAATGAAGTACCATAAATTTCTATTGTCAATAATTGCAGGTTTGTGAGACCAGAAATCATCGTTCGCCAGTGTTATGGAGGACGAATGGCGAGTGCGGTTCTGATCAGATAGGAGAAAGCCAAGTTTGAATGAGTTGCTGCTTTATCCGTTTGATCTTAATGAAGTCGGAAATTCAAAAGGAATTGGGTTTACGTAAAAGCCATCGCCTTCAATTGTTAAGATAAAAAAAATTTATTAACAATTTCAAGACAATTTTTTTAATGTTTGTATTATATAACAGGAAGTGGATTTTCTATTATAAACCCAGAAATATTAAATAAGAGGTATTTTTAATCTGTAACACGTTTGTATAATTGAGATTATTTTAAAATCTGTCAAATGTATGCTTTTAAGATGTCATTTGTAATTTAAATTAACTTTAGTTCCGATAACATATCTCAATCAAATCCTTTTCTTTAATACAAATTAAATATCATTTTATTTATTTATTTTATTTTTAGAAAATAAACTAAGAATAAAAATTGAAACAAGGTGAACCACATAGTCACTCGTTTGTGTTTTTGAATTTTTATCGTTTTGTTTTTTTGTTCTAAGATTTTTCTCTTCCTTCTCATCCACTCTCTCCTGTCTTCTTGCCTTTTAGAAAGTATGTTCCGTCAAGAATCTTATCTAAGTTCTTCTCGTGTTGTTTCTTTTTTTTTTTTTTTTTTGTGCAGGATGCTTTTTATCCTTGATGACTTGTCTGTCATTAGTTGGCAGTGAGTTCTGCAGCCTGACAAACGGGACCGTTGTGTATATATATATGGGACATTGTTTGAAAAGTGAGAAGAAATGTTATGCTCTGGAATATTTGTATCACGTTGGCAGTAATGATAACCTTAATTGACAAAATAATTAGATGTTTTTCGTTTTGTCTTTGTCTATTTCGATTGTAGTGGATTATTTCTTTACTGTATATTGCATTGTAAATATAGAATAAAATGTCTCATTTTACTTATTTTAAATAAAATTAATAATATATTTTGTTTTAAAAAAATTCAAATTTCCTTGCTTATTATGACTGAAATTCTATTCAATTCTATTTCTCAATGGTCGAATTTTAATTATTGACCGAATATGTCATGGTATTGCCAAATGCTTGTGTGATAACTTTTCATGTCATAAGTTATTTCAATTGTTTTATTTTTTAAAAATTTCTATATTGATTTTTTACGAGAAATTTAATTTTATATTTTGAAGTGATTGAAATCAATTGAAAATATGTCTTCAGAGGAAACGATACTACTTAATGATGCATATTAAGGTCATAACATGATACTTTTGAAAATTGTTATTCACTGAAGGAATTATAAGTTTTAACATTTTTATAAAAATTTTGTAAAATGTGTCATCCTGATAAGAGTTTTTCAGATTTAAATCACCCAGAAAGGAAAATTTTTCTTTAAAAATGTTCGTGTTATTTTAAAAAAAATGTGTTTAGTTAATTTGTTGTGTAATCTAATATTTATTTAATTTATATTTCGAAGGTGCGAAATTTTTGTTTTGCTTTTTCATGAAGATAGATGTATGTATTTACTTAATTCTTCATAGGATAATTGCACAATATTTCACAATAATTGCATAATTTCTGTTTATTATTATTGTTACCTATTCATTATTTGAATATTATTTAATTTGATACTTACGATCAATATATGAGAGAAATATTTGAATTCTAATAACACGTTTAAACCTTGAGTTCTATTGACACATTTCATTGCAATTTCAAAAATATAATTGACTAATATAAGCGCTGAATAAATAATTTGTCCTTTTCAGAAACTTATATAAACTCGTTATTCAAGAAAAATGAAAATCAATAAAGTATATAACGCATGGACGAATAGCCATACATTTACCAATATTTGTATATGAAAAAATTGACCTGTTTTTTATTCGTAGAATTATTAACATAAAGAATTATCTACAGTAAAATATAGAAGAACATTCGTAATAACTTTATGCTTGATACCTGATTCTCATTTGAGCGTGACCAATTGCCATTGAAAAATTCTCACGGCCTTTTGACGTGAGTTCCCGTAGTTTACATCCACGAATCCCTTGGTGGTCATTTTGTTACTACTATTTCATTTGCTCGCTGAAAACTTTTACGTTATTTCTTACGCCAAAACCCGCCATCCTTTTTTTTCTTTTTTTTTTTCATTCGTTCCGTTTGCTTTTATTGTTAAGTCCGCGGGGAAATTTTTGTGTTACCTCATTTCCCATTAACGATATTAGCTTCTTTCGTTTAGTTCCCCTTTTTTTTATAATGAAAGTGGAATTAATGCTCTGTCCATAAATTAAATAAATGAGAAGTAATATTTTGATGCTGTTAAAATTATTTCATATTATATTTAATAGTGCTTTTTTGCGAATACGGTTTGATATTTGATGAATTCATGCAAATTCATATTTTATATGTTGATATTAAAAAACGCTCATTTGTGTTATTTTGGTTTTATTTCATCGTTAATATAAATTAACATTAGCCTGATGTTAATTTCCATCAAGCTGGAAAAAATTCATTAAGTCTCAGAGAAGTACTTAGTTGTGTAATTTAAAAACAGAATGAATGTAATTAAATGCAAATCTATGTCTCGTTAGCTTTCAATTACTTTTTGCTTAAAATTAAACTAACTACATTTGGATTTAATCTTTTTTAATTGCATCATTGTCTGTGTTTATTTCATGTCTTTTAAATTTTTTTTCTCTCTCTTATTCATTTGCATTCGTTTTAATTTGAAAACATTTCTTATTCACTTTCATAATATTAGATAGTTAGTAGTCCATATTCTATTAAAATAAATGTTTGAGTGTCTTTTTAAAAATATTTCTTTAATGGAAGTTTAATTGTATTATATTTATAAACGTTGCATTGTATTCTTTTACGATTTTTCATGTTTGTGTATTCTTGAAAAGAAAAATTTATAACTAACTTACAATGTTAAATTCTAGTAATGTAACTGCGCTTCCCCCTACATACTGGCAAAAGCGCCCTGTGGCGTTCAGGAGAAATTGTCAGTCGGCTTCGAATCTCTCACGCGAGAAGATATACAGCGCGACCTGCATTATCGCCGAGAAACGTTTAGTTTATCGTCTCACATCCCGAGAGGAAATATATTTAGTCATACCAGCGCTTCAGTTGGCCTACAGGTCCTCACCCGGAGAGGAAGTATATTTCGCTCACGCTGCGCGTAATCGAGTTTCGGGTTTTCGGCTTAGAAGTGGAGTCCTTTCACAAATATATTATTATCTGTCTTTAAATGAGTTAAATATTCTATGTCATTAATTGCATGTGGGCTGTGTTTGTGCATGTATCAATAAAGCTGTGAGTTTTCAAACCTGTACCTCAAGTATCTTGACCCAACCACACCCAGCTACAATCTACAATCTGTTTTCGCAGTCTATGGTAATAAATAATTATTTTAAAATTTAATTCCTATGTTTTATAAAATAACTGCAAAACAGTGTCATTAAATATTGATATTTAATTATATCTTTCCTTTTTTATTTTTTTAAAAATAAACAAATTTAACAAAATAAAAAAACTATTAGATATCGTTAATGAGAAAGATTTCCCTATTCCGGGCTTTCATTAGGAGAAGCACAAATAAAAAGAAAATGATTTCGTGACTACGAAGTTTCCATTGATACCATTTATCAAACGATACAGACGTTTGTATAATAACTCTTTTTCAATAAAATTCTCATTTCGAAAGAAGTAAAAAAAATTAAAACAATATTTTTTTTATAAATGTCAAAAAAAAAGAGAGATTAACTGAGTTTAAAAAAAAAATACTTAAGTCGTTTTCTTGGAGATCCCCTTTTATAGTTCAAATATCGATGAAAATATCCGACTTTGTTCATTAAATTGGACATTTCGATCGTTTAAAGAGAAAAAGAGATTTAAAAGTTAAACATTTAAAACTCATTAATCATGTTTTTAATGATTCACATCGCATGCCGCTGAAGTGAGTTTCGCTCCGTCTTATGGGAGGGCTTTTATTCGTTGCATTTCAATATATTTTGCGATATTTTTTTTTCTTATCTTACGCAACATTTCATAAAATCTGAAAATAGACTTATTATCTGAATTTGATTTAAAAGATATTTTTTTTTTTTTAATAAAAAGGAAATGCTATGTATATAAATATGTTTGCTTTTGTGTTTGTGTCTATGTGTATGAACAAATTTTATGCATTTTTTAACACATTGCAAATAAAATTGCTTTTAAAAGAAAAATCAACTTTTATGACTTTACTTGTATTTAAAGTTCGTAATTTAACTCTCAAGATTATAAGTATTTAAGTTAATTATACACATAATTGAGGGCCTGGTGGTCGAGGGACTTGTGCTCGGTGCCACGGGTTTTGGGCTCAAGCGTCAGCGGGGCCATGGATGCTTGTAGTGGTTCGGAATCCACTTTAAAACGTGGATTCTGGTCTAATATGACTGTTGGGCGTATACGCAGGGCTGACAACCTTACCCCATAAAAGGAATACATTTCCCATCTCGAAATGTGTTAGTAGGCGGACTTCCTTGGCCTACTATGGGACTGTTGCGACAATGGAGATAGGTTTATTTTGTCGCTCTACGGTCATTTTATGCACACTTTAGGCTAATTAGACCGGAATCTATAGTTTAACGTAGATTCTGAAACTCTAACAAACATCTATTTCACCGCCAGAATTCGAACCTGAAGCCTGTGGTACCGTAGGGCTGACAATCCTACCACATAAAAAGAAAACATCTCCTGTCTCGAAATCTGCTAGTAGGTAGACGGCCTTGGCTCACCATCGGGCTAATGCGCCAATGAAGAAGACGTTATACTTCATTAATATACATAAATTATGAATTCTTTTTGGTTTTTAATTAAGAGATAAAAAAAATATATGCTGAGATTCTGAATTATTATTTGAAAAGAAAATTTTTATTGATTTATTGCATGAAAAGAAAATTAATTGAAATTCTTTATTTTCTCATTATTCGTTTCAATTTTTTTTTTATTTTAAAAGCATATCCTTTATCAAAACATTTCCAGAGCAGCTGATATTTTCAGATAATATTCTTATAAAAGATCTTTTAAAAGAAAATATGCAAAGTAACCCGGGGGAAAGGCATCTCGTGCATGTATAGTAGAACTATCTTTATCTCGCCCCACGACTCCAATTACTATTTAGTGCGCTCAATTACTCAGTCTTTTTAAAGAACTTGACGTGTAAAAATTTAAAAAAAAATATCATAGTATGTTCGTTTCTTTTAAAAATACACAGCAACTTTAAGACTTTTACGACGCAAAAGTGATTTTTCCCCAGTAATCGATTATAGAATGAAAAGGATATAGAGAAGAAAAAAAAATAAATCTTTTCAAACTGTAATCATGAAATTAAATTAGATTCTAATGAAATTAAATGGAAGATTGTATAGTAGATAAAGACGCGCAAGGCGAAAAAGTTTTAAGGATAACAATTCCCGATCTTTTTCACTTTTCCGTAAGATTTTCAGCACAGTTTGCGGAAAAGAAAAGAGAAAGAGAGAGTCGGCAGCATTTTTGCAGCAGGAAAAGATTTTTCTCGCAAAAGCTCCAACCTCCGACTAATTTGGGTCGTTAAAAGTACGGAGACACCCAGGGCGAAATTTTTTAATAACATAATTAACGAAACGGAGAGAGATCTTCTCTGCATGCCTTAGTAATTACCGACTTTCTTAATTAAAAATGCAATTTCATTCGGGTTTGCAACTTTTCCCTCCCCGTTCTAAAAGTGGAGCCCTTTTCGCTAAAGAGTTTGTAAACAGTTTAAGGGTTTTCGCCGCCTTTCGTTCTGTTTTTGAAAGTTTTCGGTGTGGTAAATTATTTCAAAGGCTTTGACACATGACAGGCAGCTGGTTACACGATGTCTAGTATAGTAATGTTTACGCAGAACTGTAAAATTATGATGCTTCATCGTAAACGGTTAAAAATAAAGAAGTTAATGTGGTTCACAGAATGCTTGGCCTTGCTTTCAGGTTTAACAGCGAATGAGGATCTAAACAGGAATTAATATTTTGTCCTTGAGTTGATGAAAGTTTAAATTTCAAGCTAGCTAGCTACCTTTTATAAGCTCTTGCTTATAAAATATCTGAAACATTTGAAAGCATCACTTGAAAATTTTATTATTAATCTCCTCATCCTTTAAAATAAAGTAATGCTGGTATTCTTAATTTTAAATACAAAATTTACAAATTTGACGCGCTTTCAAATTATTGAAAAGAGCATTATTCTTAAAAATATGTATATTTTAAAGAAAATCAAGCAGTGTATTTATAACATTGAACTAATAATTATATCGCCGTAATAGAAGGGGGCCCGATGGCCGAGTGACTAGCGCTCGGTGCCTCGGATGCTTGTAGTGGTTCGGAATATACTTTAAACCGTAGTTCCCGATCTAATATGACTGTTGAGCGCAGGGCTGACAACCCTACCCCTTAAAAAGATAACATTTTCCACAAAATCTTCCAGTAGGCAGACGGCCTTTGCCCACGATGGTGCTGCTGCGCCATTGAAGATATAGATGACTAATGTAAGATTCTTAACTTGTTTGGTTTTAAAATATTTTCATATATTAACTTTCGGTTTAACTTAAAATATATAGATGTACATAATCCTTCATAAATTACTTTGGAGTGTGTAAGTAATTATTTTTAAAAGAAAAATTAAATAAAAACACATTAAAAAACGAGACTTATTTTAATTTGTTCGTGCTTTAATTATTGTTTCCCGAAAATATGAAGAAGAAACTTATGAACATTGTTTTATTTAGATAGGTATGTAATAGTGATTAATTTAATTGATTGGTCTGCTTATATTATGTAAGGAAATATTTATTTTAAGATCATTTTCTGCAAATTTAATGATTTGTTACTAGAGAAAAGTTTTGATTTATTGTTGTACAACTAGCTTTACTTACATATTTTTCAAAACTAATTTTGCGCCTTCTCGAGTTTTTATTCTTTTTTATCTTTCTTTGAGAATCTCAATAGTCTTCATAGTTTCTAATTTCCTTTCCATTTACGATTGGCTTCGACCCAACCTCTACCATACCCTTCTGTAACGCATTACCCCCTCTACCAGAACTTCCTCAACGATGGCTTGCCCTTTATTGACAATGTTAAGAGTACCCGTTATTAACGCTGGAAATCCCTGCTGTCAATAAATCCCATTAGGAAGACCTCGTCGCCAGAGGGTGCTGCTCTCCTTTATCCATGGCACACGGGGATCATAGTGATCCGTTTGTGGAGGGCGGGAAGATAGTTCAAGGAAATACAGCAGAAGCAGCAGCAAGAAGAAGATGCCATCAGTGTTATTGGTTTTATAATTTCACCAATTGCAACGATTTAATGAGCGGGGTAGGGGAATGGGAATCGGTCCACGTTTCTGAGTTGAAATCGTTAGTTGAAACGGTCTTCTTAGATTCAAATGCACTGTCAGCAGAACTTGCTCAATATTCTTTTAAGGCTAGGGACTTTTCCTTAATGAATTTCTCATTAGTTAGTTGAAGCATATGATTTTGAGTCAATCAATTGTTTAGAACTAGTGCATTTCATCAGATTCTGTATTGCTGATTGATTTAAGTAATATATCATGTTACTTATAGGTGTGATGATTACATGAATTCTTTCTATTTTTGCAGTCTAATAGCTTAACTTAAAAGAATACTACAAAAGTTTATATTTTATCATTTTCTTATGCAGAATTGTATTTAAAACGTGATCATAATTCTATGAATGGACGACATCTCCTTATTTGCACCAAATTATAGGATGTTCACACTGGAGATGCTTCTCATTTTAGTCTTTCGCACTTATATTGGACAGCAAGACAGCGTATGGTTGATTGGCCCAGGCTGGCCGTAGGATTAAAAAAATGAAAAAAAAAGAAATTTTTGAAAATTGAAAAAAATTTTGAAATAATTTTTTTTAAATGTAATTATGTATTTCTGGGAGAAAAAGTGTTCAACATGGAAAACACTGAACTTCGAAATGTAAAACTATATATAGTTTTACATTTTCATTTTCGAATAAGGTTTTGTATTTATTGCTTTTAAATAACAAAACTCACTAACAACAGATAGTGAGCAAGGCACCTATTTATGCAATTATTATTTTTGAATGATTTTACTTAAATAAAACATCTAAACAAAAAATGATAAGCAATTTTCATTTTTTTACCAAATTATAATTTTAAAATGAAAATTTCAATTATAGGTCAAAAGGATGATAGAATAGAATGCATATATTTAGCAATTATTTTCTATTTCAGTTATAAAATAAAACTATATGTGGAATGAAACGAAAAATTACTACAGAAATGATAAACGGAGACTTTATTAGAATCAAATATGTCACAAAATTTTATTAGGCTCAAGGAAGATAAGGGGTTGAGAGTGGGAACAATCTCAGATGTCATTCTTGCAAATATTCATTCCAAACCATGGTGGCACAATATGGGTATAGTGCAGGGGTCGGCAACCTTTTGAGTCGGAAGAGCCAAAAATGGCAATTTAGAAAATTTCAGTTTTTAAAGAGCCACAACATTTTTTCTTGCCAACAATAAATAACAGGTGGGTTGAAAAGTTCGTAGGCTGACACATAGATGGCGCTACTAGTATTAAATCCATATGATTTTTAGTTAGCCCTAACCTTCAAAAGACACGTGTATAAATTTGACAGCTGTTGCACTATTAGTATGTGAGTTATAGCATTTTTAGTGAAGTTATAGCATTTTTAGTGTTCATCACGTGCAGTCCACTCGGCTGACTGTCGATTGGACTCCGGTGTGAAATGATGGAGCCATGTTTCATCCATTGTCACATATCGACGCAAAAATTCGGATTTATTACGATTGAACAGCTCCAGACACTGCTTAGAATCATCAATTGGTTGTTGTTTTGGGTCGATTGTGAGCTCGCGCGGCACCCACTTTGAACAGAGCTTTCGCATATCCAAATATTCATTCACGATATGTCCAACACGTTCCTTCGATATCTTTAGGGTCTCAGCTATTTCAATCAACTTCACTTTACAGTTATCAGAAATTGTTTTGTGGACTTTTTTGATGTTTTTGTCGGTAACAGCCTCTTTGGGGCATCCACTGCGTACATCGTCCTCGGTGCTCATTTCGCTTCGTGTAAATTTAGCAAACCACTTCTCTACGGTTAATTTCGTAGTGCAAAGTCCGAATAATGTTTATCAAGCCCAGCCTTGGCTTCAATAGTATTTTTTTTTTCGACAAAAAGCAATGCTTTATTAGCACACGAAATTTCTTTTTATCCATTTTTTCAAACTAACAAAAGTTGATTCAGTAAAAATGCTATAACTCACATACTAATATTGCAACAGCTGTCAAATTTATACACGTGTCTTTTGAAGGTTACGGCTAACTAAAAATTATATGTATTTAATACTAGTAGCCCCGATTTAATAATACTAGCCCACCTATTTGTACTCGCATAAATAAAGTTTTTTGATAAAAAAAAACTAATCTATTTACTCATAAGAAGAAATGTCTATTTATTCATTATATCATTATATCATTCTATTTATTCATTATATCATTATATCATTCTATTTATTCATTATTAGATAATTACTTGTTATTTAAGTAAAAAATTAAAACAATTAAACATTTACTTACAACACTGACTTGTACTTCAATAACAAACAATTGAGCAAACAAATTCAATGGGAGCATTGGCTTTGCATGGTTTTAGAAAGTTTGGATAAATTTGGCTCATAACTTGTTGCTTTAAGTTTCAAACACGACTCTAAATTTTCATTTGTTAGTTGGCTTCTTACTTTACTTTTAATTATATTCATGCAAGAGAACGCTTGCTCGCACGAATATGTCGATCCAAAGATAGTCAGCACTCCAAATGCCAACTTCTTCACCTCACTGTAGCAATCTGGAAGACTATTCCATGCGTCGAATATAAGTGCCTCAACTTGCGGCATTTCGGTCCACTTTTGTTGCGTTACGTACATACATTTCTGGACCTCCAACTCTTCCAACTTGCTTTTCAACTCTGTAAATTTTCCACTTCACAAAGCTTTACTTTTTAAATCGATCAATTGCATTTCTAGAGATCCAGTATAAATTCCAAATGGCTCAATGTGGATTTCGTTACTATTTGTGTTGAGAGGATTTACTATGAATGCTAGAGTGGTTTTGTTGGTTTTGAATTGCTCAAATCTGTCAGCAAATTCATCTTTAATTTTTTTATAACTGTGCTGAAGTACCTCGTGTCAACAGTTGCACTAGTTTTATTGCGACATTGTTTTAGAAATTGAAAATGAAGCAATTTACCGCTCTGAATATCTTCTGCAAAAAAGAATTAATTTTTCTTCAAAACAAACCAATTCTTCTACCAAAACATAGGCTGAGTTTCCCTTTCCTTGCAGTTTTAGATTCAGCTCATTTAATTTCGCTGTGATATCCACCATAAAGTAAAATTTTTGCAACCATTTGTCGTTCTCTAATTCAGGGTGATTAATGCGTTTTTCATTTAGGAATGTATTTATTTCATTCAAGCACAAAGCAAAACGTTTCAATACCTTACCTTTGGAAAGCCATCGCACTTTATTGTGAAGAAGGAGGTCGGTATACTAAGTCTCCATTTCGTTTAAGAATTCTTTAAACTGACGATGGTAGAGTGCTTTTGACAAGATGCTGTTAACAATCTTGATTACAAAATTGATGACATCAACTATTTCGGCCGGAAATGTTTGGGCACAAAGCGCTTCTTGGAGAGAAGAACGTTATGCAGTGAACGGAAGAACGTTATGCAGTGAAACATAAGTATATATAAGAATTTCGTGGTTTATTTTGCTCTGAAAAATTGTTGTTGCCCCTTTATTTTTTCCTGTCATACTTCCGGCTCCATCAGTTGCTATTGAAACGATTTTATTTAAATCGATCTTATTGTCTTCAATGCATTTTTGCACGGCATTCGCTATATCTTCTCCTCTAGTTTGTCCCGAGAGTGGTAGCAATCCTAGAAGTTCTTCTTTTGGACCTTGGGGAGACATATACCTGACAAAAAGGGCAACTTGTGCCTTGTCTTTTATGTCGCAAGACTCATCTATAGCAAATGATAAGGCAGAAGAAAGGTGAATGTCTGCCACCTGCAAATATGTTACATTTGAAGACATTTTAGCTATTCTCTCTTGTACTGTTTTAACGGATAGTGGCAAATGTTTGATTTTTTTCAAGATTCCTGGTTTGTTTTTGAAATCACGAAACAGTTCTTCAGATGCACGTATGAAGCAATCTTTGACATACTCACCATCTGTGAATGGTTTACTTTACCTACTTTTACTTAGGTTATTTTTTTTATTATCTATATATATATGTATATATATACGTACATACATAACTTTGAGAAGATAATTCGCTTCTAACTCTTTTACTTGAAACAACAAATTATACGTCACGCCAAAGCACTGATGAAGACGCCAAATTGTCTTGCATTGAAAGCGAATTAAAACCTACATAGAAACATCCGACGACGGCGTCATTCGAGAGCTTCCGATGGACTGACGACAGTGACGACGCGTGTCACGGGGGAGGGGTGCGGTGAAAAGCTAATACAAGTGGCTGAGAGATAGAATCGGTGCCCAATCCCCGTTAATCGATTCAGAACGTTTCTTAAATGGGGTTTTTTTTTTTTTGATAAAATAAATAATATTTTTTTTGTTTTTTATAAAATAAATAATATTTGAGGGGAACTAAAGAGCCGAACATCCAAAGCCGCAGCCGCAGCTTCACATCCAAAGAGCCTGAATCATGTATCTAGTGAAGTCTACTAGTGAAAATAGTTCAGGGAAATAGTCTAGTTCTCAACAAACAAGCATTCATCAATAAGAATAACTTTTAAAATATTGTTACTAAATAATCATTTAAGTATTTTAAATCATTGATTGTATATTATTTTATGAATTTCTATAAATCATAGCGGCTTTTTTTATTGATTTAAAAAATTTTCACACACAAGATTTTATTCCCTCATAAAGCTATTGCTATTCCAAGAAGTAAAAGAATGCCTTTTGCACTGTTACTATAAGTAAGAGAGGTAAGTTCACATCCGAAAATTTTTTCTGGATCACTTAGTAGAATTGCAAATTTAATCCCAGAAATGTCTTCCATCGGAACAACAGTTGTTTCGCAATATTCTCTAATGGCGCATAATAACATGGTTGGTAGAATTTCCGAGAATATTTAAATTGGTTTCTTTATTTTGTGAGATCTTGAATCCCAAGGTGCACAGGTTTACGTCTTTCCATCCGTGTGCTCTTTTATGACAAATTCGTATTCATGAATAATATTTACAAAATAAATATCGTAACATTCAACTATATAATGTAAAATATGAACAGCTTACCTTTTTGAATTTCTAAAGGTAAATGTAACAAAAACGTGCGAAAGGTAACATTATAATTTTTTTTTTTTAACAAAATTTTCTTCCCGTATGCATTTAGATTTATTTTAAATTTAAAAAATGTGTTGCCTAAATATATTCCTTTTTTAAGTTAAAAATAAATTTTGTCATTCATGAATAATTTTTCTTACATTTCTCATTGTAATTCGTTGCTTGTAAAGCTAAACGTTGCTAAAAATTATTATACACAGATGCAATCCTCAAGAAATATAAAATGTTTGCTTATAAGATAAAGAGAATGTGTAATTTAGTGTTGAACGTGTAATTTAATGTTAGTTTAATTTGTAGTAAAATCAATTATTTATGCATTTACGTATAGTTTTTGTCTGCATTTTTGCAATCAAATATTGCATTCTTTTATAGTTTGTATGCAATTTTAATGAAAATTTTAAATCAAACAAAATTCATAATATAATTAATAAACTATTTTTTAAAAGTTCGTATCTATTAAAGTATAATTTCTCTTTTTTTAGAAATGGCATAAATTATTTTTTAAATGTATAACGAAAAAAATTGAAGACGTTAGTTTTGAAAAAAAAAAAAGAAAGAAAGATGAGATTAACTAAAAAGATTCTAATTCATCTACTTGCTCTTTCATCGTTAATAATTCTTGAATGTAAAAGAAAAATAACTATATATCTGTAAAAATATAATTTCTTTGTTTAGAAATGAAATAGATTGTTTTTTTAAAGTTATAATAAAAAAATTTAAGACCTTAATTTCGTAAAAAAATATAACAGAAAAATAAAATTACCTAAAAAGAATCTAATTCATCTACTTTTCTCTTTCATCGTTATTGATTCTTGAATGTGAAAGAAATAGACTCATTTTTAAACTATCTATAGAAATATAACTTCTGTTTTAGAAATTAAATAAATTGATTAAATTTATAATAAAAAACATTTAAATCCTTAATTTCGAAAAAAAAAAAAAAAAAAAGAAAAAGAAAGATGAGATAACCTAAGAAAAATTTAATTCATCTTCTTTTCTCTTTCATCGTTAATGATTCTTGAATATGAAATAAAAATACTCAATTTTAAATTATGTAGTATATCTGTTGAAATATAATTTCTTTGTTTAGAAATGAAATAAATTGTTTTTTTTTTTTAACTTATAATAAAAAAATAAAATTTAAAACATTAATTTCGAAATAATAAAAGAGATAGTAGATTTCCTAAAAAGAATCTAATTCATCTACCTGCTCTTTCATCGTTAATGATTCTTGAATGTGAAAGAAAAAGACTCATTTTTAAATTACATATCTGTAGAAATACAATTTCTGTTTTAGAAATGAAATAAATTGTTTATTAAACTTATAATAAAAAAATTAAAACCTTAATTTCGAAAAAAAAAAGAAAGAAAGATGAGATGAGGAAAGATATGAATTTGATTTTTCTTACATAGTTATTGATTCTGAATATGAAAGAAAAAGACTCATTTTTAAATTATATATTTGTAGAAACATAATTTCTTTGTTTAGAAATGAAATAAATTGTTTTTTTGAACTTATAATAAAAAAATAAAATTTAAAACCTTAATTTCGAAATAATAAAAGAGATAGGACATTACCTAAAAAGAATCTAATTCATCTACTTTCTCTTTCATCGTTAATGATTCTTGAATGTGAAAAAAAAAGACTCATTTTTAAGTTATGTATCTATAGAAATATAATTTCTGTTTTAGAAATGAAATAAATTGATTAAACCTATAATAAAAAACATTTAAATCCTTAATTTCGAAAAAAAAAAAAAAAAGAAAGATGAGATAACCTAAGAAAAATATAATTCGTCTACTTTTCACCTTCATCGTTAATGATTCTTGAATATGAAAGAAAAAGACTCATTTTTAAATTATATATTTGTAGAAATATAATTTCTTTGTTTAGAAATGAAATAAATTGTTTTTTTGAACTTATAATAAAAAAATAAAATTTAAAACATTAATTTCGAAATAGTAAAAGAGATAGAAGATTACCTAAAAAGAATCTAATTCATCTACTTGCTCTTTCATCGCTAATGATTCTTGAATGTGAAAAAAAAAAAGACTCATTGTTAAAAAAGAAGTAAAATGAATGAAAAACCTAGCGTGGCTTGAAATTGAAAAGTCAACAAAAGGAAAACTAGTTTGATGCAATCAAAGCTGGGAGAAAATATTTTCTTTGATAAACGATGTAGTTGTCATGCGCATACGGCGTTCAATGAATACCGGAATCTTCACCCCCCATTCTTTCCATAACGCAGATTTTCTAATATATCCATTTATATTTTAAGTTACTGTTGACGGCTACGAAATTTGGCAGTTGCTTGCCTCCGCGGAGCCAAGATGTCAAAGATATCATTTTTTTTTTTTTTTTTTTTTTAATCTTTGTAATCTTTTATTCTGCTTTTGGAAAGTTCTTGGCAGATTGCTGATGAATTGTGATGTCGTAGAATTTTTTTTTGTTGTGCTGTTTTTTTATTTTTCATTGAATGCATGCAGTTCACTTAATATTTATCCTTTTAAGTTAACAACTTATTGAAAAGAATATTTTCGTTTTTTGGTTTTTTGAGTTCAACGTTTTAGCATTTGTTATTGAAATGTTGACAATGCCACGTTCTTAAATGGATGAGAAAACTTTTAAATATTTTTGTCTCCCTTATCAACTTGTCTCAAAAAAAAATTTTTTTTAATTATTTTTAATTTAATTTCTCTTTAAAGCTTTCCAAAATATAGGCACCTTAACCCTTAACGAAAAAATAATTTTATTACTTTTTATTTAAATTATATATATAAAAAATGTTTGTCGTATTCAAAAAGAAATTTGTAATATATGTCGTTGCCCTTATTTCAATTTTTATACAAATCTAATCAAATCTAATCCACAAATATCTAGTTTTTTTATTCTTGAAATTATATTTTTAAACGATAAATGAATAATAGTAATTTATACAGAACAAATGAATATTTTTTTTTGTTGGATGCACATAAATATTACAAAACAATAACAATGTGATGGACAGCAAATAATGGAGTGGAGTTACTAAATATAATTAATAGACATTATAAATCTGTAGGGAAATATTAATCTTGACTGATTGAAGGTAAAACACAAATATCTCTACATTTATATATAGAAAAGGGGGTAATTACAAAATAAAAAGTGTATTTATTTGGGTACTGTTCTTGAACTAAAAAACTGTTTGCTCATTTACAAATCCTTTTTAATGAAAACAGGGGCATCCATCACTTTATTCTTGGCTCTTACGAAACTTAGTATTTATATATCTGTGAGTGTGCGTCAGCAAACATTTCTTTATGGTGCTCTGGCTACAAGAAACTGCAACAGCAAAACACCCGCTGTGATTGAATTGCTACTGAAAATTCGCGTTGAGAGAATTGAGCACGTTTTGTTATAGTTTTTAACGATGTTCCGCTTGTTCCACGCTGCGAGTTTATTCCCAATTAAAACGAAATTTGCGTATTTATAGCGCAATAATTAGGCCGAAAAAAAAAGTTCTTCCACTCGTGAAATTACTGTTTACTGTAGTATGTACCGGGCATTTTTTACGAGTTTTATCTACTTTATGTCTGTTTCACAAAATAGGGTATTGGTTCAAAAGCTGTTAAACCTTCATACAACGGAGGAGGATCATAAAAAAAATAATAATAAATAAACAATTGTTTTGTGCTTTTAAATAGCAGTGATAAAATGCAGAATGTTTTTTTTTATTAAATTTGTTTTTGATGATAAATAACCCAGGCTTAACGAAATTTTTTCACACTTTTTTTTCTCTTTTCTTTGTGGAAAACTATAAACACTTTTAATATTTTGTTTTGTTCCCTTGATCTTATTACTTTTTATTGATTATTATTTTAAATAAAAATATTTGCTCTCTGTGCTTAATAACTTTTAATTCTTTTGTTTATTAGAAATAATCTACTTTGGTCTAAATAATAGCTTTATCAAACACTATTTATAAATAGTTATTTAATGAGATGAGGATTTACTAGTATTAAAAAAGTTGGTGATTTAAAAGGTCTTTTTATTTGTTGTAGTTTATATCATATCATAAGTCATTCATAAACTATAAAAATAGTATTTTGATAGAAAAAAAATATTTTTAATTCTTCTGAAAATTCATATTTCCGCACGTTTTAATTTCTATATTATAAATGTATTATTTTTGAATGAATTTTTAAAATATGCAATATTAATACCATCTTAATGTCTTCAAAATAACATAAACTCATTAATTATCAGTAGTAAGAATAATTACCCGTAGTTAATAATTAATAAAAAACGCAAAATAAGCTCTTAAGAAGTCATTGTAGTCGGCACAAATATAAAATTTTATAAATCAAATTTTTACAGTCACCATGGCAAATCATGAAAATTAATTCATTACTTTCAATGTTATCGGCATCATTAGTTTCAATGTCGCCGGCATCATTAATTTCATTAGCATCATTAGTTTCAATGTCACCGACCGGCACAGTAATCAAATTGAAGTTGATCAATCGGAGACATGACAATAAACGTGCATATTTCAAATTTTTTAGCAATCATCTAACTTTTTTTTTTTTTTTACCAGAAACAAATTGCTATTATCTACAAATTAAATCTTTTGTTTCTAAAGAGACTACTTAGCTTGTCTAACTAGCAAATAAAGACGAAGCACGTTGATAAATTCAGTAGGCGCTTCTTTAATTGATGTAAAAGGCGCGGCTTATAGCTATATAATCGGTTACCTGAACAGAATTAATTTGACGGAGAATATTCAATTAACGTGTCGGAGACCTTTTGCCTCTACATTCAAGAAAAGAAGCAGAAAAAAAAAATAACCGAAGAACAAAAGAATTCGTGAAACAAAAGACCTTGTGTGTTGTGGCTCCTTCCAAAATGGCGGAAAAAAGCACGTGGGGGTCGTCCATCACGTGATCTCGTGTTCCCCAGTGGCAACCGCCCTGTCACGCGTGATGGATGTTCCACGCTTCAACACGAAAATGGCTGATAAAAATATCCTTCGGCGGTGAACAAAAACGGAAACAAAAGACAGCAACAAAAGAAAAAAAGTAGATCACTTCGTATTTAACCTCAACCAGAATTAATTGAAATGATGGCTAGGTTTAAGGGTACAAGCCCAGGAAGAGAAAGCAAGCGTAGTTCTGACAAGCTTTTAATGATTAGAGTGTGTTGTGGGGACATTGTCTTCCAATGGTGAAGACAGACTCATTTGAAAAGTGAATTCCAGCGTGTGGTATACAAAGCGAATTGTCGTGAGAAAGTGATATTTTTTTGAAAAATTGCTTATTTTTAATTGAAGATTGGTAAATAAGTTTCATAGACAAAATATGTGCTTAAGGGTGTAAATGAAAAAAAAAAAAAAAAAAAAAAAAAAAAGGATTTTTAATGCTGGTAAAACACTGCGACTCATATGTTTCAATGGATTTGTTATGTAAAAGATAATTAGGTAAGTAGAAACCTTTGTCTTCTCATAATCGCACTTGAGAAAAAATAATATACAGGAACACTGCTGACATTGTGTAACTGACTATACTTAAAACATTTTACACTGATGTACAAAATATAGAGAGTTTGTATATTTTGTCGATTTCTTTTGAAAGATATTGAAATAAAAGTTAGACTAATGCTTCCAAATAAAGGTACAAATCTCTACTGTAGAAAAGGTAAGCGTATACTTGCGTGTATATGCATGCGTGCGAGGATGCTTATATGAGACTTTAGAATACGGTTTTTTTCCAACATTCGGGACAATTTTGAAACAATCAGTTAAAATGAATAATCTCCAAAGTTTAATTTGGGAAATAAAGCTTTGAATCATGAAAGGATCTGTTGCAAGAAATTCTCAATCGAAAATTTTTACAGATTTAAATGGTACTCCAAGAGTGTACGACAGACAATGAGCATTTGCCCATTACAAGGACAAGAGTTCAATAGCTTCTCTCATGCTTTTCGTGGTGATATAAGAACTATATTACTGCTACTGTATAATAATTGTTTCTGGAACTCTGTTTGCAAGATATGCTATTGATGTTCTTTACAGATACTAGACTTACCCTGAGCATAAGATAAGTCTAGTATCTGTTAAAAACATAAGTGTTTGGACCAGATATCAGTGGATCACCGTTTTATTCACTGATGAATTCCGGTTCAGCCTAATCACTTTCTTGCATGTTCGTCAGTAGAACGTATCATAAACCTGCAGTCTTCTGAAAAAGAGACAACTGTTGCAGTGACGGTTTGATGGATTGGGTTGGATCGGTGCTCCTATCTCGAAACCTCTGTCACAGCAGCTGCAAAAGGAGATCCTGGACCCCTATGTTTGTTTTATGAGCGGTTATCTGGCCCACATTTCATTTTAATAGTAAACAACGCGGTTCCACGTAGAGCTCATCTGGTCGACGGATTTCTGAAAAGTGAAGATATTCCCTGGATGGATGACCTGAATGTAATATTGCTGGAAGAATAAGGCCAACCTCCCCTGGGACTCATGCATCATTTGATTTCCAGTGTGAATTAGCATTTTAAAAAGAGAATAACTGAAAAAACCGCCTATTAATCAATTTTTGTTTCGATATTGTTAGTTCTGTTTCAGGATTTCCAGCATTGAGAAATCTTGCGCATGATCATAAGCATAATACTTGCTCACCGATCACCTATGGTAGCGTCAGTTTGGAAGCTGGGACTGACATCATGTTCAATGGGGACACAATCTACCACGTCTTTATCAACTGCTACGAGGTATAGGGATAAAATCTTAGCAGTCCTGTATTCGGTTGTCTTTCTTAGGGGACGCTGTTGTATTTGATCTCATATTTACAACAACGAATGTGTGCCATTTATGGATATTTTTATAATATATCAACATGCTACTTAATTTTATTAAAATCTGTTATGTAATTCTGGAAATAAATGAACAAATCGACAATTTTCTAAATTTTAAACACCGGTGTAGAATATGTAAAGTTGTAAATTTTACATAAACTAAATAGTTGTAGTTGTTTTTAAATAAGTACAATTGAATAAATCATTTTCATTTCATCCATCTATAGAAGAATATGCTCTCTTTTTAAAACTTAACAAGAAATTTTAATAGACTAAATTGTTTTGTCATTGGCCTTCATTGAGCGTTTTTATCATAAACATTTACAATAGTGGTGCGCATTTTCCATACAGTTAATAAAATTTCATCACATTCAGATAATTAGAGTATCCTTTTTTTAATATCTCATTAAAACTTTACAGATATTTTTTAGCAAAATAATAATTGTAAATTATAATAAATAGAAAAGGGTTCAAATAATATTAGTTTTCCATTCTTAATACTTGACTAGCCAAAGAACTTTTTATAAAAAAAATAATAATAAAAACAGAAGGATTCGATTTTGATGGTATTTTTTTTTTGCCAGAACTACCATTCGGTACACGTGATATATCATTTAATTCTGAACATTTTTCTGACCGGTTTATTGAATACCCTAAAATTCGAAATAAATCTTACTGGAGAAAATAAATAAAAGATATATATATGAGGTTGTAAAACAGACTCAAGGTTATAAAAGTTTCTGGTAACTTAGAGTGAAAGGAGGAAAATTTATCCAAGGTTGAGGAATTTCGAAGTCGGGCCAGTCATTCGAAAGTAAATACAAAGGAAGTATGAGTTCCCCTTCTTCGAGAAAACGATTTATATTCACTTGGCGAAAGGAATGCATCATATTTGGGAACTCCAATCTTTTTTTTTTCACTGCTCTTATTTATTTTGGTCAACAAAATTTTCAATATCTTGGAAGAGTCAAAGAAAGCAATGGTATTTGATATTGCTCTTCTCTTTTAAGAATTTTCTCTCTCTCTCTCTCTCTTTTCTTCATTTTTGACGAATGTATTGGATTTTGGATCGAAAGAAGCAGATGGAGATTTGAGGAATTCTCAGTAATGTCAATTGGCGATTGAAACTTTAAAATTCTTTTACGTGAAATCTTCGGCTGCTGTAGCTGCATTCTTCGGTTGTTTGTAAAACTATTTTTTGGCATTATTTAATCTAAAAAAAAAATCGGTGTACTTATATATACATATTGAATTCTTGGACATACTGCTTTTTTTTGTAATAAAATTTATTGTAATTAATTGTAAATATATATTTAAAGAATTTTAACGTGTGTAAACAATTATATTTATTTATTTATTAAATTGATTTTTTTCCTGAACAAAGGCAAATTTCTTTGCCAATAAGGAGCTTTCGAATAACCTAGGGATGGCCTGTGGGCAATATGACTAGCGCTCTTGTGCTCGGTGTCATGGATGTTTGTTGTGTTTCGGAATCTACTTTAAACCGTAGGTCCCAGTATAATATGGCGTTGGACGTTAACTTACCCCTTAAAAAGAAAAAATCTATTTCGAAATCTGCCAGTAGGCAGACAACCATGGTCCACCATAGACTGTAGTGGCGGGATGTTAGCAGGAAGGAACTTAGGAAGCTGAAGAAGTTTATTCTTTCTTTTCTTTTTTTAACTTCCGTGTGTTAAATATTAACTAATTGTATGTGTGGTGTTTGTGCTTGTAAAATTAAAAGTGTTAGTACAAAAACTTGTTCCTCTCCCTGACATCCTCTAGTTTTTAAACCTGTTCCTGTAGCAGGATTTTTCAAGTTCTCCACCTTGAAAAATCCCGCTACATTATATATTTCTTAATATATATTTTATTGCACCATTAATTTCAAATCATTTTCGTATTAACATGTATGTAACAGAATTTTCATGGTTTTTTTTATGATACTTTCTTTAAAACATAATTAAATGCAATGTACCTTAGAGTTGTCATTTCTGAATTGAAATATTTTATTTCTAACTTTATACGATGTTAAGTTGGATGAATTTTTTCTGTCTCTCTTTTTTATTATTATTCTTTTCCACTCTACCACTTGATAGCATTTATAATGATGACTGTAATGACAATTTTTGTCAAAAATTAAACAATCTTTATTCCCGTAATCTTCTAAATTAATAGTGCTTAGTCATATTCAAAACTACAGAAAAAAAAAGGTACAACACACAAGGCCATTATTTATTTCCATTACTTAATGAGATACATCTAGAGAATAAATCACGGTCTTTTACCTCCTTTTCATTTGTTCGTTGCGTGGATCCGTCCGAAACATTTATCTTCAGAATGCCATATGAAATCCGACACATCATTTGTAAAGGAAGAACGATAAATTTTTCCCATTTTTTTTCTTTTCAATATTCGAACGAATATGGTTTTAGTTTCTCGAAGCAAAATTCCCTATCACAGTCACTTTGCTTGTATTTAAGCCGATGACTAATGATTTTCAAAACTCAAATACAGTTGTACACGGAAAGCTTTTCAAAATCAATTACGCTTCAAATCTCTCTCGGGAAGAATGGTGTAACACAGAAAATGATGTTGTCTTCTAGCTCTAGAAATTGTATGCTTTCTTGATTCTTAACATTTAAACCTGAAAAAAATATAAAAAAATTCTAATATTTAAAGAAAACTAAATAAGACTGCATTTTCTTTTTCTTAAGGATTTTTTTTTTTAGATTTTTACTATGACAATTAAAATTGTTGAACTGTGTACCAGCAAAAAAAATTCTTTGCTTAATCCTTTTGTAGCTAATTAGTCTTTTAAATGATTTTGAAGGATTATTTCATTACGTTATTGACTTTGATGTTGCTTTTTTTTTCTGAATCTGTTTCTGTACCATCTAATCGTGTTAAGTTCGGTTGCTTACTCTCAGATAATTGCTTGTTAGCACCATTTTTATGAACACGTATGCTTTATTTAAGAAAGCTTTAGGATAAGCTATTTAATTTTCCTTTCATCCCATAGAAACTATGTTAAAAATAGCTATTTGTTTTAATAAAATGCGATTGACCGAGATTTAAAAATACAAATGTTTGCTGTTTTAAACAAAAAAGATTTACAAATTATGGTTTTAAATTTACTGTTTATTTATCCTGAATTAAACCCATTTTATGAATTGAAATGAGTTTCCTTGAAATAACAAACATGGTTAATGTTTTTAAATCTGATTCTCATGATAACATTTATTTATTTTTTTAAAGGAACTGAATTAAATTATATTACTTCTGTTTTCTTGATTGGCATTTTATTTTCAGTATTAATGTAATTTTAGTCAAGTTGATAAATCATATGTAATTTAAATAAAAGAAAGCATAGAACATTTTTATTAATCGTATAGATTTTAAAATGTTATATATTCAAATGTTTTTGTTTTCTCATCATGTTGCTATTTTATAACATTAATTAATTTTTAGGACATTAACGTTATTTCCTTTAACATTATTAAAATTAAATTTCTGAGATAAATTTAATTTGAAATATATTTTTTATAAAAAATATCCTTTTTTATGTTTGATGAGTTTTATTTATACATAATTTAATTTTCCACTTACAGTACGTTCACTATCTACGTATTTTTATTTATTTACTCAATTTCGCGTTTTTTACTTCTTTGAGTATTTACAAATGTTTCAAAGTGTGTTTTAAAAAATCCATTAGATAATAATTTAAATTAAAATGTTTAATATTTTTTCAAATATCTAATGATCAAATATCTAATTGCTACGAATCAAATTTATTATTATTATTTTTTCATTTGTATGGTAAAGATGGAATTAACCATAATAAATATAAAAATAACCAATAAAATAACTCTTCAGTCAAGTATAATGAAAGATGATCATCTTCTAACTTTATTTGACGCTTGAAAATATTCATCGTTTCCAACTTCCATCCACACAGTTCACTTTCTATTCGATTCTGACTTCTAACAAATTCGAACACCCTTCAATTCCAAACTATTATTTTCCTGTTCGCAAAATCCTCCTGTTCCCAACACAACTGCGGACAGAACTTTGTGAAAGGCGAGCTAAACCCACCCACAAGTATAATCGGATTAATTACACTTTCCGACACCTCCACCTGTCCTCTGGTACACACACACATACACCTCTTTCGTGTCGAGTCCCTTCTCTTAACAGAAGGAATTTCCCCCGGTGGATTTCGTTCCGGGCTCTCCCCCCAAATGTAATAGAGTTGTGTAATTAAACTTTAATGGTAGTTTCCATCGTTGCCCACTCAACGAAAATGGACACAGGGTTCATCATAGCGGTGACATTGACTAATGGATCGGTCTTGTCACGCCATTTTGCGAGTTTGCTGCGTGTGTCCAGCCTTCCCTTCGAAAGGAAACGTTGTTGACGTCTTTTCCAGATTTACGTGAGGTCATGAAGAGTAAGGATTCTGAATAGTGTGCTTGTTTGCGTGTAATTGGACTTGTAATAGAAGAATAAGCTGATGAATTCAGATAACCTTTTTTTGATTGTGTTGGATAGTCTTTAATCTCTCAACAACATATGATTGTCATTTACCCTTACAGAAGATCTCGAAGAAACCAAGCTGTGGTTGCTCGTTTTTTAATAATATGGCAAGCGAGATTATGCAAGAACCATGTCTGTTGTCTTCCATCATGAAAGACGTAAAGATATAAGAGGAAATAATTAAAAAATGTGAGGCTAGTATTGTGAACTATTTTATGTGTTTTTTTCTACCAAAAAGAAGGAAACTAAATAAACAAAATTTGGCATTATAATGCATGTCATTTTCGCAAATGGATATTAAAAATAATTGAAGAATCAATATTGTACTTGTGCTATGTAATTAACCATCTATATGTAATAAAGTCATAAATGATAATATTATTATTTTAACAATTCACTTATTTATTTTACAGATGAAAGACAAACATTTAATCATAACCTTTTTATCTGAAGTATAATAGTTAATAACATTCGTAACATATTTATAAATCAACCGTAATGCTCACCAACGGCGCACGTTTCCACTGAGCCACGAGTTGTACTTTTCGAATTGTACATGTTTTTATTTTCTAATTGAAAATTCCAATAATAATGATTGAATAGGTGAATCTTCATTTCTGTCTTATGGTGCAAAGATCTTAGTGCGATAATTTTCTGACAAAATATATCCTAAATATATATCACAAATTAGGCATGTTCATTAAATATAAAATAAATATAAACTTCGTAACAAAAATTTCTCATAACAGATATATTCATGTGTATTAAAAATAAATGCATTCATGAACAAAATTTCAGTATGCTAAATCTTAATATCTCATTATTAGGATTATTTAACTGACATATTATGATTCCATCCTAATTTGCTTGCATAAAATTTATTTGCCTTTAAGTAAAACATTAATGAAACTTTCTCTTGCTGTCACATGATTTATTCCAAATTCTCCATATTTCGTGAGAGCTTTTAATCCCTTTTTAATTAAACCTTTCAGCACAAAGAAGGGTGACAAAAACAAAGCGATCTTCAGAATAAAATTTGATCAGCCTCTTCTGTTGCATACAACTTAAATTTCAATCTACCTCCCATCTCCATAATCCCAACAGAAACGATTGTTATTTTTTTTGATATAAAAGTGTGCGTTCCAAAATGTGGATTTAGAGCTTAAACCCCATTTTCCATGAACATACGATTTTTCTTATTCATTTTTTGGAGTCTTTTATTTTACGAATTATTAAAAATTTTTCCAAAATAATCTTGTATTTGAATATTTTTTCACTTTTTCTTAAAGGATCTATATAATTACGAAACAGATATTTTTTTTTATTTACGCACTTTCTGCGTGTAATGAGGAAGACTTTATTTTACATTATCGAAAAAAGGAGATAAAAATCTATTTCAGAAAATTTCCTTTTATTAGAAAATAAAAAGTGCGTATTCGAATTATAAAGAAGAAAGATTAAAAAGTTTTATAAGTAACTAGTTTATATAATTTAAAAGACACATTTTTGTGTACTATCAATAACTTAAACATAATCAAATCAAAATTACAAAGGTAAAATATCAGATACTCTTAAAAAACGACGAAAAGGCCTTAAATGTTAAAAATTTAAAAAGCTAGAAGCCCCATAATAAAATTCCGTGTGATCAGAACATGTTTTCTCTGGCCCTCCGGTAAAAAGTACGCTAATGTCCATTCTGTTTAAGTTAAATGCCAGTCCCGAGCAAACGAGTAGATTTGCCTTATTCATTTTCTCTGTCTTACATAAAACACATTTATCAGAGCTTATAATCCCAATTTGGCCAGATGTTCGGCCACGCAGTCGTGACTGGTTCTTAATCTAAAATTGGCAACAGCCTCTTTGCGAAATTTTTCCATTCAATTTTTTCCTATTATCCCCGATTGGAATTTTCCTTTGGTGTTAGGTAATAACTCACTACTATATGATGGCGTAATTTTGTCCCGCGTAGTTCTCCTAAAAGAGTCAAAATGCACAGGACTCTGTCCAGAAATTTTTTCTATTCCTTTTTTTTCCCCAGAAGATCTGCAAGATACATAATATTAAGTTGTTTGTAACTTTAACTTAATTAACTTTTTTCACTTAAATATTTTCATAAATTAAGTTTGTGTGTTTGCTTATTATAAATTTATTATATATTAATATTAGTGGAATAATACACATAATATAAAGTACAAACATATATATAGTACACATAACATAAAGTTATATATAAAGTACGAAAACTACAGAAAAAAATAAAAACACAACAATAAAAAAGAATGGACAAGAAACTTGTGTGTATATATATATATATATATATATACAATATTTATTAAAATTATTTTCTTAAAATCACTTCTGACTGATATATGAAGAAAACGAGAAGGTCATTTAGGACAGAACGCGATAGAGCAAGATATTTTCTTTTAAAATTCTCACATAAGAAATAGTATGGTAAATTCTCACGGATGAAATGGTCTCACATTCAATTGCTAAAATTACCTGAAAAGAAATACTTTCAAGTCTTAATCTAACATAAATATGCTTATAGTAACTTCTACACACTCTAATAGTTTTTAGTTGCACCTTTCTGTCAGAAATCAAATGCAAATTAGAAAATAATTTCATCTTATTGTCTTTAAAAAAACACATCTGACCGATGTTCCTTACGTTTTTTATCTCACCATTCCCCTTCAATTGTTTTAAGAGCATTTCCGTGTTCCAACTTTTAAAACATCCTTTCCTATTTTATCAGATACCACAAGTGCCTTTGATTGCGCTGAGGTCTATATTTGGTCTTGGTTTTCATAAATTTCTCATGTGCCTCTTATCTTCATCTATAATACATTCGTCACTGATGCGTAACCATCATCCTGACTTTGACAAATAACTATGGCTGTTCATTACATGTGACTATGAGAATAAAATAGTTGTGCTTTCTCATCGCATTAGTCACAGCGATATTCAAATCATTCCATAATAATAATTTTAGATTTCACGGAACAGGAGATACGAGGTTACTAAACTCTCACAATAGCCAATGAAGGACAACTGGACACCACTCTATTTGCGCGCTTACTACCCCCTGTCTCTGTCCCCCTGCTGTTGCTACATAAGCTGGACTGTCACTTATAATTAGGCGATGTTGTAATCTGCCGGGATGGCATATTCAGCGTTTCTGACACCCAGCTATCTTATGTCTTAGTCCATGACGAATACCTGATGTATCGTGTATAATTTAATGACGCTTGCTTATCTTTTACTTCCAGTTCAATAAGAATATAGACATTTATTATCTTGAAAATAAATGACACCCGTCACAATAAGTTGAAATAAAATTTATAAATTTAAAATTAATTTAAAAGAATACTATAGAAGTTTATATTTTATCATTTTTATTGTCTTTTCTGATGCAGAATTGTATTTAAAACTTGATGATGATTCTATGAATAGACGGCATCTCCTTATATGCTCCAAATTAAAGGATGTTCACACTGGAGATGTTTCTCATTTTAGTCTTTCCAACTTATGTTGGTCAGCAAGACAGCATATGACCGATAGGCTTAGGATGGCCGTATGATAAAAAAAATATTTAAAACAAAAAGAAATTTTTGAAAATTGAAAAAATTGAAATAATTTTTAAAAATCTAATTATGTATTTCTGAGACAAATAGTGTTCATACATTATATAGTTTTCATTTTCTAATAAGGTTTTGTATTTATTACTTTTAAATAACAAAACATATGGCTTAATATTTATAGCAAGGCACCTAAAAAGATTAAATTTTTAAGAATGGTAATTAAATATTTAATAATAATAGCTTTCACTTTAAAAGAAAAAAGATGCTAAACTCTTATTTAGTTTCTACAGAAAAAAATGACACGCATCTTAATAAGATAAAATAAAACTTAAAATTAATTTAAAAGAATACTTCAAAAGTTTATATTTTATCATTTTCATATGCAGAATTGTATTTAAAACGTGATAATTTTTTTCTATGAATAGACGGCATCTCCTTATTTATTCCAAATTAAAGATGTTTACACTGCAGATGCTTCTAATTTTAGTCTTTCGCACTTATATTGGACAGCAAGACAGTTTATGGCCGATTGGCACAGGCTGGCGTAGGTTAAAAAAATAATTAAAACAAAAAGAAATTTTGCAAGCATTCTGCCTTTTTTAAATAATTAAAATAATATTATCTTTAAATTTTTTATCTGTTAATAAGTCAGTTTATATTAGATTGATATGTCGCGTGTGATTATAAATAAAAATTTGTAAAATAAAATATTTTTTAAAAATATAATTATTTATTTCTCGGAGAAAAAGTATTCATACATTATACGGTTTCACATTCAATTACGTTTTCTATTAAGGTTTTGTATTTATTACTTTTAAATAACAAAACAGGCTGCTCAATATTTATAGAAAGGCTTAAAAGATTTATAGAAAAAGATTAAATTTTTAAGAATGGTAATTAAATATTTAAAAATAGTAGCTTTCATTTTAAGAGAAAAAAAATTCGAAACTCTTATTTAGTTTCTTCAACATATTAAAGATAAAATTCTTAAAAAATTAAGATAGTTTGTATAAAATAAAAAAAGGACATTAATTGTTTCTGTTTAATATTTTTTTTTTCTGAATTTTCAAACTGAAATAAGAATTAATCTGAAAATAGTTTTTTTTTAATTGTTATCAGCCAGAAAACACACGTTAATCACTAGTTTTATTTTAGCTAATTTAGGAAAAAAAAAAATTTTTTTTTTAGTTTAAAAGAATATTTTAACAAGCGATTTGAAAACAGAAAAAAAATGTATTTTCTTCATGATTTAAACTTCTATGCATTTTATGGTGAAGAAAAAAAATTCCAGCAGCTTGTTGGAATGATAATTATCAATTAGCATGGGACACGATTATTTTCTAATTAGCGCAATTAACCAAATAAGGGAAAAAGATATGTAAGTGGGATCATTTTTTTGAGAATCTTTTGAGCCGGAAAATTCGCCGAACTTAAGATGAACGAAAAAAAAAGGGTCTCAAAAAAAATGTAAGCAAACATACGAAGCATTTTCTGAAATGCTGCTTAACAATTAGTATTTGTCCTAGAAAGGAAAGAATAATTATCGAAACATCCTTTAATAAACATTTATTTGCTTTTTATTTTGAAGTATCCTGTTTAAATGGAGGGTTCATATATTATTCAGTCTCAATTAAAGTTATAGTTATTTTGCTGCGTTAATTTGTTTGAAGCTGATTTTTGGAAATAAATGCATTCAAAGAATAAATATATTTTCTTTTAAGTTTTGGATTTAATAAATAATGAAAGACTTTTCGTATCTTTTAAATTAAAAGAATGATAATATTAAAAATTCTTTTTATGTTTGAATAACTCCCATCTTCTTAAGTTATTCAGCAGTATTGTTTTTCTTTTAAATCAAATAATATTTCATTCTTATTGCTTAAAGGGATTTTTAGGAGTTTTGCTATAATGTAAAGACTTTTCTTATTTATATAAGTAATGTTTGCAGAATTTAAATTTTTGCAATTATTTATTTGCAATCAATAAAAAAAATATTGTTTGTTTTATACAACGGTCAGTAAATAGTGCATGCATTAAAATCTTTAATAAGAAGAAAATGGATATTAATTTAAATTAATAAAACAAAATAAATATATAATTAAGATATACCAATTAAATATCATAAAATTTTATTGCCTCTTCTTTTATGAATAAAAAGTATTAAATAATTTAATTGCTGGTGGAATATGAATCTAAATTAACTTTGCATTATATGACATTAATTTTATGCAGTGAAATGTTATTCCTTTTTATAAGAAAATTAAAATGATAATAATGCATTCTTATTTAATTCAATGTAATCGCAAATATTTATGTTCAGAAATCAGTATTTAAAATGATTTCGTAAAAAGACTTTTATATTCGATGCATTGTACTAAAATTCTACAATTAAAATTTTAAGGCACCAAACACAGATGCTGGGTTATTTTTTTATAGTCGACATGTGAAACATCTCGCCAAACTTTTTTTTCTGATTTACCAAACTGATTTTTTTAAGTTATTCCTCAGAAAAAGCGTAAAATTTGATGAACATGTAATGTTTTTTTCCATATTTGTATACATTTTGTATGGGCTTTTGTACGATGTAACACCATTTTTTTATATTATATGAAGAATCTAAAAATTGAGTAATCTTTGGGTAAGCATATTAACAAACTAATTTTTTAACTCGCTACATATACGACTATTCTAAACTGTACAGTTTAGAATAGTCATATATGTAATCTACCTTGACATTTCAGAAAAAATACTTTAAAAAAGAACTGACTAAAGAACATTTCGTTTTTTTTTTTAAATATTTTTTTCCAATTTAAGTTTATGTATTTATTTTACACCATTTTCATTTTATTTTATGAGATCCTAAGCACTACCAAAATTATTAAAATGAGTTTTTATTCTATTCAGTGTTCCAAAAAAATTAATTTTATTTTACATACCCAATGTTTATTTTTTTCCAACTAAATATTCTGTTCATATACGTTTCTCGATTCAGTTAACTTTATTGACAGTGTGTAAATAATTCAAGATTGTTAATGCTCACGCACATTGCATTGCTGATCAAAATAATTTCAATAATCTTCCATTTCATTATTTTTGTTAAAATAGGAGTTATTCAACTGAAACACTTTTTTTACAACAAAAATATTTCCTTTTGTTTTTCAGTGTAATTGATGTGGCTTAAAATCTTCAACTCTCGTTCTTTGAGTCTCATGTCCTGCAAATTTCAAAGAAGATTAACTTAGCTCCAAGCTAAAGAAAATCTCCAGAACTTCGGATTCTTATTTTATCTAAAATCTCTTTCTTTCTTTTTGTCTTTATCATGACATTTGTAGTCTCAGAGGACCCCATAGAGAGCGAATCTCTGTGTACCAAGTAAAGTTAAACTTCTTTGAATGGATGTTTGATTTTGTATTCTATGTGTATCTTTTTCTCTCGTCTTTGAGATCAGTATCTATTTTGAAGTTAATTTCCGGTCTTTCAAAAAAAAAATTTTTTTTTTTTAGTTGCATATCTTAAAAGAAATAATTAATATACATTTGCTATAAATTATTCCCTCTGCAACTTCTTTCATACATGCTTTTTCTTCTTTTTTTTTAAATTAAAAACCATTTTGTTTGTAAATGAATATTGTAATATATACATTCTGAACTTTCTTTAAAATGTAAAGGATATCATTCATATTGACTAATGATAATTTATAATTTTCAATAATTTTTTTTTTCTTTTCAATGCGTGGCTATAATTTATCAGCTTTTTACTGAAATGTTTATAGGTTTAGATTTTTAATAGATTCACATAACTTCATCTGAAAACTGCCAAACGTCATGAAATTTTTATCAAGGTTGTTTTCAAACTCAGCTGGTTATGCTATCTTGTTTTAATCTATAATTTTACGTCATTTTTAGTGTGCTTGTTATAACAGCTGCAAACGCCAAAAGGATTTTGTGCCAAGAACATTTATATAACATTTAATTTTTTTTATATCGAAATACTTACAAGTTTATCATATAATTAGTGTTAAATTTTGGAAAAGTTTGAAATTGTTTTAAGAAAAGCTTATTATTTCTTTTTTTCTTCAATAAATCATGCCTTTTTATTAAAATTCCATAGATTCTGGATGACAGTAGAAGTATAACAATACACGGCATTAAGAATGGATTCCTCTTCAAAATTCTTATTTTTAATTTTGGATTCATATTTTAAAATATACCTGTTAACATATTATTTATAGAATCTGTAAAAATTTCAATAAAATATGTTATGTGAATTTCATTCCTTATGATAGATAAGATTCCTTGTTACTCAGAAGACTTTAAAACTTGAATTAAATTTGTATAATTAGATTTTAAATATAAAATTATTAATTAAATATTATTTCAAAAATGCACATTTATTTTATTCTAAAATGGTTAATAGAGACTTAAAATACTGCTTTTAACAAGCACATAAGTTGCTATTGCACTATTTTTTATATTTTTTTAACGATTTATTAAAGTAAATATTTCCTCGGTATGTTTTAAAAACGTTAACGTTATTTTTATGGCTTTAAAAATAAATTTATGCAATTAACAATGTTTGCTGCAACCACAAAAAGTTTATTCAACAAGTACAAAAATTTCGTAAATATTATAATATAATTTCTGGCTTATTATTTTTGTTTATTAAGATAAATAGTTTTATCGTCTATTTAAAGAAAATGGATAATTAATTGTGTGCATGCCTTCTAACTCATCCTTAATAAGATCATCTGTTATCGAAGAAGATATTTATGCCGTTTATCATTAGCTATAAAGATTTATAGACTTCTTTGAAACAAACTCTCTCTCTCTTTTTTTTAGATAACCATCGCATTTTGAGTCATTCAACTCAAATTCTTAGAAATTACTTAACTTCAGTTTTTTTGGGGTTTTTTTTACGAGGAGACCGCATTGTTTTGTGTCTTGTTGTGTTGGCTGGATGGCACATCTGTCAACCTTGTTGAAGCATATTATTTGCGTCGCTGCTTCTATTATATAATCGTGTTCTGACGTATTTATCATCCAGATTTTACGTCCACATGAATCATTTCTCCGTGAGAGTCTTCCTCTTGCCATATATCAAACCCAGAGAAGTTGAAAAGAAATAAAAAGGAGCACGTATTTCGGGTCCTTGATATCGGCACGAAAAACTGGCCCTTAAACTTAATCTTCATCTTGAATTATAGCGTGACAGCTGTACATAATAAAACAATTTGTTTCCGTAGCATTTTAAAGGCGTAGCATATGTTTTGGTACTGCTACGATTATCCCGTAATTCTAGTACACGTTTACCACGAATCATTAATCAAAACTTGTCCTCAAACGCAGGATTTTAAAAAATGGCTATTTTTTGCAATCGTTCTGGGAGTGTTGGCATGTAATGCCATTAAGATGGTCCTATATGCTGTTTTTCTGATATACTTTTTCCATCGTTGTGTAGATATATTTATAGCCTTCTCGAAATCCAGCAATGTTTTGCTATTCCGATTACGATATCAAGTTCCAAACGTCACATCAAGCTATTTCTCATTAACATTTTTATTTTATGTTATTAAAAGTGATATATAGGGTTATAACATATGTAAGTTGTAAAGAAACCTTTCTGAATATTTTAAAATCACACATATATATATAAGGAACACAACACAAAACCGAAGGGGAGATGACAAGGTTTCTCACAATTAACTTTAATTAATTACCAGAATTAAATTATTGCCGGTATTTACTACACATAAATTATATAACAAAGCCATTATAACATTCATAATGCAAAAACCCTTCAGGCCTCTTAAAAAACGGGGAGGGGGGCAGGAAACAGGTAGAAAGAAGTTTCTCATAAGCTGCAGCAACGAAACTGAAAATCATAAGACAAACATAAACATCAAAATATTGAAATGCCAGAACTGCATTGATAGATCACAAAAGACACAAAAATTTACACAAAATATACACTTGCAGAATGGGAAACATATTACTCGGGGAAATAAAGGAAAAAAATTAGTAAAACCAAAAAGACTGAATTATAGCATCGTGACGATAAGCTTCATCAAGGAATAAGTACCCTTCAGGATATTACCAACCATGTTATTTCTGCTCGTTAGATGAATTAGATTAAAAGTTATTATAGGTTAAAGTTTAAGTGAATTAGGGAAAATGTATATAGATTATAAAATTAATGACATACTCGTATATAGCGACGTATTCCAATTAAAGGGAGGGAAGTGCAAAATTTAAAAAAAAAAAACGATTTGGCAGTGTAGCCTGTTTTATAAAACAAAAATTGAGTCATGTGATAGAATCTCGTGACTGCATAATAATAATAAAATGGCCATTAAACTAGTTATATATATCTAATTAAACATTTTTCGAGCCTAATATTTATGTTATATAAACCAGAACGCATATATGTATGTATATATTAGATAAAAGTGTGAATTTGTATATTTGTATAAATTTTCGTACTGTTATAGTATTATGTTATTGTTTTGTATAAATTTGTATGCCCATTTTATCTTCCAATGCAATTCTGGTCTTTCAATCTCCGTTCAATGTTTGTATATACACTGAAGTGACAAAAGTCATGGGATACCTCTTAATATCGTGTCGGCCCTCCTTTCGCCCGGCGATTTATATTTCGCCCATCAGCTCTTACCAACTGAAATCGTGACTCATCGGACCAGGCCAAGGTTTTCCATTCATCTAGGGACCAACCGATATGCTCACTGCCCACGAGAGTCGCTGCAAGCGATGTCGTTCTGTCAGTAAAGGCACTCGAGTCGGTCTTTTGCTGGAATAGCCCAAGAAAGCCAAATTTCTCCGCACAGTTCTAACAGACAAGTCCCTTGTACGTCCCACATTGATTTCTGCGGTTATTTGACGCAGTATTGCTTGTCTGTTAGAATTTACGACTCTTTGCAGACGTCGCCGGTCTCGGTCGTTAAGTGCAGGCGGTCGACCACTGCGCTGTCCATGGTGGGATGTTATGCCTGAAATTTCATACTCTCGGCACACTCTTGACACAGTGGATCTGGGAATGTTGAATTCCCTAACGATTTCCGAAATGGCATGACCCATGCGTCTAGCTCCAACTAACATTCCGCGTTCAAAGTCTGTTAATTCCCGTCGTGCGGTCATCATCACGTCAAAACCTCTTCACATGAATAACTTGAACAGAAATAAAAGCTCTGCGGAAGCACTGCGCATTTATATCTGTTCTACGCGATGCTACTGCCATCTGAAAATTTGCATATTGCTATCCCATGACTTTTGTCACTTCAGTGTATATATATATATATATATATAGAGAGAGAGAGAGAGATATGGATATAATATCTGTTGATATTTTCTTTGGGTGATTCTCGAGTTTGTTTCTTTTTTCGTTTATCATTCTTCAGTTATAAATATATTTTATTTTATATGATGTTCGAATTAATATTATTAATAGGTTTTTGGTCTCATTTGAAGTTTTTAACTTTATTTGAATTCTTATCAACTGTGGTTTTTTTTTTTTTTTTTTTTGGCGGGGAGGGGGATACCTTTTCTTTATTTTAATTTAAATATTGATGCATTTAGACAATTATGCACAAAAAAAATGCATTCTTTTCAGACATTTAACATATAAAACTATGGCAGTTTTTCATGTCAAGCGTTGTTATTTAAAATTGATAAGATAATTATTGAAATAAAAATTAAATGTGAATGAAAAAAGACGAATATCAAAATGTATTTCTTATTATAAATATATTATACCGAAATACTGATAACTATAAATTTATCTGCAATTGTTTTAGTAACACAATTACAATAAAAACACTGTTTTAATTCCCATTCTTATAAAAAAAAGTAAAAAAAAAGATTGCTATGCATCTTAACATTAAAGTATTTTTCAGGTAAGTTTCGTTCTTGATTTTTGCTTCTCAGATCTTCTCACAGAAGATATACATGAATATTAGATTACATAAAAATTGTAATTATTTTTATAGTTTTCTTTTAACCACCCATCCTCAAGATTCCTGGGATTATTATTTTTTTTTATCAAGTTTCGTTATTCTTTTTCAAATTTTCTTTTCTCTCGTTGTAACGAAAAGGATTAAATAAATAATATAAAACTCGCCATAAAGTTGACGAAAATATAAAAAAACACTTATTGTTTTGTTGATATTTTCAATCTTTTTTTTTAAATATAGTGAGAAACAAAAGTTATATAAAAGTAAAAAATAAAATTTTCCATATCTGTCCGGGATTATTTTTCAGATGCATTGTTTAATTAAATGTTGCACATAAAAATCACTGATGCAAAACAAACACATTTATATTCCTTTTAATGAAAATTCTATCTACTTCTTCATTTCTAAGACCTCACAGCCAGTGAATCCTACAGTGCTTATAAATTGAAGTTTTATTAATTAAATTCTGAAAGGCTTCATTACGAGAATGATACGGCAATAAACCAGTAAATTAGGTTGTGACTGGAAAGGAAAAAGAAAAGAAAATAGTATCATTCATACCGTTTTAGTGAGGGGGTAGGTAGCAGGGGGTGGGGTTATATCTTTCGGCAAAAAAAAAACCTTCCAACACTCCGTTTTCTTTCCTTTCAAATTTGTGAAATCCTTTTCATAATGACTTCCGCTCCGTCGCTTTTCTGCTGGATTTCCGTGGAAGTAATGCTTTTCGGTAGCCGCGATGATGTTAATTAAGTTAATGAGTGATAATACGCCGGAGCTATTTTCATAACTCCAGGGCGAGCGCCTTCTTTTGAGAGAGAGAGAGAGTTATTTCCGGCCACGCCACGCACTCACTGTGAATAGAAGTCGGAGATAATTCCGGAGAGAAAAATACGCAAAAAGGGAGCTAGCTGAGTATCCACATAAAAAATGGCGACCACGAGATAAAAACGTGAAAAAAAAAAAAAAAAAACCAAAATAAATAAATAAAACAGAAAACAAAAGATGGCAAAAAAAATTTTTTTTGAAGTTATTTTTTTATGGAGTCAAGTATAGTACGTGATGGATGTGTGGGAAGAAGAGTGTCACTTATGTTGCTGATAGTATCTTCAGGAAGAAGTAAAAAAAAATTACCATAGAAAAAGTTGGTATAAAAAATAGATTACGGGAAGCTAATCTTGGATTCATGGAGACATGATACCGCACACTTATTTTGCCCCTCCATGTTTCGAATTAGTGATACTGATCAGTTTTTAATCTCGGCTAAGTGTCACCGAGGGGCTTGGAAGATAGCGGAGATCTTATAACCTTCCATAATCTTGAATTTATTTTATGTACGAGTTTTATTCGCGTTTCGGCGTAAGCATAGATATCAGAGGAAAAATTCCAGCGGCTTGATGGCCAATAGGCTAGCGCTCTGGCCTTTAGTGCCATCTTCAGATTCGAATGCTGGCGGTGGAATGGATGTTTGTGAGTTGTTTGGAATCCACGTTAAATTGTAGGTGCCAGTCTGTTTAGTCCTGGTGTGCACAAGATGACTGTGGAGCGACGAACCGAACCAGAGAAAAATTCCTTAAAATCAACTGTTAATAAATAAAAAACTGCACTATCTGCATATTTGTCATCTAGTATAATTGAAACGATAATTGATATTCTAAGAAAATAAGTACTCAATCTTTAAGAATAAAGGAATGTTAGTGCCTATAAAAAAAAGAACTGATTCCAATTTCAGTATTCTTTTTTACGTTCCATTTGTGTAACTTTAGAAAAGTCTTTTTTATCTCAACTCAAACATTTGAGATTGTTTTTATACGGTCAATGTTTTGCTATTAGAGCAGAACACAATCAGTTTCTTCTCAATGAAGATAGTTTACTATTTATAAAAGAAGTTGATTCGATTTATCAAAAACATTAATGTAATTCTGAAGATAAAATGTGTTCCAATGTTCTCTTTTTTATTGAAAATTCATCTTATCATTCCTGCTGCTAGTAGTGATCGATCAATATAAATATGTTCCCCTTACCTATTTCTGAGCAAATTAAAAAGAAAAACAAGTAACATAAAAAAAAAAAATTAAGTCAATTCCTCCTTTTTTTTTCACTATATTGCAAAAAGTCCTTTATAAATAATTTTCATTCATTTTTTTAAAGTTTATCTGGCGCCATCTATCGGTAGATACATGCTACTTAAATGTAAAAATAAATGCGATTAATTAATTAAATTTAATAAATGAATTAATGTATTGAAAAAACTGTATTAACATCAAGTGTCATCCATTACAAGTTCAAAAAAATGTATTTGAACTTGAGTGGATGAATAAAAAGTATTTTATGAACGATTGGAAATTTGAACAAGATATATATATATAGGGAGAGTGTGAACTAATGGAAGGAATTGAATAAGACTGCGGGAGTTTCTTCACTAATATGTTATTATGCTGCTTGTATATTATAAACATAATACTTCTATCAAAATATATACCATTATAACTAATTCTGTAACCACTCAACCTGCACACTACAAAGCTTATATACTTAGCTACAAAGCTTCATAGTATCTACATTCTGTCTACATTATGGGTGGCCAATCCGCAGCCCACTTTGAATATTTTTGTTGCCCGTGAAATGTATCACAGTTTTGCAAAATATATTGATTTTATAATGGCTAAAGTAGTGAAAACCGATGTATTAAAAAAATACATTATGTGTGCATCCATATATTCAAAAATTAACTGTCGAAATGATGAGAAAAAATTAACTTTGATTTTAAAATATTATTCTTGCGAATATAGGACAGGTATTGCCTGTTTTATTGATGAGTTTACAGTTATGAGTTAGCAGAATAATTAAACTATATTCTTCAAACTCATGATGAGAGAAGAAACAAATATCGAACTCGTAAAATAAATATTGTTTAATGATTTCCTTTTTTTATTTTATTTATATTTGTATATTTTTTATATTTCATTTTTAGTGGTATATATTTCTTTACAATGTGCGTTTAGTATGATTATTATTATATTATCTATGTTTACATGTGAGAATAATAGTAAACACAATAATAATAACTCATTATATTTCAAATTTTCATTCCAAAAAATGTCTATAGCGGGTCTAAATCTAATATGGCGATATATAATTTTATGTGCGGCCCGCGGAGTTATGGTGTATTTCCAAAGTGGGCCGCAAGATCATGTGGGTTGGCTACTCTTGATCCAGTATAATTAAAACGACAGTTAACATTCTAAGAAAATAAGTACACAATCTTAAAGAATAAAGGTGTATAAATAAATATTAGTGCCTATAAAAAAAAGAACTTATTCCAAATTCAGTATTCTTTTTACACGTTCCATTTGAGTAACTTTAGAAAAGTCTTTTTTATCTCAACTCAAACACTTGAGATTGTTTTTATATGGTCAATGTTTTGCTGTTAGAGCAGAACGCAAACAGTTTCTTCTCAATGAAGATAATTTACCATTTATAAAATAAATTGATTCCATTTCACAAAAACATTAATGTAATTCTAAAGTTAAAATATGTTGCAGTGTTCTCCTTTTTGGAACAGAGAATTCATCTTATCATTCCTGCTGTCGTTAGTGATCAATATAAATATGTTCCCCTTACCTATTTCTGAGGAAATTAAAAAAAAATAAGATTGCTGGAATTTGTTCACTGTTGTGTTATTATGCTGCGAGTATGTTATAAAATCAATGCTTTTATGAAAGTATAGCATTATAACTAACTTTTATTTATCTCCATAGTATAGTAACTCTTTATATAATATATTAACTTATTCTTTATATCAATTATAATATTTTTAGTTTATAAATTACTGTAGTCAACTTTTTCTTTTATCTGATATACATATTTAAATATATGAAGCTCCAAAATTAAATGTTTCTTTCTTCTCTGCAGGAAACAGCTCTGCAGTTGGAAGTGAAATCTTTAAAAGAGGAGCTGCAAGCTGGAAAGTTAAAACTACAGAGTCAACAAGCTCGCGTACAACATCTTGAAGATGAGCTTGGCGTGGTAAGTAACAAGAAAATCTAGAAATTAATAGCACATTTTTCTTAAAATTTTTCATGTAAAGATATTCATTATTGTCATTAACAGTCCAGTCACATTAATGTGACCACCTGTCAAAAGCCATAATATACACTCTAGTATATTCTGGCTTTAAGTGGAGTGTGGTATTAAGTGGTATTGAGTGGAATTCTTTATATACACTCCACTGCAATGTGCTGCCACCTGCCTTTTGCGATTGGTTATTTCACGTTGACGTCGAAAATAGGTGGTGGTCACATTAATGTGACTGGACTGTGTAGTTTCATTGTTAAAAAAACACTTTATTTTATTGCTAAGGTAAAAAGATTTTGTTTTCTAGAAGGCATTTTGATTTTACTAATCATTTATTTTTGAACTATTCTTGAAATTTGTGGGCGTGATATTTACGATACAGTTTTTATTAAAAACAATTGTAATTTTGAAAATGTTTTGAAAAGTATTTCACTTTTTTAATTTTTATGTATTTTTATTTAAAATGTTTTATTGAATTTTTTTTTAAAAGTACCTTGGATAGGTTGATTAGATTAACAGAATTAGACTATAAAAAAACTTAAAGTATCTATAGTCAATAAAGATATATACAGCGGGTAAGATAGATAAATATTAATAAAATATGCGAGTTAAAAAATAAATCTATAATATTATCGTCGTTGTTAACATATTATCGATCGTATTCTTGTTATTTATTTTCATTGTAGTTCATCTATTATTTTTATGCACCTAAGGTATACAAGAAATATTTTCTTTAAAGACTAAACTTTTTTTTATCAAAACTTTGTTAAATAGTGGTATAAATAAGGTACAAATAAATCTTTAATATTATTGTATGTAGGTATAACATTATTATGGATACTAATTTTGTTATTTATTTAATTTTGCATTTTATTTTAAATTATTTAAATTGTTCAAGGAGAAAATGTGAGGGTTTTGCTGTTGTTATTGCTTAAAGACTAGACTGAAAACATGAAAGACATATTAAATGGGCAAGATATCATTCACAATTTAATGAAAGCATATAATACCAGAAAATAACTAAACAACAGTTTCCTTTTTTATGAACCTAAAGACCTTTCAACTGTGTATCTCAAAAACATCCCAATTGATTGAAGTTTTACAGTATAGATATCACAAACCCCAACAAGAAATTCATTTATCGCTTTCAATATCTTTTAGGATAGACGAAAAAACTGATTTCCCACTATGCAATTTATTAAATTGTTTCGATTAACAACCACAACAAAGTTTATGTTGAGAATCTTCTCTACTATATAGATTTTCTCAGATTCTGCACTGGATTTTTCCCTCATCTGATAATATCAAGGATATTCACTCCTCAAAACAAACTACTAATGGAATAGAGTTTATATCCTTTCTTTTAAACTCACACGAAACTCTATGAAAACGGAGGGGACGGGAAAATATTCACTGTTCATCAATTTCTCGAAATTTTATTATTTATTTTTCAGGTACGTCTTTCTTCTCCCATCCCGAAATATATTGAATTTTTTTTATTTTTTTTATTTTCTCTCCCTTTTGAATTCACTCCCAAACGGAAGGTGCAGCCTTGAGATAATATATTTGAACCATCCATGAAAACTAAAGGATATTTTTCCTTATTTAGAAACTTCCTTTTTTTCGTTCAATTCAAGAAATATGGGTTTATATATCTTTGTGCTACTTTTTTTTCCCCCACTGAAACAAATAGAAAGAGAAAGGCGATTGCATATTTTTTTCCTTTAGTTCCTCTGCAAGACGAAAAGCAAATGCAGCATCCACTGATGGTCTTTGCCATCAGCGGAAGAAATAAAAAATAAAATAAAAAACACTAATAACAAAAAAATATAAGACTGCATACATTGAATACCTTTTTGTTCAACGGAAAAATCTTTTTGCTTTAAGGATCAAGGATTTATCTCTGAGGATATTTTCTTTAAATCTTTTTTTAATACGTTTTTGCTTTTTACTTTCATATCCTCCCTCCTTAATGCTGAATCTCTTGGAACTATGGTACATCTTTGGGGACTTATTATTATTTTAAACTTCTCTTTTCTTTTTCTTTCTTTCCACTTCTGTAAAGTCGGGAATAAAAAGTGAAACTTTTTTAATGTTCTCCCACTGTGATGAGGCTGCATACTTTTCTTTTTGGGAAGAAAGAAGAAAAAAATTTTTATTATAATCACTTTTATTTTTTTTTATTTTTAAAGTCAAGACTACTTTTTAACTGTTCTCCATTTCCGTTCCGAAGTAGGTCATTCCCATTCAAGCTCTGATGGTCCACTATATTTTTTAATATGAAAAATGGATGCCATTCCACTTACCTTCCTTGTGTTTTCTACTCGTTACATCTCTCTGATCATCATTCTTGTCTGGCTTTTATTATTAAAAAAAACATGGTTGAAGGTCACAGCAGGACCGTAAAAATTCTTTGTGTTTTTTCCTTATGAAGAATTTTTCTTTAGATTGAATGGAACTTTTTGTGCAATCAAAAAGTTCCAACTTCTTAAAAAAAATGCTCCAATTCCAGTCTAGTATTAGAAAAAATGTTTTGTTTTATTTTATTTTATTTGGACACAGTTTTTTTTCTTTGAAACTTTGAAAGATATGATTGTATTAGTATCTTTCACAAAGTATGTCTATAAAAACTGCTTGGACTTTTTTTTTTTAGTTCTTTAGAAGGAAATGGTAATTAGATTTCTTTAACTTAAATACTTATATTGACAAAAAAACTTAAAGTTGTCGAAGAATGTTCTTATTTTTGAACAAACTAAGTTTTTTAAATGAATCGTTTTAGCTTTTTATGTATTAAGATTATTTTTGATTTGCATTTTTAATTTCCTTTTTAAAAAAATCTAAGGAAACCAAAAGATAGCAGATACATTTCGTACTTATATTGTACAAGAAATATTTGTTAAATTTTAAATGATATATTACATACAATTATTTATTTTTTTATATCGTTTATCCCTCTGTCCTAAGCGAATGATGATATCATTTATTACACTTGAATTTTCATTCCTCAGTGCAAATTATAGTGCTTTGTGTATGATATTGATAAAAAATTTTGATAATGATATTTGTTCGATAGCTCGAACTCAAGAAACAAATTCCAAAAATGACACATACTCAGTTAATGGAAATAATACTCGACACAGTGGACTGTATGTAAATAAAACTCCTTTATTTTTGGCAGTCATCAAACTCGAAGATGGAGCTGCCCACATAACCTTTCACTGGGGTTACACTCAATTATTTATGCAGTCATCGCGCTCATGGATGGACTGCCACAAGCAACCTTTCTTGATGGTCGCTGGGGTTGAACTCAATGAATTATGCAGCCACCGCAACTCATGGATGGACCGCTAACACCAACCTTTTCCTTCGGTCGCTAAGTTTCAACTCGTTTTACTTACATTCCTTCTTTCTCACCCTGGCCCTCACCCCCTGCCAGACACCCCCACAAACAGGATGTTTTCCGGGCATAGGGTGTTGACCTCCCCCAGACGGGAGAAGCTGGGTTTCGACGTAACATACCGCCACCCATTGATATGTTTTCTAAACATTCAATAATATACAATACATTCTAACATACAAAATTGACAACTCTAAACATACAATAAATCATTGAAAAAATGAATATATATGTATACATTGTACTAAATTTAAACAAATTACAAACATATCACCATGAATACAATAAAGGCACTCTAAAGGAAATTACTCTGGCATAGGCAAAACACACACCTTTGATACTGTTCTCTTAAAATTCCACTCTGGGTTTTTAATAAGTACTCTGATTTTATTATCAACACCATAATAAATATCAATCATTCTGCCTAGAGACCATTTGTAATTAGGTAAATTATCATCAACCTATAGCACTAAATCACCAATGTGTACATTGTCTTTTTCAAAGACCCATTTATTTCTTTGATGCAATTCATTTAAATAGCTACGGTGCCATTTTCTCCACACTAATTGAACTATTTTAGTTACTCTTTGCCTCTTATTGAGATTATTATCTTTTAAATCAATTAAATTAGGCTCTAAAATAGCGTTCATTGATCGATTGATCAAAAATTGGGCTGAAGTTAAACCTCGAAGTTATCACTATCAGTAGAAGTTGGACTCAATGGTCTAGAATTCAAAATTACTTCAGTTTGTATACACACAGTTAAACTCCATAATTTAAACTAGCACCTTTAACTACTCTTCTAAAAAGAAACTTTTGATTTTCTGTTTGCACCTACAAAATTCTTTTTGCGCATTATCAGAGTATAATTTAGCACATTTGTCTCTACGTGCAATAAATCTTTTAAAGCAGCTATAAAGGATTCGGATGATAAATCAGAAACACTCTCAATATACACTGCATTAAACACAAAACAAGCAAATAAACATGCATACATTTTACACACAATACTCTTTCTTTGCTTACCAGTTTTAACCAAAATGGTCCACAGACATCTACTCCTGAAACATTAAATAGATACTCAAGGTAACTCTATCTTTTGGTAAACTACCCATTAGTTGTGTTGACACTATAGGTTTTACTTTAAACAAATAACACATTTATGCACTATTTTTCTACAAATAGATTTTCCACCTTTAGGGCAGAATTTCTCACGTACATGACACAAAAGAGCAGATAATCCTACATGATAATATTTTATATGGTAATTAGAAATTAACATCTCAGTAAATGCATGATTTTTAGGCAAATTATACGATGTATTTTATCACAACTACATTCCGCATTACTCAAACGTCCACCTACTCTTAAGATTCCATCTAAATCTAAAAGGGGATTTAAAGATTTTAATTTACTCTTCGGCATAAGTTTCTTATCTTTCAATAGACTTTTGAAAACTTTTCTTGTTGAATAGATTTTACCAGAAATGTCTCAGCAATATTAATTTCTATCATGCATGAATAACTAAGCAATAATAATATATAAATTATCAATATAAATAAATTATCAATAGAATAATTTAATTTAAATGACAAACACTTAGTATTTTTAACAAATCTAAATATGTAACTTAGATACTTAAACTTTTATATAATTATTACTTAAACTCAATAAATAGGTCATGAAATTTCAGTCACTTGTTTCATAAACAATTTGTTCTCACCAACACTGGATCACTCAGTTCAGAAAAGTTCTCGTCCTGTCTTTCATTGATATGGATCGGTTGATCAGGATACTTTTCTCCAGCCAGGAACTCTAGTCTCACCTAATGTGGTATCACTGGAAATCAGATGACAATCGATGAATTGTAGCAACTCTGATGAGCACGAAAGTCTTTTAATCACTTGATCACTTGATATCGAATCACTCCAATAAACTACTTAGATGTTTTAAGCTTCAAGGCACATTCACAAAAGAAGTTGATGAGTTCTCAAAATTAAACACTGAGGACCATTGAAGCATATTAAACACCAACTGTAACAGATGTTATACTCTCACACGAACAGTTGAGGTTCGGCAATGGCACTTGCGGTTCAGGGCATATTCCCTTACCAGCCACCTCTGTTTCTTCGACGGTCCCATAGTTGAACGGCTCCTGTAGCTTGAACTCCTATAGACTCCGCCACATCCATATGATGGTTTACCATATCTGCTTCCTCTATCTCCTCCATAACGGAAAGCATCTCCTCTGACTCCACGGTATTCTCCTCCTCCACAGTCTCCTCGTTGATCTCCACTGGAATAGCCACCATCTTTACTGCCAAGGATGTCTCCATCAGCACGGTCTCCTCGTTTAGCTCCACCACCTCGGGATGGGTCCACTCTTATCTCTGATCCGTTGATAGTAGCTCCATTCAAGGTCTTAGAGGAACAATCAAATACTCGTAATTTCTCAGGCCAGTAAACGCCGTGTTGAATTGCATGAGTATCAACTGGTACCTTTTCCTCAATTATTTTCTCGCATGTAGAATTTTCACTATCACCTGTTAATTCTAATTTCTCAAATCCTTCTACTGACCCAATTTTTCTCAATGGAAAATCAACTATATCTGTGGATAGTCCACAATGCTCTCTATTTACATTTCCTGTGGTGCTGCACCCAGTCACCACAAAGCCAAACACAGTATTCTGAAGAACAAGATTTGAATTTTCTATTTCTCTCTCCTCAATTTCATTTTCTTTCACAGAAGTACGTGGTCGATTAGTAATCATAGGCTTTACAGGTAATGCAGGCATAGAAGGAACTACAGGTTCTACACTGCGAGACTCAATAGATTTAGGTTTCTCTTTACTTGCTTCTAACACAGATGATGATGTTGAGGGAATATGAGGGGTTCGAGTTTGGTGGAGAGAAGTGTTGTTGTTTGAATCACTTGATTTCTTAGATTCGTTCAAATTCTCTTTTGTACTGACTTTGTTAGAAACACCTTTTTCTGGAACATTGTCAGTTTTTGCACTGTTTTGCTGTGCAGAACTCTTTGATGCAAAACAACTTGAATTATAAACATTGGAAAATGGTCGGGAAGTAAGATTACACACGTTTGATGTTGGCTTCACAACTGATAATGGATTAACATTTTTCTTATTAGAAGTTGAAGAATCTAAACTATTGGGCTATGACTCATCTTCAGTTGAGGAAGACAAAGAGTCATCGCTCACTCCTTTACTATAGCTAAATTGGAAAGTTTTAGCTGAATCCCATTTCCATTTTGCAAGTTCCAACTCTTTTTCAAATTTGGCCAAATGAATTTTCTCTATCTCTATTTTTATTTCCCATTCTCGTTCCTTTTCTTCCAAAACTCGTTTCTTTTCTTCCAAACATCATCTACAAAATTGCGCATTATTTCAATTCTGTTTTTGTATATTTCACTGGATTCAATTAGTTTGATCAAAGCTATTTTTGTTGCATTGACCGGAATGGTTAAGCCCAACTCTTCAGCTACCTCTTTTAGCTCATCTTTCTTTAGATTTAAAGTAACAGACATTGTTTATTCACTTAAACTCACTAAACAATGCACTACAGAACTTAACAAAACCTGTCACACTCAACACTCTAATGCAACACCTTAATTAACCTAAGTTAACAACAAACAAAGGCAACTAACACATAAACTCAAACTAAAGCTTCACTAATAAAATGCACTTCAGAACTTAACAAACTGTCAAACTAAACTCTAATTCGACCTTAATTAACCTAAATTAACACAACAAACAAAGGTAATTAACACATAAACTCAAACTAAAACTTCACTAATACAATGCACTGCAGAATTTAACAAACTGTCAAACTACACTCTAATTCGACCTTAATTAACCTAAATTAACACAACAAACAAAGGCAATTAACACATAAACTCAAACTAAAACTTCACTAATACAATGCACTGCAGAATTTAACAAACCTGTCAAATTAAACACTTTAATTCAACCTTAATTAACCTAAGTTAACACAACAAACAAAGGCAAATTAGGCAATATCCACAATCAAAGACATTATACTTTAGTAATAGACACACTATACTATATACTAAATCAAGCTAAATGTCCAATACTTTAGAATTATTAAACTTCACCTACCGAACTCATGGTAGAATGCAGCCAACGATTCGTGGAAATCCAATGGATCACTCTATCTCAATGCTAATCATAACAAATCCGTCTCCGGCTCGACGGACCAAATGTTCGATAGCTCGGACTCAAGAAACAAATTCCAAAAATGACACATACTCAGTTAATGGAAATAATACTCGACACAGTGGACTGTATGTAAATAAAACTCCTTTATTTTTGGCAGTCATCAAACTCGAAGATGGAACTGCCCACATAACCTTTCACTGGGGTTACACTCAATTATTTATGCAGTCATCGCGCTCATGGATGGACTGCCACAAGCAACCTTTCTTGATGGTCGCTGGGGTTGAACTCAATGAATTATGCAGCCACCGCAACTCATGGATGGACCGCTAACACCAACCTTTTCCTTCGGTCGCTAAGTTTCAACTCGTTTTACTTACATTCCTTCTTTCTCTCCCTGGCCCTCACCCCCTGCCAGACACCCCCACAAACAGGATGTTTTCCGGGCATAGGGCGTTGACCTCCCTCAGACGGGAGAAGCTGGGTTTCGACGTAACAATATTGATTACAAAAAAATTTCTAAAAATAGAAATCATTAAAAAAACTTTTTTAAGTCTTATTTATTTGTGAAATATTGCCTTATGAAAATTTGTTAAGTAATAAAAATCCTTTTAAATATAAGAAATCACAGTTTCTTTGGCTAAGAATGAAAGAAGTCTGGATCAGACTGTCATCCCTACTTCCCTTCAGATGGAAATGCCTTGTCAAAGTCTAAACTTATAATTCCTTCTAAGATTAAAACAAAATACCAAATTACAGAACTAAATGTCGACAGAAAGGCAGCTACTACTCTCTCAAAATTAAGGATGAAGCACCTCAAAAATATGAACATATCTGCTGATGATGTTAAAAAATACCAAAATATGTGGCAACTGCCCTGATTTCGAGAATACTCCTCGTCATGTATTTGATTGCCCAGCTGTTGCAGCTGCCATACATTGTCTGGACCATCCCTCGGAAGAGGATTTATACTCCGAACTGGCAATCAGCATAGCCATATTGTTCGAGAGCACCACGATATTTGATTTTCTTGTACATACGACAAAAATAATATTCGCGCAATTATTAAATAAAAAAATTAATTTAAAAGTTAATGAAACTCTTTCACCTTACTATGTAATTCAATGTCCAACTTTCCCATAAATGTGTGCGAGTCCCAACTGTATATATTGTTCAGAGGTCGTCAACTTCTGTAGGTGACTCCTGAACTCAGTAAAAATTAAGTTGTATTTTTTCAAACTTTTTTTTCATCTTTATAAATGTATAATAATAAAAAATCACGATCCCATACGCTATCAAAACCACAATTCTTATTATTCTCATATCTACAGGAAGTGCACCCAAAGAAACTGTATTTTTTCCCAGGGCAATTTCCCATAGGCTCACAGTACATTTTAGGATACAGTCTCAGTAGTGCACACAGTACCATTATATTCAAAAACCCACCCTTCGGCCCACCTCACTTTATCAATGCACCCCTCCTGAACTCTGCAGGCGAGGAATATCAACGAGGGAGAGGGTCTGTCACAGGAAGTCCCCTATTCCAGAGTGGGGTGGTGGGGAAAGCGATTCATCACGTAGGTGTCGTATGCTCTTGGTGCGTGTAAAGAAAACTGCTAAATGATAAATTTTCTTTAAAAAAAAACCTGTGTGTATCTACGGTCAATCCCTTCTTAAGTTTTCAGATTAATCTTTGAAAAGGATAAATTGCTCCTGAAAAGAAAAAAAAAAAAAAAAAGATACTGGTTTTTAGACTAAAAAGATACTGGGAAAAATATCGATTTATATTCCTTAAACAAAGAGCGAGATGAGGGGGAAAAAAAGTGACGTGTAATCAAACCGTGCAAAAAAAATTTATGAACTTCCTTTTTTTTTTTTTTTTTTTTTTTTTTTTTTTTGGCTTGTGTGTTCAAACAAATTTTCAACTAAAAATCTTATTGAAAGAAAAAAAATTATTGGCAAATAAATAAGTTTTTTTTTTTTTACTTTCTTCCTAAAATATTTTCATGAATAATTAAAATCTGATCTTGTCAGATGAGGGATGATTTTGAATTTAATATCAACTATTTTTATGCGTATATAAATATTAATTTAATAACCGCTTCTTTTATTTCATTTTTTCAGCAAAAAAAATAAATAAATAAGAACTTGTATTTTAAAAAATACAACTTTTGATTAATAATATTATAATGATAAATAAACGACACATACTAATAGAACCATGAATTGAAATGTGATTTCTTACAGGATACGAATCCATTACCTGCATTGAATTTAGATTTTAACATTTAAAAAAGAAATTCAAATAGCTGAAAAAAATATATTATCATCATCCGAAAATAATTTATCTATTTGTTTTATTTGTGCGACTATTTTGATTGTAAACGATAATGTCTTCAATTTGAACAAAAAAAAAACAATATTTTTTTTATTGTGAAAATAAAAAAATATTAAAAATCTTTCTGTCAAGCTTCTAAAATATTTAATGGCAGAGATATTTATTAAAAAAAAAACGAATTGAAACCCAAAATATGCATATATAGTGAACTCTGAATTCCAGTCTAAAGATGCAACATCTGTAGCATTAAAAAAAACTTGTGTATTAATAATACTATAATGATAAATAAATGACCCATACTAACAGAATTCCATAAATTGAAAATATGGTTTCTTTTAGGATGCGAATCCAATACCTGCATTGAATTTAGATTTTAACATTTAAAAAAGAAATCATCATAGCTGAAAAAATATACTATCTGCATCTGAAAAAATTTACCTATTTATTGTAAAATATATTAAAAAATTATTATCTATTTTGATTGTAAACGATAAACACTTCATTTGGGGAAAAAAAAAATATTTTTATTATGAAAATAAAATTCTGTGTAGCCTCAAGAATATTTAATGATAGAAATATTTATTAAAAGAACGAATTTGCAACCCAAAATATGCATATGTAGTAAACTCCGAATTCCATCCCGTGCATTCACTTTTCCTCAAAAAATTATTATTTACATCCTTATATACGAAGATCTTACAGACTTGACTGGCAACTGATAATGCATACTACAGTATGTGCCATGCATAAAATACCTTAAATGAAGAATTATTTTGCAAAATTTAAAGCAGGAACTTATCTATCTCTCTCTCTCTTTATCTAATAATAAATAGAGCTCTGAACTCTCAACAAGGTAATAAAAAAGAGAGAGTCAGAAAAAGGGAACAGTGACAATTTTTTTCCCCCTGCCCTCGAATAAACCGGGGGCTTCTTCTTCCCTCGTCACGCTTTCTGGGAAGTTCCAAATACCTCTTCAGTCGTCTTTAACCGCATCGGAGTGAGGACGAGAATTAAAGCAGCGTGATTCCTGTCGGCGAACGCTGACTTTTACACTTCTTCCGCCGCGGTCTTTTATAATGCCGGATTGTCGTGCCACCCCCTACCTTACCCCCCAGCTCACCGAAGCCGTTGACAAACCCCCGCGTGTGTTCTAAGATTTGATTTAGAAGCAGGTTGAGTGAGAGGAGGAATTGAATTTCGGTCACCCTTTAACTCTCTACCCTCCTCACCTGTACCCAGGATAGCTCGAATATGCCACACGTTTTGAGATGAATGTAGGCTTCGTTTTTTTCAATTGAGTTAAGCTCTAACGTTTAAGCTGATGTCCTTAAAATGACTGAACTAATAATTATATAATAACTATTATATATATATATGTGTGTGTGTAATAAAATTTATTATATTTTTGTTATATATTACATTCATAAAAATAATTGTGAAATTTATTTAAAATTCCGTGAATATTAATAATTTGTGAGCTTGTTATTATTAAAACTGAACATATAGCATAAACATTTATATATAATAAACAAGTTACAGTGTAAGATTTATCAAAATAATTTTAAAAAATGTTAATTAAAAAATAAAACAAATTACTGTAGAATATATTTGGAGAATAACAGAGCAAAAATAGATTAATTAATATTTTAGTATGAATAGAGTCTCAAAATTTTTGTACTTTATCTAGATAAAAAGCATGTAATTTTATTTTTGTATTATTATTTTATATATATATATATATATATATATATATTATAATGCATGCATTATTTTTTGGGCAGCATATTTTATGTTTGTGGAAATATTTCGAAAGTTATTAATTTCTATAAATGTATAAAAATGAGTTTTACTTCAGATATTTTTATTTCATCTTAAAATAAGCCGCAAAAGTATCAAAACAATTTAAAAACTGTACATCAGTAGGTATTAGGAACTTTGAATGTGATTTGATAATTTGGCAAGATTATTAGCGTTACTAAAATGTCTCATAAATAGGTAATTTAAAATGGTTAAATCATTTAAAAATTGAAAATTATGTTTGTTATTGTCATGTTGAAAAAATGTCATATTATATAAACATTTCTTTTATACATCTTAGTGGGAATGCCAATCTAGTAATACCTCTTTGTTAAAATTTCCAAATAAAATATATTTTTAACGCATTTCCTGCACAATGCATTTCTTACGAAATTGTCATTTTGATATGAAGTCTATTTCATGCATAATAATGTGTGATTAGAATCTTTCTGAGTTTGAAAAATGCTTTAAATGACCTTTCTCTTTTTTATCACACACTTTTTATTAAACGAAAGCTACCATCATTAATATAAATCTAGGTCTGTAAAGTACTAGTGCATAGTTCATAATTTAAGTTAAATGATTATTTTTTTTAACTAGAAACAAATTCCTTGATGTATCAATGTTTCTTTAATTAATCTTATCAATTTTTTGTGATTTTTATTGCGCAAAAATAGTAATTAAACTTTAAAATTCAACAGTTAAGTAAATTTATTAAATGCATCTTTATTTTAATTCAAATCTGTCAAGTGTATTGTGTTGTTATGTCATCATTTTTTAAAATTATTTTAAGTATATTTTTTCACCGTTAAATTTAAATGATCGGTTAAAATAAATAATAATAATGAATCGGTCAAAATTAACTTAGATCTATGTTGGTTTTTGAAAAATAAAAACTAATCTTAAATGGTGTATCAAAGAATAGTAATTTAGTATAACTTACAGAAAAATAATAAAAAATAGAGAGGTATACATATATATATATATATAAATCTCTATTTTTTATTATTTTTCATTTTTTTTTTTTTTTTTTCCACATGAAAAAATAAGAATAAATAGTTTTCTAGATGATTTCATCAAAGCTTCAGTAACCACGAAATGTTTTTCTCATATTAAGATAAATTTTATAAACATTTTTTTAATATATATATATAAAAGAAATATTTAAATGAACGAAAATTTTTTCTCATATTAAGATAAATTTTATAAACATTTATTTAATATATATATATATATATATTAAAGAAATGTTTGTAAAATTTATCTTGATATGAGAAAAAATTTTCGTGGTTACTGAAGCTTTGATGAAATCATCTAAGAAACTATTTATTCTTATTTTATCATGTGGAAAATTTAAAAAAAAAAAATGGAATATGAAATTTTTTAAATGAAACACACATAATGAGTCCCAGATAGTTATTAATTCTAACTTTTAGCTGGATATCTTGAAAATGGCCTGTGAGCATAACATTAGGAAATTCTTTCCTATCTCGTCTGTCCCATAAAATAAACTCTTTTTCGTTTTTATTGCTTCAAACTTATCTAGACCAACGAGTTTAAGATATTTCCCGAGTTAAAACCTGAAAGCTTTTGACAATATTTAATTGCTACCTTTTAAAACTCTTTTTCTTACTCGTATTTTCAATTTCCTCATTCTTGTATTAAATTATTTTATGTCAAGCAACTGGCTTCAAACTTGTTCAAAATTATTTTTAATTTGCTTGGCCCAAAATTATTTTTAATTAATTTTCTCTTTTATGTATTTCAAAGAAAAATAAAAAAATTTTAAAAATATTTTATACATAAAGTACGTTTTCAAAAATTATATTTATCCATGGAAATTTAATCCAAAAAAATTCCCCCTTTTTTTTTCTTCTTATTCTTTCTAAATACACGCTTCCCTGCATCCTTTTAACGAATCCGAAGAAAAACTTGCTGCGAATTTTTTGAAAGTGAAAAACGATAGAAGATAGAAAAAAAATAATAATAAATAATAAAATGTTCGAAACATTTCTTATTCGAAATCGTTTTAAGCCGAACTCGAGTAAAACGGCCGTATCAAAACAAAATATCAAAATTCTTTGTAGGTTCCGTAAAGTAAGAAATCGTTCTTTTTTGAAAGTGACAAAAAAAAAAAAAAAAAAAAAAATTTTTGGAAAGAAAATCGTCTGACTCAAAAAATAAAGGATGAAAACCGAATGAATGTTCTAGGGTGGCAGAATGTTTTTGGTTGAATACTGCCCCCGAAGTTGTGCGCTTCAATGCTTATAAATATCAGATTGAAAAAGAAAAAAAAAACCTCCACCAAAAACATTGATGGCTCCAGCCATCCTTTCTTAGAATGCTTTTATTTTAAGTTCGTTATTCTAAAGAGACCTAAGATATCAAATGTAGGAAATTTTTTGAATTTAAATACTGTTGACTGTTTGCGAATTTATTTTAAAATAATTTTTAATAACGTGTTTTACATGTTTATGCAATTGACGAATTTAATAACATTAAATACAAAATTTCAGTTTAATTATTAAATTAATTTTATCGCTTAAAGTAAAACTATGTCGTTGCAATTTTTTTATGAAAAAAAAAGTTACGTATTCATCTTAATATTTATGATTTTACTATTTCTTTATAACATATGATATACTAGAGAGATTTTGCATACCGTACTTTAAAAATACGGTATTTTTTTCTCTCTAGCGCGCATGCTCATAGGAAATTGCGCATGCGGATCTGTAATAATGTTTCCTATGAGCATGCGCGCTAGGGAGAAAAAAATACCGTATTTTTAAAGTACGGTATGCAAAAATTCTCTACTATATTTTGTGCATGTATATATATAAATATTTAATACATTTTGATAAGTGAAAAACGAAATATTTTTTTTTTTTATTATTTTGACAAATTTATTTCGTTATAATTTACAATCAAATATGGATTTTGGTTTTAATATTAATGATATCTTTTTAATATCAATGATTTATATCTTTTATAATACATATATTTTATAATAACAATTATTTTTTTATTCTATTTATAAACAATATTATACATATATATAATATTATAAATAATTTACTTTCATTAAATTAATATATATAATATGTTTTGATTAAATATTTTCATGCCGTTATTAATTTATGCTGAATTTTTAACAAAGAAAATGAATGTACGTTAAATGGCTCATTGTTTTTATTAATAACGCCTAATAAGAATAATAAAAAAATAATAATAATTATTTTAATAAAAAAATGCTCTTTTTAATAACTATAAACAAAATATTAATTTTTTTTGGCTAACTCTTAATTATTATTTATTTATCAAAATTATTTCAAGTATATTTTTTGTAATTTCAGTAATTTTTTTTACCATCATTTATATTTATATATATATATGAAACCCTTTCTAGTTGGTTCCTTTCTGCATGTTTATCACTCTGAATGCCACATTTTTCGAGTGAAAATATTTTTTTTTCCCTGACTTACTCTGTTCCCAGCAAGCTTTTAACGGACTTTTGCTTTCTGTTTTTTGGTTGGTGCGTGTAGAATTCTTGTTAAAAGTTTATTTATCCTCGTGGATCCCTACATATTTCTTGAAGGATTTTCACTGTCTTTCTTGGGACGAAGAGATTTCTAAAATATCCTTGCAGTATTTTATTTTGAATGGGGAATAGTTACTTCTAAAGAATCCTTTAAAGAATTTGTAGGAATGCAATACCAATAGATTTATTTTATACATGCGTGTGAGTAAAATAATTTAAATTTGAAATATATATGTGTGTGTGTGTGGTTATTTCCTATCCTTTGTTGTTTTGAATACTTAATACTCATGTTTAAACGATTAATACCTAAGAAATATTTTTTCAATAAAATGGAAACAGTAAATTGGTTTTAATTAACACTGTTCTTCACAAATGTACTACTGTGCCCAAAAGGTAAGACCAATTGTTTTTTTTCACAAACTTTTTGTTTATTCTTCCATATTTATTTCATCGCCTTCAAAGTAATCCCCTCCAGACACAATGCACTTATGCCAACTTTTTTTCCAATCCTCAATGCTCTCTTCAATTGACTCAAAACGGTGACCACGGAGTGGTCTTTTGGGTTTAGGGAATAGCCAGAAGTCGCACGGTGTGAATACGGTGGTTTTGGTACGATATGGGATTAATTTTTGGAGAAAAAGTCACGAAGAATCAATGCAATGTGAGCTGGCATATTCAGTGTTTTCGGTACCAAGGTCCAAAATGGAATTGACCGACCCTTTTGAAATTCTAACTTCGTCAGCAAGGTCTCTAATTGTAAATCGACGGTTTGCAAACACCAAATCATGAATTTTTTGGACGTGTGCTTCGTCGGTTGAGGTGGATGGTTGACCAGAGAGCTCTTTGTCTTTAACACGTTCTCTGCCTTCTTTGAACTGTTTATACCACTTGTAAACATTTCTTTCCTATATAGGAATGCTCACCGAATGCCTTCTGCAACATTCTATACGTCTCCGCAAACAAAATTTAATGCAAGTTCTTTGCTCAATTCATTCAGATATTTCAAAGATCGCCGGAATCAGTTTTAGCGTTTCACAGAGCCAAGCATGTAACTCAAACACTAATGAATATTTTGACGTGAAATTTCACACAGATGTCAAGGACAGTGCCAGTAACCTAAAAAAAAAAAAAATGAAATTCCATAAGCCCCTTGAATTTTAAATTGAAAATTGGTTTTACTTTTTGGACACAGTAGCAAAGAGATAAAATATTCTTTAGCAAAAAATTATTTTAATCAATTATTAAATTAACAAATAAATTTAAAAAACTGAAAAAATTCTTTGTTGTATTGTTTGAGATATGAAGTGTAAAATTAAACGACTAAAAGAAACTATGTAATCACAGATAATTTTTGATAGAATGAAGTTTTATTTATTCCATATGAAAAGAAAAAAACTTCCAAACAAATTGTAAATAAGATTCAACAAATTAATTTTCGTGAAAAGAAAGAAAAACCTTATCTCAAAAAAGGAGATCTTTTGATATAATTTCTCTCCATAATGTTTCAAAAACAATTTTATTTTTTAAATCTTTAAAGTCTGAATTTTCATGAAAGCCATTATTTTATGCCTCTTTTATCCTACTTGAGAAACCAATAACATTTGTCGGCCACATTTCTATGCGCCATTGATTTTAGATTGCGAATGAAAACTCAAATACAATGGAAATCCAGAAAAAGCAAATTTCTGAATATGCATGCAGAACGTGCTTATAAAAGCTATTATACAAGCACGTTTGCAAAGGAATCTTATGTATTTCACCATTTAATTTTAGTTTCAGAAGAAAGCTTATTGTAATATTTTCTTTTATTTGTGTGTGCAGCATTCTATACAGTAGTCAATTTGTAATATGCAAATGAATTTTTGCGGATTTTGCATGAAGACTAATAAAATAATTTGATAAACATATATCGACAAATAGATATGAATGTGTTCTTTTCTTTTTTTTTGTATCATTGTTCCAAAAACACTCCAAAAAAACCCCCCAGTATTATGAAATATTGAGGATTTGATTAGGAATATCTCTATTAAGGATTCTTTTTTAATTTTCGATATTATTTCCAAAATTCCGTCTTAATATATATAATAAAGAATTTTTTTGTTGCCATTTTTATATCTTTATTACAGTCTAATGCAAAGAATAATTTTTTTGCTCAATAATATACAAGCTATTACGAAATATCCTTTATCAATTTGAATGGATGATATTTCAATTAAAAAACATCTTTGTATCAAACAGAAATAAAAATAGCAGAGCTGACTAATGTTATTCTAAAAAACGCGAAATTGATTTTAGGTAGTACACAATGAACAGCACTAAATACTCAATAGAAGCAGAATTATGGCGGAAATGAAAATATTTCCAAATTGTAGGCAGAAGAATTCCATTATTTAGTTTTATCCATTGTTTTTTTTTTTTTTTTTATGCACAATCTGTAGATTAAATGTAAAAAACTGGTTTATTAATATTCAGCTCTTATTGAGTGACTTGTAAAATAGTATTTTGATCCGTTATTTCGTGACATCTAATAATTATAAATGCGTGTCAATTTTTTTTTTTTTTTTTTTTGTGTGTGTGTGTGTGTGTGTCACTATTTATTTCGACTGAAAAATAAAATGGTAACAATTTAGATTATGTGATATTTCTTACATATGACTTAATTATATTACTTAACAGAAAAATATCTATATGTTTGTTATTAAATTTATATATTATTGGGTAAAAAACACGATTGTTATTTCACAGTACAATCATGTTGCAGAAAAAAGTACATCCGTATAAAATTCAATCATTTTTTTAATTATGTATATTTATCAAATTGAATTTAATTTGCAAATATGTAAATAGGGCGCCATATCATATTACATTATTTTGTTATTATATAGTTATTATTATTCAGTAATAATAACGAAATGTTATTATGGAGCTTCATGGCCGAGCAACTAACTCTCGGTCACTTAGTACCACAGGTTTCGGGTACGAGTTCCGGCAGTAGCATGGATGTCTGTAGTGGTTTGAAATCCACTTTAAGCCGTAAGTCACTTACTAAAATTACACACTAAAATTACTGCAAAGAATTCGGCGTAGGGCTAACAATCCTTCTTCATAAAATGTTATCGTCACGGAGCCAGTCAGACTTCTACCTACTGGTACTATATCACAACAGAAGCTGCATCCCCGTTCCCTCTTCCATGAGACCTCACGGGTTCTTGGATTTGGTCTAGATGTTGCTGTCTATTAAGTGGGATAAGTAACAATAATAAATATCATTTTATTTCCTACATTTCGTTTGAATTCATTTTGTCATTCATTCTCATTAAATTCATTTTGAATAAATTCCAAAATCATTTCTTGGATAGATTAATAAATTATGTTAATATTTCAATATTTAAAAAGTTGAAATATTAAGAAAACCATATGAATAATTATAATAATAATAATAGTGGATAATAATAATAATAATATAAATATATATATAATGTCATGTTAAATATAGGTCACATTATATTTGAGTTATTTTAAATCAAATTTATTTCATATAACTATATTAATTGCATTTAATTATGATGATATGTCATTAAAAGTTCTGTTTTATAGATTTCAATTTCATTTTAAATAAAATGAAGTCATTCTGATGATTTCTTTATAAACCAATGTTTTTACGAAAACATTGTAGTATTTTGGAAAATGTCGATCGATACAAGAAAGAATGAAAGAACACCTATTGTAACATAGATTCTTCCTACACGCACCTCGACTGCGATTAAACAGAACTGCTTTTATGGCTATCGTGTGGGAAAAGAAGAGGGGGGTTTGCGCTTTTCATTTTCGCCTATCTTTTGCTATTTCCGCGCCATAAATTTTTCTGGAAGGTGCGACGGGGGTTGCCCCGAAGAAGGCTGAAGTGGTTATATCTGAAGTCCGGAAGGGATTTTTCGTCGGGCCCGGGAATTTATGTTGCGAAAAATGGAAAAGACGCTTTATTACAAAGAGACTCTTAGGAGGAGGAGGATTTCCCTTTTTTTTTTTTTTTTTTTTTTTTTTTTTTTTTTTTTGTCGTCCCTAAAAGAATTTTTGCGCAAATCCTCGGGAGGGCAGATTTTGAATTCATGAGTGGCAGTTGCCACAGTTTTCCTTTTTTTTTCCGAAAACCCTTTCGTGCTTGTATAAGCATTTGAATCGAAATATGTGCTTTGGATGCAATGGAGGAAGTTGGGATCATCTGACTTGCAGAAAAATAACATATTCGTTATATATTTATTTACCAGAGGGGAATTCTTAATCAGTTTATTTATGATAACAAAAAAAAGCTGATGTTGCCTTTTTTATTTTGTTTAAAGGAACAGTAGTAAAATGAGTATCTTTTTAAGTATGTAAGCAAATGAAATCAGATAAATAAAATTTGGAATATATAATAAGATGAATAGATATTCTGTCTACTCACTAAGACATGCAGATTTAAATAGAATTAGCTAGTGTTTTCTTTTGCTTTTTGACGTAAAAAGTTTTATTGATGCCATTAGGTAAAATTTGTCCCGAAATTGCGTTACGTAACACTTTGTAAGTGATCTATAAGATTTCGATTTTTATATTTTGTATGATATCTTCTTTTAAAATATAGTTAAATTTATTCGTGTTATTATTACACTAAGGTCAAAAATTAATGTAGAACATCTGGAATATACTGAGGAATAATGCGTTTGTAGTGTGCAGGTTGGGCAACCAGATTGTAATTGAGTGCGGGGGGTTGGGGGGGAGATACTTGAGGCACAGTTTGGAAAACTAGCAGCTTTATTGACACATTCACAAACACCACACACGCACATACAATATTTAACATATTTAAAGATAAATAATTATAGATTTGTGGAAGGATTCACTTCTAAGGCGAAAACCCGGAACTCCGATTACGCGCAAGGTGCGAGAAATATACTTCCTCTCCGGGTGAGAGTTTGTAGGAAAACTAACGCGCTGTAGTGCGCTAAATATATTTCGTCTCGGGATGATAGACTGTAAACTAAACGTTTCTCAGCGGAAGTGCGTGGTTGCGCTGTACTTCCTCTCTGGTGAAGTATCTTGAGGCCAACTGACTATTTCTCCTGAACACCAAAAGGGGAAGGGGGTGCTCTTGTGTGTTGGAGGAGGCATGGTTACACGTTTGCTTTAATTCTTTGTTATCTCATGAAACATATGTATTTAGTTTTCATGAAATTTATGTATTCATTTCTCATGATACGCGTATTCATTTCTCATGATACATGTATTTATTTCTCATGAAACATATGTATTTATTTATTAAACAAATGGGTTTTTCCACTTTATATGTTGTGTTTCAAATAAAAATAAAAAATTTATAATATCTCATTTTGAGATTCAAAAACTCATGTTACATTAAAAAAACCATGTTCGATCATGGAGTTAAAATTTATACAAACATGCGTTCTACCAAACTTCAAATAAGTAGTATTTGCAACAGCTGGTAAAATCAAATAGTAAAACTTTAGTATCAAAATATATTGAGTAAATATATTGACTTGATAATTATTGATGTTTTCTGAATAAAAATTTATAGAAATATCTTCTTTCCTGTATAATATAAAACTATTTTTTTTATACGATAGATACGTTTCTAAAAATTACGTGTAAAAAAAATAACACACGAAAGAACTCCCAATATGTTTGTCCTTTGAATCATTTAAGAGATATTAGTTAAACTACCGGCCAATTTAAAATTCATAAAGTACGAAATTCTCGATAAAGCATCTACAAATTTACAGTCGTTTTTAAAATTTGAAATTCGCATAAAAAAAGATTTATTCATATTTTAAAAAGTTGCTTTTAAATGTATGATAATGTTATTAGTTCTAAAATGACCATTTTCCGTGACTTTTTAATAGCCTGTTTTGTAAATGCTTGTAGTTTTCTCCATAAACTGTATTGCTACTATTCATTTATTTTAAATGGCCTCAAGAATTTGGATATTTTAATATTAAACATTCTTCAACCACTTTCTACTACAATACAGCTTGGCAAATTAACATTTTCGTTGTTGCTATTCATTTTAATAAAGTCAAATCTCCTTCAGAATTTATGCATGCCAAACATTTTCTTTTCTTTTTTTGTTCACACAGCTGATGGCGTATAAAATATTATGAAAATAAGAATCAATATATGTATATGAGTTACTATATCATCATTTAAACCTTCATTAGTTTTTTTTTAAAAATCATGGACACCATCTGAGCTTTGAAAGTGAATCTGAAGTTAAGGTAGAAGTATGGAAAAAAAAAAAGATCCAGCAAGGCAAAAATCAATTCTTTGCGGTTTAATATTCATTAGGCTATTTTGGAACGTAACGTTCATGCATTATTTAGTAATTTTTACATAAATCATTCCTGCTATTAGTATCAGTTGGGTATGTAAATGCAATCTTATGTAGAATAACATTTTGTTTACTATACCGCTAAACAATGTATTTAAAGTTAAAAACTGGTCTTTTCTTTTTTTTATGTTGGGAAGCATTTGGTAAGAAGTTCAGTGTTATAAATTGTTCTAATTTATTTGATTCGTAGTATAATTTTTCTGATTTAAATTATACATCATTTTTCTCTCGCTATTTAAATAAGAAAAATATTATATTCTCATTAATGGAATAGGAATAATGAAATAATCATTACTTGGAGAAATTCTAGTTATATATTAGAACAGAGTTTAATGCGAGATGTACATTAATCATTTATTTTACGTTCATGATTAGTTTCGTTATTGTATAGATTCGATATACGTTTAAAAATATGTTTATAAATTGCATATACATTATAAAACATTACAGGAAAATTTCTGGCAAAATTAATTTATTTATAATTTTTTCTCCAAGTACATTGGACTGTAATGATGCAGACTATGATATTTAATTATATAATTATTACTCTTTAAATTATAAAGACATAAAAATATGCGTTTGTCTTAAAACTTTTATGTCTATATAAGTAAACACCTATGCCATTTGCTAGATATTTTTCTAAAATTGTTAATACTAAAAATAAGGATTTGATTTACAATGTATAACATTGCGTATCGATCAAATGGCATAGATGTTTTTATAGCCATAAAAATTTATAAGAGAAAGGCATATTTTCATGTCTTTATCATTTAAAGAGTGATAATTAATATCATAGTTTCTATCATTACAGTTCAATGTAATTGAAGAAAAAATGATAATTAATTTTGCCAGAAATTTTCCTGTTATGTTTTATAGTGTGTAATGCAAATTAAGACTCTGTATGTGTATTGAAAAATTAAATTGGCACAATCGCACTATAAAATAATCCTTTATCTGAAAAAAACGGAGGTTTTTTTTTTACATTCATTAATTCCGTGTTTCATGCATGTATGCCACGATTTTATACACTAAAAGACAATATTAGAGGAAGGGTGCGTTCGAGATCTTTGGGTGATTGCCCTGCATTTACGTGTTGTATGAAAGAAAAACTAGATTACTCCCAATAGGAAGGTTGGTGGATTATTGTCGATGCTAGATGGTTATATGCGCTATTACGACACCATAATTCTCCTGATTTCTGAAGGCAGGGACTGCAATTCCCATTTGCAAATTTGAGCTCTTCAGAAAACATTAACTGAACTCGTTACCATTCGCCACGAATGTTATTTTCTTATAAAAAATGTTTTACATGAATATGTATTTAATAAATTTTTGTTATATCAGATTCTGTCTTTAGATCTCAAAATGCCTACTAAACAAATTGTGGGTGACTTCTTTTAAAGTGACGTCTGCCCACTGACAGATTCCGAAAAGGATGTGTTCTCCTTGCGGGGGGGGTATATTATTATATTAGACCGGAATCTACGGTTTAAAGTGGATTCCGAACCACTACAAACATCCATGGATCTGCTGGGACTCAAACCGGAAACCTATGGCACCTAGCCCCAGAACACTAGGAAAAGATATTAGATAGATATATTTGCAAAATTTTTCTCATTCTAATAAATTATATTCATATAATTAGAAATTTCGTTTGTAATTTTGTATACAAAAATTTATTTTGAAATAATTATTCAAGGATTTTTATTTTAACAAAGCAAAGAACAAACAATAAAAATTTTCTATTCTTGATTCTTACTAAAGAATTAAATTTTGTGTTGCCAATAAATTTTAAATCTTTCTTAAAAATTTAAATATCTGCTCATTTTTCTAAGTTAGGGAATAAATTATTTTTCCGGCCTCCTTTTAATTCCCCAGTCGTGTCCACCATAAAACTTAAAAATCCGTCTTCCTTCATACAAGATACCCAAGTGCGAGCGAAATCGATAAAACTTTTCTCCTCCGCTTACAAATATTCACGCACGACCTCTGAACGAAAAGAAATAACCCCGCACGAAAAGTTGGCACCTTGTCTAAAATTAACCGGGAATTATTTTTTTTAATAAACTCGCTTAATTGGGTCCCTAATGTCTGAAAGGCGTAGTCATGGGCGAACGCCAATTTGTGTTATATGCTAATTAGCAGCCTAATAAGCTTTTGTTACGGCCATTCAAAGGATGGTGCAAAGTTTCTCAACTTGCTTCGCACTACAATAAAAAAAATTGCACTTTCTTCTTTTTCTTTTATTTTTTACTCTGTCACGTCTTGGGGAAATAAAATTTTATTTCCTTCACCATAAGTCACATTTTTCTGGTAATTGCTTTGAGTTCTTCATTTTGGCACTTGCTATACAGTCGCTTGGATTTAACAGTGTAAAATGGTTCGTGTACTCACATTTTTTTTTTATTAAAGATTTTCAAGATTTTTTCAGTGTTTCTGCGTCGTTTTTATTGAAAGTTAAGATTTAACATTCCAAAAATTTCCTTTAAATTTGAGGGAATAGTTTTTTAGGGCAGAAAATTTATGAACTACTTGCTTCTAATTATTTCTTTAATTAAACATAATGTATAACCATTGCAAATTATTTCATTTTAATTATTACTAAACACTTAAAGGAAAGTTTCATATGACAGTGCCTGAAAACACCACAATACTCCGTGATCTTATTGAACACTGTTCCAACAAAGACCCAAAAGAGAAACTAAAGGAATTAGGGATCAAAACAATAAATTCCCTTTCTTTTTCACGCAATCACATCACTACACTGATAGATCATCCTACTCAACGTTTTGTAACAAATGTGCCGGATCTGTTTTGCTGCTTCTTTGCGGGAAAAGAATTGAAATTGCTGTCGTTGCTGAAAAAATGGCATCAAAATTGGATATCAAACTTGGCCAGCTGTTCTTCTGTTAAGAACAGCTGGCCATTCAAAAGGCACTTGAGGTCTATCTGAGTTTACCTTCATCACAACAAATGAATGGAATTACTATTTTCACTGACTCAAGGTCTGCCTTGGAGGCTCTTAATAAAGGTTTTTCAAGTATGATCTTGAAAACATTATATCTCTTTTAGAACAAATCCATTGCTTACACAAAATGTGCATCCTACCTGCTCATGTGGATTTAGAATGTAATGAAATTGCAGAATCTTTGGCGAAGAATGTCTGTAGTCTTAATCAGACACTGCCATTCTTACTTCCCTTGAAGATGCAAATTCCTTGGTGTTACGTCGAAACCCAGGTTCCCCTGCTTATGGGAGGTCAACGCCCTATGCCCAGAAAAACACTGTCTGTGGGGGTGTCTGGCCAGGAGAAAAAGAAGGAATGTAAGTAAAATGAATTGAAACTCAGCGACCAAAGAGAATGGTTGTGTGGCAGTCGATCCTCGAGCGCGATGACTGCATAAACAAAGGAGTTGAGCAACTGCGACCAAAGAGAAAGGTTGCGTGTAGCAGTGCATCTTCGAGTCTGATGGCTGCATAATTAAAGGAGTTGAACTTCTGTAACCAACGAGAAAGGTTGCGTATGGCAGTCCATCCATGAGTGCGATGGCTGCATAAATAAATGAGTTCAATCAGTGTAATCCCAGAGAGAGGTTGTGTGGGCAGTTCCATCTTCGAGTTTGATGGCTGCCAAAATAAAGGAGTTTTATTTACAGTCCATTATCATTATTAGTATTATCTGTGTATTATTGGAGTTCGTTTCTTGTGTGAGCTATCGAACACTTGGCAAAAACTAAATTGATAATTCCTTATAAACTAAATACCAAATTACAGAACTAAATGTCTACGGTAGAACAGCTATTACTCTCATAAAATTGAGGATGAAGCACCACAAAAATACGACAATTTCTGCTGATGACGTTAAAAAGTCCCAAAAATGTGACATCTGTCCTGATGTCGAACTTACTCCCCATCATGTCTTTGATTGCCCAGCTGTTGCAGTAGTCTTACATTATCTGGACCATCCCTCTGAAAAGGATTTATATTCCAAGCTGGCAACCAAAATAGCCAATATTATTCGGAGCACCACGGTATTTGATTTTCTTGTACTCTTCAGTGGATACGACAAAACATCAAAGGAAAGTAACTAACCTCTATCTCGAAATATTTTAAACTTTGGATATATAGATAAAGCAGCATGTGCTGTTATACACAGAATATATATTAGTTTTTCAAGTAAGCCATCTATATCAATCAAACCTCGAAAGCGTCGCTGGAAAATTTGTCACTAATTTTATAAAATTTATCTCCTTTCCAGCCTTGGCCTTGGGTACCACAGGCTCCAGGTTCAAATCCTGGCGGTGACATGGATGTTTGTGAGTGGTTCGGAATCCACTTTAAACTGTAGGTCCCAGTCTGTTTAGCCCACGTGTGCACAAGATGACCGTAGAGCGACAAACCAAACCTTCCCTGCCTTGGGAGAAAAAAAAAGAAAAGAAAAACATAGAAGCTGAACTTCACAATATGCCTTTATATTCGTTTATACTTTATGAAAAAAGAAGTGTTTCTATTTCACAAAAATGTCGATTAAGAAACGTTCTCTGTGCACTGCCATCACATCCACGACGTGTGATGAATTCATAAAGCGTGCAGGAAAATTGAAACCACTTGATAAGACCAAAATCTTGCCAGTCAACGTGTGCTCTCTTTTTAATGATCCTTGGCAGCTTCTTGATCTCTGGGCATCACGGCGAATATTAAGGAAACGCTTCCCTCCCTCCCCCTTTAAGAGCCTTAATAACCTTGATTTCACTTAAAAGGAATGAGGGGGCGAAAGGGCGGTCTGTGGGGTCTTCTTTCCTTCATTGATGGGTTCATGATTTGAATTATCCTTATGTTGTTAGACGGAAGATTATTTTGTAATTATCTGTTAGCACGATGGTGATGGTAGTTTTATGATGATGACGACCACTTAAGAGTTGTATCTCAAAAGATGTTTTGCTTTTTAATAAGACAAATGCCCTTGCAAACCCCCCTTTTTTTTTTTTTTTTTTTGTTAGTGACTTCATTTAAAATCATTAAGTTTTAATGGTATACTTTAACCTACAAGTAATTAAATAAGTCTGTAATGATATGATAGTGTATATTTTTTCCTGCATTTATTACAAGTGATTCTTTATTCATTTTTCGTAGTACATTAATAGATTGCATATTAATTTTATATGTATATAATTTTGCTTATGTCTGTAATTGTTTTTACATCCTGCTTAATATTTTTTCTTATTTAATTCCTTTATTGTGTAATCATTTACTATTATTTTAAAAAAAGAGATTAAATTAAAAATTTATTATGCAAGTAAAGCTAATATTTACTTTATGCAGTTATATAAAAAAAAATCATATTTTTTTTTATAGTATTTAATATTCCCACTTAACTCATTCTTTAAATAATATTAGGATCTTTTTGACTACGTTATGTGACCTGATGTCCGAGTGACTACCTCTCTGCCGCTTGGTATCACAGGCTTCGAATTCGAGTTCCGGCTGTACCATGGATGTTTGTAGTGGTTCGAAATCCACTTTAACCCCAGGTCTCAGTCTAATATGTCTGTAGAGCTTTGAGCGTATGGCCGACAACCCTATCCCTTAAAAATAAAATGTCTCCTGTCTAGAAATCCGCCTGTAGGCAGACGGTCATGGTCAACATAGGCTTAGTGCCAGGGAGTTAAGTTAGTTAACTACTTTCTAGAAACACCATTTTTTTTCTAAAATACAATTTTTGCATTATACTTAATTCTTTATCATTGTCAGGCTCTCATGGTTTTATCAAAAAAGAACTACTAAGTAAACTTTAATATTAATAAAAATTAGATTATCTAAAAGTGCAGAATCTGAAATACTGTTTTGAAAAGCTTAAAATTGTATGTGAGCATTTTAAAATGGTTTTGTAATTTGTAATTAAATAGCAATATTATTATTTTTATCTTGGTTAAGATCTCCCTTATCGAAACGAAAATCTTCAAAGATTATTATGGCTTCCAATTCCGGGCAGATTACAAGAAACCGGCCATCTAAAAGCAGCATCACATGCCGCTGGAGACTGAATCATCCTCATTCGAGACCAAGTTATCAGTAACTGCCTCGCCCTGTTGACAGTTCACTTTGGGTGACATAGTGTGGGAACTGCAGGCTGAAACATTTATACGACCGAAACAGTCGCGGGTGCCCACAGTGCTGAAGGATTTGCCCCCTCATTATCTGGTCTTGTCTTTCCTCGCCGAAGTGGTTGCTGAAAGATCCGGGCCTAATAAGCAGAGGGGCGCCCTGCTGTATATGGCCTACGACACTGAGAATTAAACCTCGTAATTCTGATAGACCATGGCGCCGCAGGGATGGACGATGCGTTTATCTACGCATAAATGATAATGATTGCGGTGTAGGAATACTGTCTATTTTTTAAATTAATTGCTTTTGCTATTTAAATCACAATTTTGTGTTGTCATGGATAGATAATTGGAATTATTATTCAATTCCTTCTATTAGCTCACACTCTCCCTATATATATCTTGTTCAAATTTTCAATCATTCATAAAATACTTTTTATTCATCCACTCAAGTTCAAATACATTTTTTTTTGAACTTGTAGTGGATGACACTGGATGTTAATACAGTTTTTTTTTTCAAATATTAATTCATTAATTAAATTTTATTAATTAATTTTAGTTTTTTTAGATTTAAGTTGCATGTATCTACCAATAGATGGCGCCAGATAAACTTAAAAAAATATGAATGATAATTATTTATAAAGGACTTTCTGCAATAGAGTGAAAAAATAGTAGGAATTGACTTTAAAATTTATATATATATATATATATATTACTTGTTTAAATGAATTGCATCTGCTATTTAAATCGCAATTTTGTGTTGTCGTGAATAGGTTATTGGAACTATTATTATTATCATGTCCAAAATTCCTTTTCTTTCTATGTCAGGGATTCATGTCCCATAGAAGGTTCATACTCCATTGTTTGTCCATGAAACAGAACACATTCGACGTCCATGCCATTGTGAAGGAAGACGCTGTGTGAATAATTGAAAATGAGATTGAATTGTGTAATGTATTAAAAACCTGTTTGAAATTCATTCCCATTCCAGACAAGTGCATTAATTTTTTTTTTTTTCAAAGGAAAAGAAAATAATTAAAAATTTAATGAAAGCCAGTTAATCACCACTTTCAAAGTTATTTAAGAAAGACAGTAATGATGCAAAGTTCTCTAAGAAAGTAATGATCGGTGATATAATACCTCTAGATAAAAAGTGAATTTGAAAATTTATTGTGATATAGAGATATTGGGTTGTTTTAATATAAAATAAATAATAATTAATTATACGAGAAAGAAATTTTTTAAACGATGTGCTCGATGTTTTGATTTAATAATATGATCTATTCATCTCTTAAAAGAGCTTATTTTATGATGGTCGAGTTACTAGCGCTCGGTGACACAGGTTTCGCGTTCGAATCTCGGCGGTGCCATGTATGTTTGTAGTGGTTCGAAATCCACTTTAAACCTTAGATCCCCGTTTAATATGACTGTAGAGCGTAGGACTTACAACCCTACCCGGTAAAAAAAAAAAGAAAACATCTCCTGTCCCGAAATTTGCCAGTAGGCAGATCGCCTTGGCGAACCATGGTGCTGTTTCGCCAGTAATGATGATTTTATTTGTTATAAATCGGCTTTCTAGAAATGTGTAGCCTTTTTATATCTAATTTTTACTGATATAAAAATATGTTAATGTCTGTTTACAGTCATAACTTATGTAATTCAATTGTTATGTTCATCTTAGCATATATAAAAATTGAATCGTTATACATTTGTTGTGAAAGAAAAAAAATGATTTTTTTTACAATTTAATGAATTTTTCACTCTTTTGAAATTGAATTTTTAATCAAAAAGCAAAACTAACTTGTATTTTTCTGCAAATTAAATTTATTTCAATGTTTTACGAAATATATATTCACATGTTTATTTGGAACGAAATAAAGGCTCCATTTCGTAATGATACAATATTATAACGCGTAAAAATAATTAGTTTTTTTATTTTTATTTTGCTTAACAGCGGAATGCGTGTAATATTAAAAATATAACGCGAATAATAACTATGTAAAAAATATATTATTTACAAGAATTAAATTAATTTAACTTATCTTAAGTTTGAAGTTATTAATGGATAACATTATTTCCAAGAAATAAAATCATTTTATATATATTAAAAATGTAGTTATTTTTTGTTGAAACATTCTTTTTGAAAGAAAAAAAAAACAGTGAACACATGTGAAGGAATCTCAATTGTAGTACGGTTGATAGATAAAAAAAAAAAAGTTAAACATGGAAAGAAAAAAGATACTTTTTTTCGTTCTTGTACTACCTTCCAGGAATTGAGTGCAACAAGATAATGATTCTTGGAAGATTCTTGTTGAAGCTCGTTAATTTCTCTTTTCAGATAAAACATAATTTTCAGTATCTTCTGCTCATCTAATGTTTTGGTTCTTTTCATCATCGTTGTAATGATTTTACACTTGTAAAATCTTCCTAGTAGCATTTCATTTCTTATATATATATTAATAAATTATTATACTATTTTTGAGATTTCTTAAATTATTATTGTATCATATTTATTTTTAATTCCGTTAACATCCTATTGGTTGTTATCATCACGTTGATTCAATGTTAATAAGCAGCCTGAGGGCCAACTGGCAAGCGCTTTGTCCTTTGGTGCCAAGGCTTCAGGTTCGTATCCTGGCGGTGGCATGGATGTTTATGAGTAGTTCGGAATCCACGTTGAACTGTAGTTACCGGTCTAATTAGTCTAAAGTGTGCACAAAATGACAGTAGTGCGACAAACCATACCAAACCAATCAGCGTTAATGTTAATAATTAACGTATCTGTTTTACATTTACTTACAATTTTTGTTGACATCTTTTGGCTTTATCTCTGCTTATATGTGCTACAAAAGGTTTAGCTGCGGGTTACCAGGGAGAAAGTTGCTTTATGGGAAGACATTTAGGGGTAACAGCACCGCATTGACGTGTGTTGTATGAGATAAAACCCGTAAAACTGTCAGCCTGACTAACAATGCCAGACTCTTTACATGCTCCGTCACAGTCTCTATCGAGTCTACTCGTTTCTGAAAATAATGACTGCAACGGATGCCACCAGGGGATGCGAACCATGTCAGACAATGTTTTAATTTTTAAGCAAATTTAATATTTTAAGGAATATATATTATATAAATCCTTTTAAAAAATTTGAAGTGTTAAATTTGCATTTTTCCATAATATGATAAGTTTGAAATTCAAGATTGATTTATATAATAATGATATGAATTACGATATAATAATGATAATGATATGAATTATTATTATTTTCTTCTTCTTTTATTATCTCAAAAAATTCAATATCAATATCGAATTCATGTGAATTCTGATTATATGCCTCAATGCATCTGTGAAATCACTTTCACCAACACAGCTTTAGTTGAAAAATAAAATCCAACATCAACATGCAATGTCACCGCGGTCTGAATCCGATGAAAATTTACGATTAAATACACATCGTATATTAAACAGAGAGAAAAAATCACTGCATTATCTGAAAAAAACTGTATAAAAAAAGCGGAGGCCGTAACTCAGGCCGGGATCAATCCCGTGCACAAGAGTACGTGGATTATCTGTGCAGCATTAGATAAAGACTTGATAACGCTTATCTGAAAAAGCTTTTTCGCTTCTTTTCCCCTCTTAACCAGGATGGTTTACCCCTAGGGCCATCTTCGCTTTCCCCTCATAAGGATCACGATTACTTATCCTCACAGTACGGAGGAGACTTTAAAAGAAAATAGGGGAAAAAAGGGATTTTTTTTCCCTTGGTGAATGAAACTTATACGTTTAATGCTTTTTTTATTTTGAGATAGTTATCGATTTTGTCAATTTAATGAAAAAAATTGGGATAGAGTGTCCACTGGGCAAGATGTCTTTTGAGTGGTCATTCGGTAATAAAGATGCCTTTTTATCTTCCTTTTTTTATTTCAAATAAAGAAAGAAAATAAAATTTATTGTTGAAAAATCTGAAGAGTCTTTTATTGCTATGGAACAAGATAGTTTCCTTTTTTGTAGCTTATATATGTTGAAAGAATTTCTCAAGAAAAATGCTTTATTTATTTTTATTTTTTTTTTGCTGTATGATTATCTATTTCTTTGGTAAAAAAAAATTGCCTATTGTGCTTTTTATTTCTTGCTTTAAGATTTTATTTTTGATCTGAAAAGATTATTTTATAAACAATATTTTAAAATATTTCCTTATTTACGAGTATTTTAGTTCAGATATTATTAAGACTAAAGAATTGAATTAAGTTTGTTTATATTTTAATGTAACGTTTCTTATGATAAGATGCTGTATAAGATGCTCACACTTTCAAAATGCTGTAAAAAAAGAACCACACGTTCAAATGGGAACTAAAGATACTTGAAGAAGGGGGAAACGATACGGCATCAAAAAAAGTGGCAAAGTGTATTAATAGATATCGCTGTAAGCGGCATAAAGAATGTGAATTCGGCTGTCAATGATATTTTGAATCGAAATTATAACGTATTTGACAGGAGTTGCACATTAAACCAACTGTAGTGTTCAATGTGCCTGATTTATCCGGGTTTTTTTTAACAGAAAAAATGACTTCCAAGTCATTCAACAGTTGTGACACTGTTAGTGGAAAGCCCATACATACACCACGGCAAGGTCATAACCAAATAGGATGGGGAAAATCGGTGGAGTTTTTTTTTTATTCCATGCCGTTTCCCCCTCCTTTAAGTATTTTCAATTCAAATTTGATTGACTATAAATTTGTATTAAAATTAAAAATAATTTAATATATTTTGCATAATTATTTTATATTGAGTTAGTTAAAAGTTATAGTATATACTATAAATTACTTACTACTTTAAAATTAATATAATAACTAAAAAATTGAATATATTTTTCTTATTCAGGCATATCCTTCAATATGAAATTATTCTAAAACGAATAAGAAAAGGTAGTAATAAATCTTTGGTGGTTTAATAATGCTTTAAAAAATGTTTAATTTAAATAGTTTAAGGCTATATAATTTTATTAAATGGTTTTCTTCAATTTCCTGTTTTCTCAACTATACAAAATTCATAATACCAGACTTAAATTAAATAAATAAATCCTCCCTTGCCCATTTACTTTAAAAAATGTTTTTTCATATTCTTCTAACTTCTTTCAGATACATTTTTTTCCTCCTCATATTTCATTCTCAAAATATTTACTCTTCTTTGTTTTTGACAAAAATAATATTTATTTAGACTTCTTTTAGTTCCGGGTGAATAAAAAAAACAAAATTATTTTGTCGTCGACATCTTTCAGGAACCTTTCCGTAACTGAAAACAAAGAACTTTCTAAGTACGTCCTATCTGCATTCTTTTATATTTATGTTGTTATTCGAATTCAAGTTGATTTTTTTTTCAGTAAATACCTTGAAATATATATATATATATATGTTTCATAGAAGTAACAACGAAAACTGACAAAAAAATAAATAAAATAAAATGATATATCATGAAATATGCAGTAGGACAAACGTATTGAAAACAAGTTAATAAACTTAATAAAAAATAACTTAATTCATTTCGCATAATTTTATATTTATAGAACCATTTTATTAAAAAAAAGCTAATGTGAAAAGTTATAGTACCTATACTAGATTACTTACTATTTAAAATTAATACAATAAATAAAAAATTAGATATATCTTTTATATTCAGGCATATCTTTCAATATGAAATTGTTCTAAAAGGAATAAGAAAAGGTAGTAATATATCTTTGGGGCTTTAAAAATATTTAATTTATATAGTTTAAGGCTATATAATTTTATTAAATGGTGTTTCCTTGAATTTCCTATTTTCTCACATATACGAAATTCATATTATCCAAATCAACCGTGGCCCATTTACTTTAAAAAATGTTGTTTCATATTCTTCTAACTTCTCTCAGATAATTTTTTTTATCTCCTCATATTTCATTTTCAAAATATTTACTCTTCTTTGTTTTTGACAACAATAATATTTATTTAGACTTCTTTTTAGTCCGGGTGAACAAAAACAAAAACAAAATGATTTTGTCTTCGACATCTTTCAACGAACCCTTCCATAACTGAAAACAAAGAACTTTCTTAGTACGTCCTATCTGCATTCTTTTATATTTATGTTGTTATTCGAATTCAAATTGATTTTTTTTCAGTAACTACCTTGAAATATATATATATATTTCATAGAAGTAACAACGAAAACTGACAAAAAAATAAAATGATATATCGTGTATGCAGTAGGACAAACGTATCGAAAAACACTTTCTTCAAATGTTTCGGGCATCGATCCTTTTCCGGAATGGAAGAAAAACGTTCTCTTTCAGCCTCCATGATATAATTTATAGACTATAAAAAAAATAAACTTCTCCTTGAGAAAATGGGCAATTTTTATCGTTTATGATACGAGAGAGAAAAAATAAAATAAAATATCGGCAAAAGCATTTAATAATCAAACAAAAAGAAAGCGTAAAATCCTTCCCCTGCTTCAATGTTTCGGTCAAGTTTCTTTTAACTCAAAATAAATCAATTCTTTAGTTTGTTGTTGGGGTTTTTTATTTTTATGTATAAAAAATTATACGGATGGTTTTCTTGCAACCGCTCTTAAATTTTAAAAGTAAACTGCAATTTATTTTATGACTAAAAGCTCCGCGCTGCCGACGAGGGAATTCGGTTGAAATCAATTACTTCACCAATCAAAATCTCCCACATGTCCGTAAATTTCCTCAAGATGTTCAACCCTTTGTCAGTAATTCATTACTTACAGGAAAATGATCCCAAGTGAGATTTTTTTAGAACCTTTTGTACTATATTTGGCGAAAGATCGCTTTTTTTAGGTTGGCATTTGAGCATGTAGTAGTTGGAAATTCATTCTTTGTTATAATGTATTGTTCAGTTGTCTTTTAGTGCTACTATTTTAAATTTTTGTTGATTGAAAAACAGTGTTTTTAATTCGGTGATTAAATAGTTTGTAAAAGCCCTAGTGTTAAACATCAACCACGTTTTCAGCAAAATAAATTTCGTAAAACAATAATCTATTATTGTCACTGATAACTATTAGGATAAGATATCATCATCATCATCAGTAGCACAACGGCCCTATGGTGGGCCAAGGCCGTCTGACTACTGGCAGATTACGAGACAGGAGATGTTTGGTTTTTACGTGGTAGGGTTGTCAGCCCTATGCCCAACGCTCTACAGTCATATTAGATTGGGACCTACGACTCAAAGTGGATTCCGAACCATCACAAACATCCATGGCACCGCCGAGACTCGAACCCTAAACATGTGCCATCGAGCGCCAGTCACTCGACTCTCATATATAGGAAAATGATGTCAAGTGAGATTTTTTTAGAGCCTTTTGTACTATATTTGGCGAAAGATCACTTTTTTTAGGTTAGCATTTGATCATGTAGTAGTTGGAAATTCATTCTTTGTTATTATGTATTATTCTTTTTTTTTTTAATTGATTGAGAAAAGTGTTTTTAATTCTGTACACTTATACGGTGATTGAGCAATTAGTAAAAACCCTTAGTATTAAACATCGATCATGTTTTCAGTAAAATAAACTTCGTAAAATCTGTAATTTATCGTTGTTGTTGCACTTTCCCTGTTAACTATTAAGATAAAACCCTCATATATAAATAGGAAAACTACTTCAAGACCTTGCGCAGATGTTAGTGCTTAGGGGGTCGTTGACAATGACGAAAACCAAAAATTTTTTTTAGTACCAAATCGGATTTGTTTAGCATCTATCTGTGAACTGTAGTGTTTAGAAATGCTCGTATACCACATATAATTTGTAATAAATTTGAACATTTAAAATGAAAATATTTTTCTAATGTTTACTTTTTGTATTGGACGAGAATTGGGACACTTTCCATATTCTTCACTTTAATTAGTCTGGTTTGTCGCTCTACGGTCATTGCACACTTTAGGCTAATTAGATTCCCGGTCTAAGACCTACAGTGTAATGTGGATCCCTAATCACTACTAATCGCTTAGCCTAGGGCTGAATTGCCCCTAGACAGTTCTGGAATGATGTGGGTGAGAAGACTTCTGATTGGCTCTTTGACGCTTTGCGGTCATATGAGACCGGGACCTACGGATTTCGAACCACTATAATCATCCATGGCGCCGCCGGGTTTCGAACTCGAAACCTGTGGTACCGAAGGTCAGAGCTCTAGGCAATTGGCCATCAGGCCGCCACTTTAACTGAAGTCTGAAAGTTGAGTTTTTAACTTTTAAAGGTATATATAAAACTTAATGAATAAACTATGTATAATTATTTTATTCCTTTTTATGGATCGCTTAAAGCAAATTTTGTAAAAAATAAATTTATTTCTTTTATATTGAAATATCTGGAATGTACAAAGTAATTTTCTTTTTAAATCAGTCTTTATATTTCACTCATAGTTAAAATAAAGTAACAGTCATTGCATAACTTAAATATATACAAATTATTATAAATTTTTAAATATATTTTTGTTCACATAATTACTTAATCAATCTGTAGTCACAAATTTTTTGTGACTTTTTTTCTAATAATCTTTCCAGAGATATTAGACTTATGAAAAGTCTAAGTCTAACCTTTCAATAAGTTCACAAGTCATTTTTCATTATCGCGGATGCCAATGTATTTTTTAATTATACGACATACTTTATCGCAATTATGAAAAAAAATGAAGAAATACTTTATAAATTAAATTTACATTCTTAATTTATTATGCAGCATTATAAAAATTATTGAAATATTGAATTATTTGAATTGAATATTGAATATTGAATTATTGAAATATCATTAAATAAAAAATTCGCCTTATATATTGTAAGGGGAAATAAAAATCTGATATCTTTGAATTGTATCAAATAAAAAAATATTTGTGTGATTCTTTCTTTACATGCATTTTGATAAATTCTTGCCATGTTTGTTATTTTAAACTAAAAGTAATTAAATATTTTCCTTGCTCAGAATATAACTGCGCATCCCATCTATCATTCCATTTTTTTCACCGTAACCGAATCCTCTGCAGTCGCCATATTGTTCCGGATTATTGTAACCCTAATTGCAAATTTTCTACTAGGTATTATTTTTTCCCCCCTTTTTTGCCGGCAGTTTCTAAAAACGGCCCCGGGTATCCGTTTTCCATTCCGATTCCGTTATTATCCTCATAAATTTCGCGAAACTTGATATTTGCTGCTGCTTGCTTCCCGCGTTTCGTTTTTTGAAGGATACTCCCGTCATCCTCTCTTCTTCCATTGCTTCTTTTCCAATCCCTTTCATAGCTTTTTCTTCTTCTTCTTCTTCATGAGAATTCGTTCCAGTCTTTCCAGGAAGGAAGGAAAACAGCTTCTTCTTTTTTCTTTTTTTTAAGAAAACAAATCGGTTTCTTTTTTCCGATATTTTCCAACTCATTTGTATGTCAGCACTGAGAAATTACAGGGGGGACTTGTTGAGAAATAAGAATCCGGGATAGTATTAGCACAGAGTAACGTACCAGCAAATTCTTCTCTTGCCCTATTACAATATTGGTTATATTTATTTTTAAATTAAAGTTATAAATAATAATTTGTTTCCATGTTTTTGCATTTTCAAAAAAACTATGGATTGGATAGTATGTTTGAATAACATTTGAAGACGATAAGTTTATGCTCTAGTTTGTCAATTTAAATGACAATAATTTTGAGTAATTTACAATATGTTGATGTTGTTTATTGTCCCACTTGGTAGACATCAAGACCAAGTCCAAGAATCCATGTGGTCTCATGGAAGGAGGTAAAGAAAAGCAGTTTCTATTATGATGAAGAACCCGTAGCCAAGTCTGATTTGGCTTTTGAATTTTTAGGGGGTAGAGTTGTCAGCCCTACGCCAAATAGTGTTATTAGACCAGCTGAAAGTGAATTCCGAACCATTACAAGCATCCATGGCACTGAGGAAGGATACTCCTGTCATCCTCTTCTATTGCTTCTTTCAATCCCTTTCATAGCTTTTTCTTCTTCTTCTTCATGAGAATTCGTTCCAGTCTTTCCAAGAAAGAAGGAAAACAGCTTCTTCTTTTTATTTCTTTTTTTTAAGAAAACAAATCGGTTTCTTTTTTCCGATATTTTCCAACTCATTTGTATGTCAGCACTGAGAAATTACAGGGGGGACTTGTTGAGAAATAAGAATCCGGGATAGTATTAGCGCATGAATATCAGAGTACCAGCAAATCCTTCTCTACCTTATTACATTATTGGTTATATTTATTTTTAAATTAAAGTTATAAATAATAGAGAGTTTTTGCATAACGTTTTTTTACCGTCCGATATTTTTCTACTTATTGCGCATGCGTATCTGCAATACTGCACTATTTCTGCGCTCTAGGAAGAAAAATATCGGACGATAAAAAAACGTTATGCAAAAACTCTCTAATAACTTTTTCCCCTGTTCTTGTATTTTCCAAAAACAATGGATTGGATAGTATGTTTGAATAACATTTGAAGACGATAAGTTTATGCTCTAGTTTGTCAATTTAAATGACAATAATTTTGAGTAATTTACAATATGTTGATGTTGTTTATTGTCCCACTTGGTAGACATCAAGACCAAGTCCAAGAATCCATGTGGTCTCATGGAAGGAGGTAAAGAAAAGCAGTTTCTATTATGATGAAGAACCCGTAGCCAAGTCTGATTTGGCTTTTGAATTTTTAGGGGGTAGAGTTGTCAGCCCTACGCCAAATAGTGTTATTAGACCGGCTGAAAGTGAATTCCGAACCATTACAACCATCCATGGCACTGAGGAAAGATACTCCCGTCATTCTCTCCCATTGCTTCTTTCCATCCCTTTCATAGCTTTTTCTTCTTCGTGAGAATTCGTTCCACTCTTTCCAGGAAGGAAGGAAAACAGCTTTTTCTTTTTTTTTTAAAGAAAACAAATCGGTTTCTTTTTCCGATATTTTCAACTCTTTTGTATGTCAGCACTGAGAAATTACAGGGAGAACTTGTTGAGAAATAAGAATCCGGGATAGTATTAAGCACATAGAGGAATATCGGAGTAACGTACCAGCAAATTCTTCTCCACCTTATTACATTATTGGTTATGTTTATTTTTAAATTAAAGTTATAAATAATAACTTTTCCCCCTGTTCTTGTATTTTCAAAAAACTATGGATTGGATAGTATGTTTGAATAACATTTGAAGACAATAGGCTTAGTATATTCTTGTTTGTCAATTCCAATGCAAATAATTTTTAATAATTTATAATCTGTTGTTGTTGTTTCTTATCCCACTTGGCAGACAGCAACATCAAGATCAAATCCAAGAACTCATGTGGTCTCATGAAAGGAGGGAAAGGGGGACAGCTTCTGTTGTGATGGAGCACCCGTAGGTAGACGTTTGACTTGGCTTTTAATTTTTTACGGGGTAGAGTTGTCAGCTCTACTGTGATATTAGACCGGAACCTATGACTTAAAGTAGATTCCTAACCACTACAAATATTCATGGCATCTGTGGCTCCGAGGGCTTGTCACTCGGCCATCAGACTCTAATTTACAATCTAATTTTTAAAAATAATATATTTGATTACTATGATATGTAAACAACACAATGATTTTATCAATTATTTTATTTAAAAATTCTTTTATTTTTATCTAAATATGGATTAATATTTTTCATTTTTTAAAATTTAAATTAGGTTAAAATAATAGAAACGGCCCTATTCAGGACATTTATGCATCTTTTTTTAATGAAGTAAAATATACATTAATTTAAACAAAATTATATGACCCAATTTTTATCTAAATTGTTTGGAATTAGGAAGTGGAATCAAATTTTAATATTGAAAACATTGTTTTTGTTATTCTCTATATCATAACAAAAATTATTTAGTCTTTTAGGTTTCCTTTTATGTGCATTGATTTCCTTAAAATACTTTATTACATTTTTTCTTGTTGGAAAAGCAACAGGTAAATTTTTAAAACTTCCAAATACCAATTTAACTCTGTGTTGCCCGTCCGTGTACGTAATAATGTATTTTGGGCAAATATAATCATTTTACTATTGACGTTAATTTCTTTACTGACATCATCTAGTTATTTTTGTACTCATTGAATCGAATTATATTTTAAGGTTTTCAAAAATCTCAATTTAGACTTGCATGTTGATGTTTACTCAAATCCCATTACTCCAGATGCATCCAAGTACACATACCACCCACCGAAAACCTTACACATCTCAAAGTGAAGCACCCCAGCCGATTTATCATAGACACCGACATGTAATAGGCGGAAAGCATCAAGTCCTTTTCCATTGAAAAAAAAACAGGTGTAATGCATCACATGCAGATATAAACAGCTGTCCTCGCGAACAACCGAAGGCTAACTTCCTCGCTCAGTCGTGACATGGCGCTTTTCTTCTACAACTTCCGTTTCAAAAACGACATAAAATAAAAACACGGGGCAATAATAATAGTACATTCCAAGGCACTCTAAAATTAGAGCTTGAATGAATGGCGAATTTGTAGATTTTGTGCGCTTTTCAGCCAGCCGCTCGTTCATTCAGAAAACCGGAGGAAATCCAGTATGCCGGGTTTTTTTTATGACACTTTGTTCTTTCACCAGCAGGGCGAATCGACAGGATTTTTAAAATAGCCTTGAAATTTTGGTTCGTTATCGCCTTAAAAAACAATAATCTTGAATGAAGTGTCAAAGTTAGAAAATTTTCCTTTTGTAGTTTGAGCCAAATTTTAAATCTAATAGCATACTTGTAATGTTAGTAAAAAAAGGGCCTATTCTGAGGACAATTGTATCAACCGTATATGCACAATTTTTGTTTTTTTATTCGTCCTCAAGTTAATAAAAATTAGACATCAATATTAAAGAAAAATTTCATTTATATTCTTATATATATTGTATATATGTATATATATATATAATTTACTTATTTATTAGCATCTGAAAAAATCAAGATTATTTCATATATAAAATCTATGGATTAACGTTAAAATAATTTAGGCTCTTTTATTCGTATGTAATTTAAATACTAAAGCACTTTTAAACACTAAAGATTCAAATTGTATTGCTTGTTCTAATCTCTTGCTTAATTATTTATATTAACTTATTTTAAATAATTTTATATAATACAAATAGTGATTTATATGCCCAACTCGTGGCTTAGTGGCAACGTGCGCTGCTGGTGAGCATTAGGGCAGAATTTCAGTCCGCTTGCAGCTTTGTTGTAGGCACTGTTTCAAAAAACGAGACGCCTCGGTGGCGTTTGTGATGTTCTTCAAAATCTTGCCTCTCTAATCGGCCTACATAGTGAGAGTTTTCCGGGATTTCTCTTTCAAATGCGGGTGGTTCCTCCTAAAAATTCCTTCCGGAAGGCACTGCCCTCCTTCGTCAGCGACTCGAAGCCAAGTCAGACTTCTACCTGATCCATCACAACAGAAGCTCCACCCCCCCTTCCCCACACACACACACACACACACACACATTCATCCTTTCATGAATAGACTCATGGAATGTCGGTCCCGCATTGCAGGATACTAAGGATTAGACAAAAAACTCTGTTTTTATTTCAAATTTATTAGTTTAAAAACATCTATTTCTTATCTTTTTAATACATATACATAATCCTCAGTTTACTAAGATATTGTAGATGGTGCTCTATCATATTATGTTATTCATTGAAGTCATTGATTCAGTCACTGCCAATATATAATTAACAAAAAAAAAATATTTCATTAAAAATTAGATACTAGTTAACATGTCGTAAAAAATATACTTTTGATATTACATCACCTCCATGAATGAATTGTACATCATCCCTTTTTTTTACTATAAGATCTACAGAGGTTATAGTCAACTACCTCGAATGCAAAGAAAAATTTCATCCACGGAGGCGCACTATCTTATCCATTACCTTTTTCCAATTTTTATGTAAGAAACCTAGGTGCAAGCACACATACCTAAGATAGATGTACCCCTGGGGAAAGTGGATTCCCCTTACCATCACTTCGTCATACGGCACGATTTTTTCTACACCCCCCACCCCACCCCACCCTCTTGTCTTTTACATTCTGTCACTTCCTTCCTCCTTTCTTCTCTTCCGTCATACTTTTTATCCCACTTTCTCCACGCTGTAGTAAGTGTGTAGGTGGGATCCATAAGAAAGACACCTCTCGGTCCTGTCGGTATCGTTGCCGCGAGGAGGGTACGGTTACAGCTTTCGCCCACCTTTATTTTTCTTAGAGGAGACCTTTTTTTTTCTTCTTTAAAGAATTGTTGTGTTCTTTTAAAAAACAGGGGACGGGAGCGATGAAAAATGTGCCGCAACGAATTTAGTTTTCCGGTTTTGTTGTTGAACGAGATAGCTAGTAAATGAGATTCTACATATTTTTCTGAAGAATCGAGGCTAATCTTGTATCTTAAGTTTTTTGGCAAGAGTACATGGAATCTGTAAGCCACAAATTTTCATATATATTAAATAATAAGTGTGAAATGCTATATAAGTATAAAATTTTATGTTATGAATAATATTCATATTTAAGTAGCTTTTTTTTTATTTATGCTTTAACTTTTTAGTATAATTTAATCTGGTTCTTTTTTCGAGATGAAATGTATTATATAACTACATATACATTTAGTTATTCTTATATGACAGATTTGGTTTTGTCGCTCTACTGTCTTTTTGTGCACACTTTGTTCCAATTAGATCGGGATCAACAGTTTAAGTTGGATTTCGAACCACTAATAAACAACCATGCCTGAAGCATGTCATGAACCTAAAGCCTATGGTATCGAAGGCCAGAGTACTAGCCAATTAACCATCAGGCCGCCTTATATGAGCGAATAATATCCTCAAATGTTCTTTATTCTAAGTATAGAAGTTATTTATACGTTCCAGTTATGTCAACTTTTCTAAGCATTCAATGAAAAAGAGAAGTCGCGTAATTTGAACAGTAAAAATAATAAACTGTGCAATACTTTGAAAATATTTAATTCAATATTTTGTAGTATATATATATATACATATATAATTTGTTTTATCTGATAATGTATTATATTCTGATAAGTTTTGTTGAAAAAAAATATCAGTGAAAATATAAGGAAAAAAGTCTCAATTAATTCTATAATCTTATATTAAATGGCCACCTCATAAGTACATCTTAAGTTACGTCATATATCATATGTTACTGTCATCTTAAGTTACTTCAACTTAAATAAATAAGTATATTAAATAGAGAAGTTGAAAAAAATTAAATAAATAAAAATAGAAAACTTGATAAATATATAATTACTTTATTTCTAAATATGAAGAAATACAATTGATAAAGCCAAATAATAAATAAATTTTTAATAACAATCAAGCCGCCAGTTGTTAGGGAACGAGTAAAAAATGTCATCTAGACAGGGACATGAATATTTGTGAGTGGTTCGCAATCCACGTTAAACTGTAGATGCCTGTCTAATTAGTCCAAAGTATGCAAAAATTGATCGTAGAGCGACAAAACAAACCAAGCCAAACCAAATGTCACTTAAGTTGGTTCAAGCCAAGAACATGCACCATATTAGCATAACATGTGCACTTTGCCTGCATTGTTGTGGATATACAGTGGGCTAGAATAATTTATTCAGTATTATTTTAATATAATTAATAGAACATGCAGTTGAAAAATTTATGTACATTTAAATATTCAGATCATATTTAAACTAGTTTAAATATGATCTGAATATTTAGATGTACATAAATTTTTCAACAGATATTTAAACTAGTTTAAATATGATCTGAATATTTAGATGTACATAAATTTTTCAACAGATATTTAAACTAGTTTAAATATGATCTGAATTTTAATTTAGATTAAGATTTTAATGAATCTATATTTAAACTAGTTATTTGTTAGTTTTTTAGAATATTTTTCTCCTAAAATTATTATTCTTTTAAAAATTTCCTTTCCCGTGCACGTTCGCGAAAAAACTTAAAACTGCTGTAGTGCAATGAAAAAATTCAAACAGGAAATGTCGTATTACACAGAGTATCTTAAACCAACCGAACAATCGTGATCATTTACAAGGAAAGGAAATGTTACTTTATGTCATTACACCCAATGAAAGTCGATTGTTCTCAAAGTTAACGACTTTAAAGAAGTTTAAAGAAAAAAAAGATTTTTTTGTTGCGGATTCGATGTAATTTCACACCTACGCAATGAAAGATTGTTCTTCAAACAATTCAACTTCATTGCACTTTATACTTCCGTTGAAAAAAAAATTATAGATTACTATAAAATCATAAAATTGCAAAATAAAATTTATTATTTTTTTTCCTATGCAGGATTGCAGTTTTTAATATTGCATTCTAATTTTCCGCAGTTTTAAAAGAGTTTTATTTACAATATTCAATGAGGTAGTGACTCTCTCCGTTTATAGCTTATGATCTCAATCTAGGTTAAGTTATTGGCGGCCAGATGGCCAATTGGCTGGCGCTCTGGCCTTTGGTACCACAGTAACTGCCTTTGGCAGTTTTGAATCTTGGCGGTGGCATGGATGTTTGTTAGTGGTACGAAATCCACGTTAAACTGTAGGTGCCGGTCTATGTAGGGCTGGTGTGCACAAAATGACCGTAGAGTGATAAACCAAATCTGCTAAGTTATCGATACTTTTAGCGTATAAAGCCGCTTCCAGATCTAAGCAGCGCTTGGACAACTGCTTTGCTTTTATCTGGACAAAACTCGAAAGGTGTGCTCTTTCGCATCTCGTGAATCGGAGTAAATGAAATACCGTTTCGCTTGGTGTTGGTTATGTGCCCCATATTAAAAGGTGTCCAGGTTTGGAATATTTAGACAAACGTTAGTTTTGCCCGGCCTTAGCAATCCGAATTCAAAAGGCTAGTTTCATCATTTCCCCATACAAGCTAACCTTCTGTCGTCTTTCAGAAAATTGCAAATTCTTTCATTGCTGAACAAGCACCGATACTTAGACGTAGCGGAAATTCTCCAAAGCTGAAAAACGAAATCGCATGCTTTTCGATTGCCATCTTAACTACAGCAAATCGATTAAATGTTCGTTACTGTGTGCGCCCAAACCTCCTCCCTCTCACTAATATGGATGCAGTTAAAGGTTTACATACCAAATGACAGCCGATTGCTTGTTCTCAACTTGGGATGATCGTTTTTCCAGTTCAAACTGCAACCCGTGGTAACAGAGGCGCCCTCGGTATTATCATTCAACCATGGAAGAAGTTCTAGAGTTTTATAATGGTGGATATCACTTCGGCTTGTCTTTGTAAAATTAGGTGGGAGAGGATAGTTCTTTACGAGAGAACTTTCAGAAATAGCTGCCCCACATTTTCATATCTAATGATGAAAGTCTGGAAAACTTCAATTAGTCAGTTCTATTTTCAGTTTAAGATTATATCACACTCCACACGAAATCTGTTCGTTTTCAAAACTGAGACTGCAGAACACGCCACCAACGAAATTGATTCTGAAGTCTTCTTGCACTCTACCTGATGCACACTACGATTGAGCTATGGGCTTATATATGATTTTTTTTTTAATTCATGTATTTATTTTTATTATTTACTTCATGGTATTTATGTTATGTTTGTGTATTTTTTGTATACTTTTGTTTGGTATTTACAATATATCAACAAATAAAATTGCGTACAATAAAATACAACAAATTTTATTGATAAATCTCTTTATTTTTAGTATTTATTTTAATATAATATTGGAGGAGTTTTCATTATAATTTATTTGTAGATAAAAAACTGGAAGAACTGGAAAACTGTAATAGAAAACTGGAAGGGTCCGTATTTAATAACGAATAATTATTTAATGTTTTTCCGGTCATTTTTCATTTTACTCTACTGCTTCTAATAAAAATATGAAGTAAAAATTTTAAGGTATCGTACAATCACAAAAAAGGGATATCTAGAAAAAAAGTTGCAAATAAAAACTGTTATGTAAACGTGTCTCGCATTAATAGTCAAGACTAGTTCTGAGTTTTCTACCATGCGACATGCAAATGCGGAGTAGTTACCCCTATAAACCTTCCAGGAAGACACTGGCCATCTCTTTTTGTCCGTCATTGAGTTGTTCGTGGGATACGTAAGGCCCACTGATGTCCTACAGAAAAGAAGTAATAAAAACTATACAGTAGTTTATATCAACAATGTAATTCTTTCATCTCATGATATGATAAGACGCTATAATAAATATCCAGTAAATGGTTGCAACGATATCCCATTATATCAGAATATGCCAGTACATCATTCATCATAAAAAAAAATTAATAGTTTAAAAAAACTAAAAAATACGCTTTTAGAGTTAATCTATCTAAAAAGTAAAAAATAATTGTTAACATAAGAATAAAATGACTGACGAGAAAATGAATGTCACTGTTCTAAAAGCGTGGGGTGCTTGTATGACATTTTAAATTAACTCTGCATTTCTGAGTGAAACTAGTGAAAAATTATAACCATTGATATTGAGCACCCCACGCTTTTAGAACAGTGACATTCATTTTCTCGTCAGTCATTTTATTCTTATGTTAACAATTATTTTTTACTTTTTAGATAGATTAACTCTAAAAGCGTATTTTTTAGTTTTTTTAAACTATTAATTTATTTTTTACTTTTAGTCTGATTAACTCTAAAAGCGTGTTTTTTTTTTAGTTTTTTTAAACTATAATTTATTTTTTATTTTTTAGTTTCAATACAAATCATTTATCATTTGCTACAAAATACATTTATTACAATACATTTATCATTTGCTACAAAATACATTTATTACAATACATTTATCATTTGCTGCAAAATACATTTATTACAATACATTTATCATTTGCTACAAAATACATTAATTACATTTATCATTTGCTACAAAATACAAAATACATTTATCATTTGCTACAAAATACATTAATTACATTTATCATTTGCTACAAAATACATTAATTACATTTATCATTTGCTACAAAATACATTAATTACATTTATCATTTGCTGCAAAATACATTTATTACCACGAGTAATGGACAATGTTCACGAAGTTCCGTGGCCTGTTTGCGGCCTTTTCTCCAGAGTTGTACACAAAAAGTTCATTGGAGAGAGAAACACATTGATAAGCATGAAAATTATATATGTATAAGGCATGAATTATATAGGCATGAAAATTATATATTTACAAGAATAAAATAAGAAAAAGTAAAATTAAGGAATAAAAAATTTAAAAGTTTATGAGAAATACAAAAAGATAAATACAATGCAAATAAAAATTAATGAAAAAATACTAAAAAAGCTAAGTACAATACAATTAATATAAGCAAAAAAAAAAGAATAATAAAAAAGTTGGAATATACTACAAAGTAGACTAATTGCTGCTAGAAAGGATGACTAAAGTCTAGGTCTGGTGCAAATTATGCAGAGACGGTACCTTGGCCGATTATCCGCTAAGTTTATATACTTTTGCCCACCGAAATTTTCTGCCAATAGGAAGAGCGCAATTCGACATGATCGCACTCCTATGCCTTTGAGATCCGCCTCTTTTTAGCCACGGAAATTTTCGGCCAATAGGAAGAGCGCAATTCGATCGCGGATATTACTGAATTTCTACCCGGGGTGAAAGAAAGCTGGGCAACGGGCGTACCGGTTATGATGTTCCTTGGTGGTTTTAAGAATCACAAAACCTCCACATCTTAAATTAATTGAAACATTAGCATAAATTGTAGTTTCTTAAATTAATGAATAGAAGTAATTAAAAATAAATAAATGAATTTAAAATTTAGGAAAAACATCTGCTTGAGAACAATTAAAGCATGAGATCAAAAAAGCTAAAGCTATCGGTACAATTAAGAGTTCGTTGACGATGCCCAAAAATAAAAAGGTTAAAGTTAAAAAAAATGAGAATTTTAAGATAAAAGTAAAATAAAACAAAAGGAATTAAGATTAAACAAAATAATTATACAAAATAAGTAGGGTTTGATCAGTTGACTGACTCGCCAGTAGATGGCGCCATCAGTCCCAACATCGAGCCCAAAAAGTGAGTTACATACAAACATACATACAAACATACAGGTGAAGCTAATAAAAGCGTATTAATAAACATGTTGAGAAAATAACATTGAGCAGCATTAAAAATTATGCAGATGATTTATGGGACTTTAAAACCCGCAGCAAACAAATTTTGAACAATTTATTTCTTATATATATATATATATTAATTACTGATACATTCAAACTTATTTTTAATACGGCTTTCTCTATACATTCTTTCTTTCTCATATTGTTTGTGCGTCTGATTCTTTATAGTTATACTGTAATAATAATACTGTAAATTATTCAAAATAAAAATTGTTTTAATATGGATTTTAGAGGTGCGTATTTTTTTTTTAAATCGATAAATATTTATTAAAAGAAGATTGATTATTTTATTACTTTAAAATAAGTATATGTATATAAAAATATTTAAAAATACAATTTTGTCTATAATGATTTTTAATAGTTTTTAATATTCCATTCTTAACTTTCTTTTCATTCTGTTTTTTACTCCCAGGAATAATCTTGTGTACTTTTCTCATTCCAGAAGGTTTTTTTTTTCTCTCTTTCCATCTTTGCCCACCCGTTCTCAGAATCATCTTATTTTCTTTAAAAAAAAAAAAAATTCTCAAGTTCCTGACGGTGAAGCTTATTTTTAGGAGTAGCTCCTTACACCTTTTTTTTTTTTTTATAAATCTGAAGCAGTTTACATATTTTCCTAAGCCAGAGAAGTATAATCCGTTGGAAGGATTTCTTTTCCCTTCTGCACCATAAAAAAAAGTATCCTTTCCGAGAAAAAGTAAAACTTTATACTTCGGCATAGCTGTAAGTTATAGTGATAATATTTGTTTGCATATATTTATTGTAAGTTATGAATACTGAATCCTATTTTATGAGGAAAATTGTAACTTTAGCTTAAATTTTTTTGAAAATGTTTATTTGGAGAAATCGTTTGTCATTGAATAAAAATCATAAATTTTATTTATGAAACGTGATTGGTAAGTAATTACGCGCTCTTCACTCTTAATCTGCCAATGTGCGTTCACCACGTGAGTAGCCAAACACGGATGCGACCATCTTGATACTGTAAACAGAACCTGAATTCATCTGAAAAAAATTACGTCTCACCATTTGTGCTCCCAGGTTCGTCGTTGAACACACCATTGAAGACACTCCTGTCTGATGCAGCGTCAAGGGTAGCCGCAGCCATGGTCTCCAATCTGAGAGTCCATGCTGCTGCAAACGTTGTCGAACTGTTCGTAGAGACATTTGTTGTCTTGCAAACGACCCCAATTCTTGACTCAGGGCTTGTGACGTGGCTGCACGATTCATTAAGGCCATGCGGGTAACATCCCTATCTTCTCGGATGCTAGTTATAAGGGCAGTTGAGATCCAGCACGGCGTTTCGTATTACCGTCTTGAACCCATCGATTCCATATTCTGCTAGCAGTCATTGGATCTGGACCGACGCGAGCAGAAATATTGCGATACGATAAACCGCAATCCCAGTATGCTACAATTGGACCTTTATCAAAGTCAGAAACGTGTTGGTACGCATTTCTGCTTCTTACATGAGGCATCACAACAATTTTTAACCAGGCAACAACGTTCAAATGCAATTTGTGTATGAGAAATAGGGTATACAATTTCCTCATTTAAACACATTGTAGGTGTCGCTACCGGCGCCTGCTTTGTCTGAATGCGCTGAAAAGCTAATCATTTGCATATCACATCACCTTTTTCTTGTCGTTTAAATTTCACGTATGTCGCCTTCTTGGTGTAGCAATTTTAATGGCCAGTTTACTAAATTACATTCCGTATTGAATAAAACTCCGATTATAAAAACACTTTTTTAATTCTTTTAAGATCTATAAGTGCAAGTGAAGTTTTCTCGGTCATTGTTCGTTCATGAAACATTTTCTCAAAACCAATTTATCCTCCAATAGTATATGTGATTTCGAACAGATGGCAACATTTTTGCGGTTTTTGTCCTATTGACTCAGCTTCCAACAGATCGTTAAGATATAATGTTTCCAAGAAAATCCATACGAAAAATCTATTTGGTTGAAATACGAGAAAAAAGCTTGTTTTACTTATTTCAGAAGTTCACGTATATCCTTAATCGTGTAAATTATTTAATTACATTAATGGTGTACACTGTGTTGGATTTTCATACTATTTAGTAATTGAATATTTTTAAAAAAATATTCAGTTGTTTAGTCAATATTCAGTCTGTGTTTTCCCAGATGATTCTAAATTTTCCCTTCTAAAAAAGTGTTTTTTAATTAATAAAATGTTATTTAAATATTTTTAGTATCTGAATCTCATTTTTCATGTACTTTTTATGCCAAGCAAAATGTTATACCGCTATTTATTTTTATTTTGTTATATTTCTATTGTCATATTTATTTTTATTTTGTTATATTTTTATTGGAGGAAAAATCAAATTTTATCCATCTAATCTTAAAAAAATTGAAATATTTTGACAGTCTTCCCTGAACTTTGAAATACTTTACTAAATTACACTCAGATAAAATAAAACCTTTGATGACTAAAATGTCCTTATATTTTTAAGATTTATAATTTATTTGATTTATACATTTTTCGTTCACGTGACATTTTCTAGGATTCTTTTTTTCCTCCAATATCATATATATATCCTAATCTAACCATTATTATCTAATACAGTTTATGCTAATTACAAAAACATTCTATGATAAAATTTAACATTCTTACGTGAATTAGGATTATTTTCCATTTTTCCTCTGTTTAAAATGCGTGCAGTCTTGATTGAATCTTTTGAGTCTTCCGATTTCAAATCATTCCATAAATCAAAATCTTATTTCCGCAATTCTTAGTCAACATGATATTTTGTATTCCATCAGCAACAAAAAAATTCCTTCTACCGAGTAAAAAAAAACTTTCCTAATTATCATAATATGCTAATAAAAGGTGCTTCTTGGACTGTCAACTGCAAGTCATCAAAATGTGCCCTATTTCCCTTCCAAATGAGAAAGAAGTCCTCCACCCTTCAACATATTTCATATCAGAAATCGAATCGGTGTTTACCACCCACCCTCACTATTCCATACATATGGAATGTGGGTGAAAATTGCATTTGCCTTTATGGACAGAATTCCCCGCAAACCTTATTGACACTGCTTAACTCCCGCGACAGCCCGACAAGATGCTCGCCAACCCCCTTCAATAATTACTGTCGCAAAAGGGGGGCCCCACCCCTATGGAGGATCCACCTCCAAGACGTGAGAGAATGCTGCTGCAGAAATCGTTAGGGACCAGGTGCAAAGTAATTTGTTATTCCCTGTGTCTGAAAAAGCATACCTGGAACGGAGCCGATCGCTTTAAATAGTTGTTTTGCTTCCCGATTTTTTTGTTTTTCTTATCGTAGATCTCCAAGTGGAACAGACGTCTTGTCTTGGCTTTTCTTTACTTTTGAAAAGTGAACTGTGCGGTCTGGGCCTTTGAGTCAGTCAGTGCATATCTCTCCGGGCTTTTCCTTTGTTTCCGTAAGCAGACCCTAGCAGCTGACATGGAGCTTTGAAGTTATGACACCCGCTTCGGATGGAAATGGTTCTTGGTGTGACAGAAATTCGGATTTACGTGAATGTAGTCTTTAATATGTCGGAGTGTTCCAGCTGCTTTTTGGGAAACCTGTTGAGGAACCCAGCTGACAATTCTAGACTAAGCCGCCTTTCTGTGAATGGCATGCCACTCTCTGCTTTCAGAAAAGCTAGGCAGAAACAACCATTAAATACAGGATTAGCATAGATGAAGGAACGGATTTGCATTTTTAAAACTTTTACACATAATATAATCAGTGATACACGAAAATAGAGGGGGGGGGAAAGCATTCCAAATACTCGATATGGGAACCTTTCACAACACGACAAACCTTTAATCTGTAATCAAGTTCGTTTCACATATTTTGCAGTTTTACATACTGTCTAAGGCCCTTTATGCTGATGCCTTATTTAAGTTAATTGTTTCTTTTTTACGTCGAAATAGATCTTTTTTATAAACCGTTGTTGAAAACTTTCGATTAACTTAAAGAATGTTGTGCTGCATTAAGAACTATAACTGCTGAAAGCGTAAAACTGCAAAATACGTGGGACGAACTTGAATACAGATTAAATGTATTCCGTGTTATGAAAGATTCAGACATTGAACATTTGGAATATCTTTCCTTTATTTTCGTGTATCATTGATTACATTTGTGTAATAGTTTTGAAAATAAATGTTTTTTTAAATTATTTTGTGACATAAATAGCATAAATGACCTTCATTTATGCTATTTTGGGATTTAATAAAATGTTAACAATTGTTATAAATGTTTCAATGTTTTAATGTTAAATGTTATAATGTTTTCAATTGTTATAAATTGAATTATTAGCAACTAAAAAAAAAATTTGAAACGTATTTTAATTTTAAAGTTAAAAGAATTACTGTGCTCTAAGATAATCAGATACAGGCGTATTAACTCTAATAAACTTAATTTTCGGATTTTCTAAATGGAGAAGAACATGAATCCATTTAGTACTATATTCTGAAGTGCTTCTATACCGAAGCTACGATATATATATATCGTAGTTATATTCAATCTATCGCATTATCACTTTTCATTGTAAATATATAAAAAATTTCATCAGAAAAAGTTATATTTCCTGAAGAAAGGGTTACTTTTTTTAATGAATAAAATTCAACGTTGTCAAATTTTATCAATTGTATATAAAAAATATAAGTCGTTTTTATGTCACCTATATTTCGTGATCCGGTTGGCAGCCCTAGAATATTGACTGTTCCATTAATACTTTATGCATTAGCTTCCATACGTCCCCAAGGGTAAATCTTGATCTACACAAATAATCTCAAGGGACCAACACATCTTCAGTACATATTTGGCTAATGGAGTTACGAAGTTTGTGCGTGTACTCATAGATAGGAGTTGATCATACAATGAGGGAATGCATTTGGAAGATCTTGTAAAGGGGTTTCCCATATCCTTTGTTTGGTTATTGCAGTAACTCAATACGAGCAATGCTATAAAAGTATTTGTGTAATATAAGATTGCACTTGCATTAATGCGTCATGTCTTCATTTCGCACTCTGTTTATAAAATTAATTAATCGATACTTAAAGCGTTTGTGATATTTTTTTTTTTTTTTTTTTTTTTTTTTTTTTTTTTAAGTATATCATCCTCTTTTTATTATTTATCAAATTAATTCTGTTTTATTTAGGCAATCCGTTTTTCTACAAAAGGTCCTTTTTTCAGAATAATTGAAGTTATTTAACTATGTATATATTTTATGCGCGGTTATGCCTTTCAATTTAGTCACAAAATTCATACGATGAATCGATTCCAACTTCGTTTTAATCGATGAAAAGATGGTAAAATTCTGATTCTCCTACAAGTTATCTTTTATGCCTGCAAGCATTATGTAATTCAGTAAACATTAAGTAACAAAAACATCTTCTAATGGCCAATTATTTTATTCACAGTGAAGCATAAAATAGCATCTGTTTATTAAAAAAAAAGGAAAATTTAAGCAGATGAGTTGGAAACTGCTTTTTTTTTAAGAAAGAAAAAAAGCTTATATATACATTTAAGTACCATTGTTTTCGTGATTTCTTTTATACCAATCTCCTGATTAAAAATTGTGTCTTCAATTTTTTTAATTTTAACTGTTTAATTTTGTTGCTCAATTATCTTACCGTTTATTTCTAAGTGGTTTGTATGTTTCCTCATTATATTATGGGGGATATTATGATTTTTTTTTTTATTAAAACGTATTTCCTTAAACGTACTATTCTAATTATTATATTCGAATAGACGAATAATAACTTATATGTACTGGAAATAATGATGTTTTGAGAACTTTACTATGCTTTTTGAAGTTCAAAAGGAAATTAAACCCTGCTTACTTATTATAAACAATTGATCAAATTTCATACCTTATTATTTTATTCTACTGTTATAAAGATTTAAGTGTTTATTTTTTTTAAATTTTACATCACCTGATATGAAAATGTTTTAAAGAGTATCACTTGTAGAGAATCACTTGGTAGACAGCAGCCTCTAGACCAAGTCCAAGAATCCATTCCTCGTGGAAGGAGGAGCAGGGGGGCAGCTTTTATTGTGATGATGCACCCATAGGTAAAAGTCTGACTTGGCTCCGTGACGCTGACTTTTTACGGAGTAGGGTTGTCAGCCCAACACTCAACAATCATATTAGATCAGGACCTACGGTTTAAAGACGATTCCGACGATCCTTGGTATCGCCGGGAATTGAGCACTGAGCGCCACAGCGCTAGTCAGCCCCTGTGTATGTATTTAAATTCATGTATATCAGAGTGTAGATGTGACTGTACAGCATTGGGCATAGGCCTGACAACCCGTAAAAAGTCAGCGTCACGAAGCCAAGTCAGACTTTTACTTACGGCTGCTCCATCACAACAGAAGTTAACCCCCCCCCCTCCCCCTACTTACTCTCCTTTCATGAGTTTACATGTATTCTTAGACTTGGTTTAGATGTTACTGTCTACCATGTGATTCCCTAAAAGTGATACTCTCTACGAGGCAATGATCGATATTTAATGCATTAAAATAAAATTAATAACTTAATTATTGAAATAAACATTTTTACACTTTAATAATTTTGTATAGGGTGATTATTTTTTATTTGTCTATCATATACTTAATGGAATGGAATAATATTTTATTTTCAAAATGCATGCTATGTAGCTCTCATGTAAGTTACTTTACCAACTCAACTGGAAATTCCATCTATATGTTTTTCTTCTCTCCCAAATCCCGTAATTTTCCGACACCCCCTCATAAAGAGCGACAAGGTGTGACCAATCCCAGGACACATCAATAAAACACCGCGAATTTCAGGGTGTGTGATATCGCCCAGAATGTGTAAGAGAGAGAGAGAGAGAGATATCGAGTTCATCCAGTTCTTTCAGTAGCATTCCTTTTCATATCCGACTCCCTTGATACAATCCCTGTCATTCATGCCAGGTTTACGACCCCTTGTGGGAGAGGACGGGTCAACCCCTGAAGGGGTATGCCCATCTGCTCGACTCAGATAGAAGTATTGATTCATTTTTTATTACTGTTATTTGATCTTCTACCGGGTCAAAAAGAAATTCAGAAATGCTGTTCAATATGTTTTTGCATAAAATACATATACGTAGACATTGTAGTCGTCACAATCTAAAAAAAGTTGATCTTTTGATTATTTGTAAAAATAGCTTCACTATATTTCATTTATATTTATAAATAACAAATAGTGAAGCTATTTTTACAAATAATCATCCTCGAAATTAATGATCATCGTCATAATAAATAATGGAAATAATAATAATGATATAATTAATGCTCGAAGCTATACAATTTAAAGAACAATGAAACAAACGCTAATATTATTTATAAAATCTCCAATAAAATTTAAATCTTTTTTTTTTTTTTACTTTATAAAAATGAATATCATAACTTGTAGTTAGAAACTTTGGGGGCCTAGCACTCTGGCGCTTGGTGCCACAGGCTTCGAGTTCTGGCGGTACCATGGATGTTTGTAGTGGTTCGGAATCCACTTTAAATTGTAGATCTCGGTCTAACATGACTATAGAGCGTTGGAAATTGGGCCGACCATTCTACCCCGTAAAAAGATATCTCCTGTCTAGAAATTTGCCAGTAGGTAGACGGCCTTGGCCACCATGGGCTGTTGCGCCAATGAAGAAGAAGTACTTAGAAACTTTAAGAAATATATCTTTTTTTTTTCTTTATTATAAACGAAGCGAAAAAATAAACAAAACAAATTTTTCACGGGGAACATTTTAAAAATGAATTCAGAATGTATATTAGTGGATGTTAAAAAAAAAGCTTATTTATTCCATTATTTACCAACATACAAAACATACAAAAAAAGTGATTAACATCTGAAAAAGTTTGAAAAGACTTATATTAAATCTGAATACGCATTTGTTACGGGACCCAGTTTAGTTTATTAAATTCACTCAAACACATGATAAAAAAAACCAACCATTCTATGAACCAGGATATTTTTGAAATCAAATAGATATTTTAACCCATTTTTTCAGAAACGATTAAATAATTCAACCAGCCCGAAATGTTGACGTACTCAATAGTGAAATAATTTCAGGCAAATTAGTTGCTTTATACGAGAATGAATTTTAATGAGTTTATCTATTCTTGTATTGCTATTATAAATACGTGTGTTTCTTATCATCCTGTTTAAACTATTTATAAAAAAAGAATTAAAAAGAAAAAACCACTTTACTATTGGAGCATGTATAATTAGAATTACTACTCCCATTTCTATATCCCATGAGATTTATTTCCCCCAAGAAACAAACAAATCTCGAATGTTAATACCTTATAACAGATCTCTAAATACATTTTCAAGGTAAATATTGGACCTCGCCAACATACTACTTCTGCGAACAAATTTAATTTAGGTAGTTGTTTATCAATAGGAAAAAAACGATATTTATACCACACCGCAGTTATTCCCTTAATTGCTTTCGAAAAATTATTTTCATGCTTTACAGACTTGGAAATTCTTTTAAACTTCTGCTAAGCAATATGTAGTAGATTTAATATTAGTTCTTATGAATAATCCTGTTTTAATTTTAGTATTTGGATAATAGTAATTTTTTTCTAGTACTTATGGGTTTACACAAAAAAAAAAAATTTCTCTTTAAACAGTGTAATTTTTAGATTGCCAGACATTTCAGTGGTTCTAAATATAGAATCTTTAATTTGACCGTAAGTTATAATAGAGAGTTTTTGCATACCGTACTTTAAAAATACGGTATTTTTTCCTCCCTAGCGCGCATGCTCATAGGTAACATTATTACAGATACGCATGCGCAATTTCTTATGAGCATGCGCGCTAGGGAGAAAAAAATACCGTATTTTTAAAGTACGGTATGCAAAAACTCTTTATTATTTTCAAACCTTTTAGATATAAATCCTAATAAATTGCAATTTCATTAAAGTGCTGATAGAATTTCTACAATACGTTTTTAACAGCACGTTATTCAAAAAGTTGGATGAAACGAGGACTTTGGTATGATGTTTAAAAATAAATTGCTCATCAAACAGGATAATAATAACAAAAAAGTAACTATTGGAGCATGTGTAATTAGAATTACTACTCCCATTTCTGATTTATTTCCCCCCAAAACAAACAAACCTCGAATGTTAATGCTTTATAGCAGATCTCTAAATACACTTTCAAGATAAATATTGGAGCTCGCCAACATACTACTTCTGCGAAAACAAATTTAATTTAGGTAGTTGTTTATCAATAGGAAAAGACGATATTTACCACGCCGCAGTTATTCCCTTAATTGCTTTCGAAATCTGGCGCCCATTCCGGCGTATAAACTTGTTGTGCGCCCGAAATTCAACCTTTAAATATCTTTTATCGGGGGACGGAAAAGAAATATATTCAAAGGACCGAGGCATTAGATAAACTCTTTTATTAAGCAGTCGCTGTATGGTGGAATAAACGTTACTTCTCGAATTATTCGAGACTTGCCGAGAAGGTCGATTTCCGCTGTGCTGGTACGGTTGGCTTCGCTGTAAGGTTCCAACCGAAAGCGCTATGTTAATAACTTGCGATCTTTGGATGTAGGATGGCAAATAGATTAAACATTATTTTGCGACGTTTCTTGTAAACTGTAAATTAAAAGATTTACTAATTTTAATTAAAGTGGAGTAAGTGGTTATAGCATGTTATACAACAGATTTATATTCAGTACTAGGAGGTTTTTTTTTTTTATTTGAATTCAGTGATATACGTGTGATGTATATTATTTATATTTGTATCTCACAGTCGTCATTCTTTTTCTATTTTTTATGATTTACAGGCTTTGAAATTTTATTAAACTTTTGCTAAGCAATATGTAGTAGATTTAATATTAGTTCTTTTGAATAATCCTCTTCTAATTCAATTCCTTCTATTAGCTCACACTCTCCCTATATATATATATCTTGTTCAAATTTTCAATCGTTCATAAAATACTTTTTATTCATCCACTCAAGTTCAAATACATTTTTTGAAACTTATAGTGGATGACACGTGATGTTAGTACAGTTTCTTTCAAATATTAATTCAATAATTAAATTTAGTTAATTAATTTTAGTTTTTTTTTTTAGATTTAAGTTACATGCATCTACCAAAAGATGGCGCCACATAAACTTAAAAAAATGAATGAAAATTATTTATAAAGGACTTTCTGCAGTAGAGTGAAAAAAAAAAGAAAGGAATTGACTTCTTTTTTTCTTTTTTATATTACTTGTTTTTTAATCAGATAGATATTTTAACCCATTTATAAAGAAACTATTAAACAATTCTACCAACTCAAAATATTGACGTACTCAATAGTGAAATAATTTCTTTTTTATTCGTGAATTGATTGGCTTGTATGGCTATTATAAAAACATGTGTTTCTTACATTATGTTTAAACTATTTACGAAGAATTAAAAAGAAACCACTTTACTATTTTAGCATGTATAATTAGAATTACTACTCCCATTTCTATACCCTATTAGATTTAAGTGGAGCAGTAACTGCGATCTTTGGATGCGCAGCGTTTTCTGATTACTGGATCGCAAATGGATTAACCATTACGTTTCTAGAAGCTATAAATTAAAATATTTACTAATTTTAATTAAAGTGGAGTAAATGGTTACGGCATGTTATACAACAGATTTATTTTTAGAATGAGAAGTCATTCTTTCGTAATAAGGATTTCTATTTCCATGCTTTACAGAAATTTTATTAAACTTTTGCTAATCAATATTTAGTAGATTTAATATTAGTTCTTATGAATAATCCTCTTTTAAGTTTAGGTTTAGAAAATAATCATTTTTTATTTGTGCTTATGGATTTATTAAGAAAATGAAATTTTTCTCTTTAAAGATAACAGTTTGATTTTTAGTTTGCCAAATATTTCTGTGGTTCTAAATATAGGAGATTTAATTTGATTATAAGTTATATTATTTTCAAGCCATTTAGATATAAATCCTAATAAATCGCAAATTCGTTTAAGTACTGGTTGAATTTCTATAATATTTTTTTAACCACATATTATTCAAAAACTTGGGTGAAACAATGACTTTTGTTATGATGGTTAAAAATAAATTGCTCATCAGATAGGATAATAATAATAACAAAAAAATTTAAAAATATTAGTATATTTGTGTATAATATGTAATAAAATAATAGTTTTGATTTGATATATCATTGATATTACCTAATTCTGAATGTAAAAAGCAGTCTGATGGCCAAATGGCTAGCACTCTGCCTTTGTTATCACAGCTTAGGATCAAATCCTGGCGGTGATGAGAATGTTTGTGAGTGGTTCAGAATCCACATTAAACTGTAAGTCCCGGTCTAATTAGCTTAAAGTATGCAAAAAAAGTGGCAGTAGAGCGATAAACCAAACCATAGAATATAAAAAAAAATTATTAAAAATGATCCTCGAAATTTAAGGAAAAAAATTAAAAGTCATTTATCTATGTAGTGTTGAATGATGTTTTGGTTTGAAATATGCATTATTTATATGATTCAAAAGGAAGTAATATAAACTATTAAATTGCATAAGTAAATGTTAATATGACTGTTTAACATCTCGTCCTAACTCAGATGATCCAAACTATTAATTCAGTCCTATTTACTCACCACTGAAAAATATGTCATGTACTCTACTACACAGCAAAATTAATATTTGCAGCGTATTTGTCATATTATAATTTTTACTAAGGACTTTAAGAAAATCTTTTAAATAACTTGTAAATATATATAATAGAACATTTAAAACAATTTTTCTAACAGTTCGGATGAATACAGATCGTTAATGATTTCGTTAGCAAAATTTATCATTAAAATAATAATTTATTTCTACAAAAAAAAAAAAAACCTATTTCAAGGTACATTAGAATATTTAAAACATCTGCTGACAAGACTTTTTTTTAAAAAGAGTTTAAAATAAATATCGGTTATTACTTTAGAAATATTTAAAAATATTTGTTTAACTTGAAAATCGTTTTTGAAAATTATATTTTTAACAAAAATATTTCATTACTACAATTATTTTTCAGCAGATCCGATATAAGCATATTATTTTTATATATTATTCTATTTTAAGAATTTATTTATTAAAATTACTCTGTCCAGGAAAATGACTTTTGTTTATTTAATAGTATTTTTCGTCTCTCGTAAATATAAAGAAATCTTAATAGAATCTGCGTAAAAGTCAGTATAGTTTAAACTTTAAGGGAACTAATTGTATTTTAATAGTTTGCGATCGTATTAGTTTATAAATTTTTTATTATTTTGAAATTCTGTTATAATTATTTATGTGTTTTTTGACATATCTCTATATTTATGAATGGCTTTAGTTTTTATGTTAAAATGTAGATTAGAAAAAAACTAATTAATTAATTTTATAATATGCCATCTTAAGAACTTTATAATTGTCTACTTTCTTTCAAGCAATTTATAGATGAATTGATTAAAATTTTTCGTAACAAACTCATCTTTGCGAAATACCTGCATCGATTTACGATCCAGAGAACCAGGAGCGAATCTGGGCGGTTCCGTTTTGCATACCGAGTTCAATTAATGAACGTTTTCGGTCGGAAATCGTCAACAAGTTTACAGCGCTCCTCTTTGCTATAAGATAACTCCCATGTCCTCTATCTTCAATTACTTGGGGATTTCACAGCTCAGCGATTCTCTCTGCCTTTGCCCCCTTCCCTTCCTTTGAAAACTTCCCCTCCAAGAAGACTCTTCTAGGAGGAGAAGAAGACCTCCTTTTCAAGAACCGCCCGAACTTTTCCATCGAGTCTTTTGCTTCTTATTCTCCTCCAAGAAGTGTCGAGATCGACGATGGCAGAAGATGAAGAAGAAGAAAAAAAATGTTTGCTTCAAGGAGTGGTCTTGATTTGGACATCTTTTCATTTGCGTTTTTGAAAGGCACGCGAGCGGAAAAAGGGGTGGTTGGATATTAAAAATGGTTTTCGCAAGTTCTTAGTAGAAGCGTTTGTGGTTATACTTGAGCTAGAATGAAAAAAATTGTTAGTTTTAAATATATTTTGCTACTTTTTTTCACGTGTCACGTTCATGGTTTATTTCATTTGTTGAGCTATTCTTTTTCGTCGACGTTTGGTGTTTTTTTTTTTTTTTTTTTTTTTTTTACTTATTTATTTATTATTTTTGTTACGAATGGTGACGAGGAAATGGGATTAAAAATGAAGCACATTTAATTAAATTGTGGGAGTTGAGGGAGAATAAATGTTTTGGGGTGTTTAAGCAAAAACTTTTGTGTTTCAATTTAATTTTATGAGAATTTTTTTTATTGAGGATTGTAAAAAAAAATAATAATATATGCTGGAGGCAAGATTTCTAGTAGTAGCTTTTGCTAATCGTTGTCTTAAAAAAATGTACAGATTTAATTTTGAAATAATGAGAAAATAATCATTTGCTGTTTTTAATTTGATTTAATTTGCGCATGTAGCATTAAATAAAGGCACTAGTGCAAATAAAAATTGTGTGAAATAAATACAAAAGTTGAATTTTATTATTTTTATGTTTCTGTGATTTAAAATCAAGATATTTAGAATTTTAATGTCTTATTCAAATAACAGATATTTTGAATTAATGTTTTATTGGAATTACATTTTTATTTTATCAGGTTCATCTTTCTAAATGGTGGGAATTTTTTTTTGGGTTATTTTCCTTTTAATTCTCTATAATTATTTTTTGATCTTATAAAATACTTATTATTATTAGTAAAAAAATATTAATAAAAAAATTATTCCATCCTAATCAGATCATTTATAGAATTCTGAGTTTTTCAATTTAAAAAATGTTTGCGAATAAAATAAATAAATATCTTCTAAAATATGATTTTTCTTAAATACTACAATGATAGTAACCAAAAACGTTTAAAAATTAGCATTATAAAAAAATTTCATATTCACTATTACGTAATGTTTGTATCAATCAATATTTTACACTTCCAAAATCAAATTTTTTCCCACTAATTAATAAATTCTTTAAATTAATTCTCTTGTTGTTCAAATTTCGACCGATCTTTCTTAATTTTAATTTGAGTATAACACTTAGAAGGTTTATGCAATATAGTTCAATATTCTTGCTTAATATTTCAATTTTTTTAACTATAATGATCCAATTTTAATTAATCAATTCAAGAATAATAATTTAATTTTTTTTATCAACTTGAGAAATATACTGAAGATTTCTTATTTTTGATTACATTAATAAATAATTAATTTTAAAATTTCCAAATTTTAGAAGGGAACTACGGAAGAAAATAAATTAAAATGCTAGTAAATTCAATGCATTCGAAATAATAAAATGAAAATGTCTTTCATAAATAACAATGACTTTTAACTCCACAGACATTTATTTAATGCACACTTAATTGCGGGATTATAAAAGACTGGGGATGAAGAAAAAAAAAAGAGAGAGAGAATTCTGAAATTTCAACTACATTAACTTCGGTCTCATTAGTGGAAATAAAGGGAAAATACGAGGGCAAACTTTATTTTATCTGCGTCGTTAAAGTTGTTCCAATTCAAACGTCGCCGGAACTTGAAATTGAAAATAAATGCTTTTTTAAATCATATTTGCTTTCGAAATCCTCGTCTGCGCTTTATTTTTATTTATTTATTTGGCATGAAGTCATTTAAAAATAGGAAATGAAATTGCTGTTAAGAAAATTAATTTCATTTCTTGTTAATTAAAAGTTTATTTTATGGATCTTATATGTATATATATTGTAATTAATGTCATAATTATGAGAAATTTATTTTAAAACTGACGCGCATTATGGAAACTGAAGTCAATTAAAAATTCTGTAATGAGCTCATGGCTTGAAATGCAGTTTTAACTAATAATTTCTGATTTAATTTTTGTTTATTTGTTTATTTTTAATCAGAATTTTTCTCGAAACTTAACAAGAAAACAATTTTTAACTTTACAGTCCTCTTTAATGAAATCCAAAAATTGTTTTCTTGTTAAATTTCGAATAAAATTCTGATTAATTATGCTTTTAAAGATTATATAAAAATATTTTAACTCCATAAAATTCGATAAGTGAAAATGGTTTCTGAAGTAATTTTTTTGCATTTATGTGCATTGTTTAAGATGTATTAATCACTTTATCAAAATATTTAGAGAACCTATGATATTGTTAAAATAATTTTTTTTAAATAACATGGCTTCTTTTATATTTTCCTTCGTTAATACACACACACACACATACTTGTGTGTGTGTGTGGCATCTTTAATAATTGTGTTGTTTAGCATTTCAATTTCTATTCTTTTTTAAAAAGTCTGCTTATTTTGGTATAATGTTCTAATTAAAAAAGTAATTTTATATTTCTTTCATGTTATCATTTTCGTAATTTAAACATTTACTATTAAACTGCAGTTAAAAAGAAGAAAGTTTACTTAATTCTTGGTATGCATTCATAAATCTTGGCCATTCTACATTATCTAATTTCTTTTCCCTTTCTAGAGAACTTTTATAATAACTTAAAGAATAACTTTTATATAAGAATTTATCCACTATTTTTTAAAATCAAATGAATATTATATTTCTCCAGTACCGTTTTTCATGCGTAACATTGCTATCTTCTTGGATGTAATTAAGTGGGCCCCTATAAAGCGATCCATCATTATTGCGGTGGTCCATTATCTTCATAGCATAATTTAGACTTGTCTAGTTTTTCTGACATGTGAAAGCTTTCAATCGAATCCGTTTCTGGACTTGGTGTTTTCTCGCTTTTTTTCCTTCCTCAAGAAAATGTCCGGCTATCCATAAAAAAGGTGTCCCCCACCTACTTTCTTCCTTAACAAAGCATTATTGACATCTGCCTACGGAGGATTGCTTTTTCCTGAGAAATGAAACTCTAGCTGTTTCTTCTCTGATAAGGCTTATGATCGCTATAAAAGACACTGGCCCCATAGAGTAGCAGTAAAACAAGAAAAGAAGTTGTGGACGCTGTCATATTTTGGTTAAAGATTCATTTCGTTGAGATTGAGATTAAAGATTCATTTCTTTTAGTGTAAAAGCAGATCCAGAAAAGTATGTTTTTATTAAAATATAAATTATTTTTTTAGTTTTAATTTTTAACTAATCAACATCAGTATCTGTGGTTGACAAAACGAATCGCACTAAATATAAATTATTTAATATTTTTATGTTATATATTTCACGTTAATGAGTTAATGAATTTCGAAGCATAATTTTGTTTAAAAAGTTCAGAGCATGTTAAAAGTTAGTTTTATTAACTTTTTGTAAATAGGTTGTCAATTTCATTTTAATTTACGTATTTTTTTATGACGAAATGTACTTGGAAGAAAAAGATATCGTGATTTTTAGATTTTACATTTCTTTCACTAAAATACTTAAAAAATATTGAGACTGCAAGTTTTTCGAATATTTCTTACAATTTTTTTAAGTACATTGTAGTTACATTACTATTTAAATGTTTTTCAGTCATTCTATTCCAAACTTCTAAATTATAGCTAAAACTAAAATGCCCAAACAACTACAGAAACGTTTCTAGATAAATGGTAATTTTTTCCCCTTTAAATTCTTAATTAAATTAATATTAAAAGATTTTTTGCTCATCAAAAAATTCTTGAATTAATAAACTAATTGCTATTTACAAGTAGTTAGTAAAAAAGTGTTCCAAAAGTTAAACTAAAGAAAAAAGTATATTTCATAGACTTTATTTAAAAAAAAAACATTTCACATCGTTAAAACAGGTCTTAAGAAAAATAATAGCGAAATGTTTTTCAGTAGTTTGTATTGTATGTAATCATAATGAGCTGTAGACAGATGAAGTGATGATGCCTTTTTTTTTTTTTTTTTTTTTTTTTCTCATAGTCAAGTCACAAAATAAAAGAAAAAAAATGTTAACAACTCAATTGTGCTTCCGAAAACATTTGTATCTACTTTCTTTTTGTTTTGTGATGGCTGTCTATTTTTTCTAAACATTCCTTCTTCTATTCCAGTTGGCTTGTTCATAGAAAATAGAATTATCTATACATATTTCTGTCAGTAACTATTTCTATCAATACATATTTCTGTCTTATTTTTTACTGTAGAATTTTTTTAAAAATTAAGTTGTCATTATAAAAAATTGAAATTCATAAATTAAATAGTTTTTTTTTTAATATTATGGCACTTTTTAAATTTGTATTTACATACTTAAAATTATTAGTAAATTTTCAAATAGATATATGTTCATAATTATAATTATGATTTATTACAATAATATGATTATCATATTCGTTTTGTCTTTCTTCGAAATACCTGTACTTAACGAACTGTTAAAATAGAATAAAATTGCTAAGCAAAACATTTTATGGGCAAATAATACACTCACACACTTTACTTATTATTAATTAAAAAGCATATAAAGAGAACAATTAAAAATTGAAACTATATATATATATATATATATATATATATGTAAAGAAAACACCTAAAAACTGAAATTTTCTCAATTGTGATTCCAAAAGTATACACTTTATTCATAAGTCATCAATACTTTTAAAAGCGTTGAACTATTAAAACGTTAAAAAAACAAATAACTTAATTTTTAAAACATAAATTCTTAAATATCGAAACTTTCAGTTAAAATTTTTTCTGATTCACTCTCTATCTCTTTCATTTTCGTATAATATGACCTATTAAAGTGTTTCATTGAATTTTTGCATAAATACTAACTATATTAATTTCTTCTAATTAATAAACGTCAGCATCAAAATGTATCACTGCATTAACATATGAATTTCACTTTTTAAAGTTTCATCTTTGAATTTTACCATTCATAAATACTTTTTATATTTTACTTTTGATACTATCATTTATTATGGCGCATTCAAAATAATAATGCAGTGAAAACTGCACGTTATGTTTAAAAATAGACTTCCTAACACGTACTGAATAGACATCCATTTTAGGTATTGACGTCAGCATATTACGGCAACAAAATTGTTCACTCTTCTTCTGTATCGATTTAGAACTTATTTTATATGCAAATTACCTGTTTAAGCGGAGAATATATGGGCGTTAAGAAAACTGATCATCTGACCGCTGTACCTTGTAAAATCTAATCAACTATTGAGTACTGGAAATTGCATAAAAATTTTAAGTAAGAACGTTTTATACAGTCAGGTAATACGTGGGATGAGAAACTTTTCTCAAAATTCTTTATCCGTTCAATTCTTTCTTTACATTATATATATATTTCCGAGAATGTCATATAAAGGGAACAGTTAAAAATTGAAATTGCTTAAATTGTGTTTCTTGAGACAGTTTCTGTGCTATAAATATTTTTAAATATTATTTCTGTTAAATTCTTGTCAATAATTATTAAGTATACTATTTTTTATAAATATTATGTTTTATAAAAAAAATTATTTTCTGAAATGAATGTTTTTATATTCTGGTCGCATACAAATTTGAATTTTGTCGAAGTTAATTTTTCTTCTCTTTTTGCATTTTGTTGTGTAATTTTAAATACTTCTATGCAATTTAAAATAGTAATGAAAAGATTTATTATTTTTTTTTAATTTAATTTTTTTAATTTAATTTTTTTAATAATTTAAATGGTTTTTATTCTATTAAATCTGTTACAATTTAATTATTTAAATTATCTAATTTATATTCCAAAAGAATGTCTTCATTTTAAAATTAAACTTTATAATTTAAGTATTCCTACTCCAAAACCAATAATGCATGATTTAAAAAAAAAAGTTATTTTTTAATGAATATTTTCTCTCGATTCGATGCACAGTTTTAAACATAATTATTTTTTTTAAAAAAAGCACAAATATATTCATGCTCATTTTTGGCATTTTTCTTCAAGGTCTATTAATTGAAAACTATTCATCCCAATCTATGCAGTATTTAAAGAAAAAAAAAGCAATGTTCTTTATTAATTCGATTTTGTTATATGTTTCTGTCTTTCTCTGTTCAAGCTCTGCTTGATCTTTTTAAACAGTTAGAAAATTGTTTCTGTTTCAGTTTATAATTTTTCATATTGAAAAATCTCTAAAATTTAAATAGTTTACATAAAAAGTGAGTCGAATAATTTTCGTAAAGTTTAAAAAGGAAACACGCAAGTTATTTAATAACCCTTGTGTTTCAGCAACATTATTAAAAACCAAGTAATATAAAAGCGAAAATTTTTAAAGTCAACTCCTACTTAGGTCAACAAAGAAAAATTTTATTTTAGTTACTTTTTATTAAATAATTAAAATTAATATAAATTTTCCATTTTGTTCCCTCCTTGACTCAGACTAGAACCCAGAATGAAAAAAGAAACTGAAAAAGAAATTCCTCAATTTATATCCTGCTAAATATCTTATAAAAGAGAATTTTTTTTTTTTGCTCACATATAAAACTAAAATTAATGAATTAAATTTAATGAATGAATTAATAGTTGAAAAAACTGTATTAACATCCAGTGTCATCCACTACAAGTTTGAAAAAAATGTATTTGAACTTGAGGGGATGAATAAAAAGTATTTCAATAACGACTGAAAATTTGAACAAGATATATAAATATATAGAGAGAGAGTGTGACCTAATAGTAGGAATTGAAGAAAAAGAAAGGTTTCCATTTCCAGTTGAAATTTTCCTCTTACATCTGGCGCCATCTATTATTAGATACTTGCAAATTAAATCTAAAAAATTTAAATTAATTAATTAATATTTGAAAAAATTGTATTAACATCCAGTGTCATCCACTACAAGTTCAAAAAAATATTTGAACTTGAGTGGATGAATAAAAAGTAGTTTATGAACGATTGAAAATTTGAACAAGATATATATATAGGGAGAGTGTGAACTAATAGAAGGAATTGGAAAAAAGTTTTCCCCCTTCAATTTGACATCGGTCCCTCCATTCGGTATCAAACTGTCATTTCGTTGGGAGTGTTTATAGGCAACTCCACTGCACTAATAAAATCGCCATCCCCTCTCACGAGCACTTGGTCGCCCTGGATGACACAGTATAAGGGCTGGCATCTTCGACTCTCGCTCTTTTTTTATCGTTTGCTTCTGCCCCTGCAATAAACTTTATCAGCTGCTTATGATTCTCTGCTAAGATTGCCTGCCTGCAGTATTTGGTCTTTCCTCCACACCACAGTGGTTTTCATTTACGGACGGAATTACAGATATATATATATATACATATTTACTAAAAGATATCATTACTGATCTGTATGGAAACTCTTTCAACTTCACCTAAAATGTTTGTTACATTGTAGTATATATGCAGCTTAATATTTACTTATGTAATACTTTATCGAAGGAATATTAATTTTTTGCCGATGATTTTAATGCCGATAAGGATTTTTGTACATTATAGTATGCAGGTTGGCCAACCAAATTGTAACTGTGTGTAATTGGGTTGAAATATTTGAAACACAGGCAAGAGAACTAACAGCTTTATTGGCACACACAATTAGAGACATCCAATATTTAACACATTTAAAGACATATAATTGTAAATTCATGGAGAGACTCCACTTCTAAACCGAAAACCCGAAATTCGGCTGGGCGCAGGGTGCACTGAATATACTTCCACCACTTCACCTCCCGGTGAGAGTCAGTAGTGAGAGTCTCGAGGCCTACTGACCATTTCTCTTGAACGCTACAGGGGGCGCGCTCTTGCCAGTGAGTCGAAGGAAGCATGGTTACAACATTAGAAAATATACATTATAGTAAAATGGATTTTTTCTTTGGCATAATAATTGCATAACCGCACAATATTGAATGATATAGTAATACTGAACAAACATTAAATTAATACAAAATTCTGTGAAAAATGTAGCCTGCTTATTATAAGTTTAAAAATCCACCTTTTCCAATTAGAAAAGAAGTTAATTTGAAAATCACCGGGACATCTTTTATTAAATAAAAATTATTCTATATAAGGTTTTCGTACATTTCTGAAATGTTTTCAGATTTCCTGAATTCAATAATTAGTGAATTGAGTGACTGAAATATTTGGGGGCTGTTTTTTATTCTCCTGGGGCATTGTATCATTACTAATCATTAAATTATTGAGTTATGTTTTTAATTAAGAACAACCTTTTGATTAAATTATGCAGTTCAGCAGTTTTGCCTTACAGATAAAACCCAGTTCTCCTTTGGAATAAGCAATCGCTGATGACTTTTGTTTGCACAAATCTTTTTTTAATAAAAGCTATATTAACTTTTAACTTATTTTTGAACTTGGCAATTTAATCTAGCGTAAAGCTGATACTTGGAAAGTAGAATCCGCAAATCTTTCTATTTATTTAAAACTTCTCCTTGAAATGACAATAAGTGGTTTGAACGAGCCAATTTTAAAGAATCATTAAATCCCTCCCCAAAATTTCTTCACAAAGCAAATTAATGAAACCGTAAGCTGCATTCGCAACAGTCTTTCGTTGTTTTCAATTACGAGTCGGAAGTATAATTAATAATGGGGAGGGAAAAAAATAATCACTTCCTCCTAACGTTGTTGATTGTTACTCTCTCTCTCTCCTTCTATTGTTTGAATTTGCCCAATATTTTTTTCTTTACCTTAAAAACTCGTCTTCCGTCATTTTCCAAATCTTTGTATTAATTACGGAATAATAAATTGCTATCATTAATTCCATCAGAAGCTTATAATATTTTTTTTTCATCTCTTTTGGTGGGGGAGGGGGAGGGATATTTAAGTTGAACCTCGTATGTTGTAATTGGTTCGATCGATTTTTACGGAGCAAGGGCTTGATTTACGACGGAAGCGGAATCGCTATATTGTTTCGGATGTTTTTATTACTGCCGTTTTCATCGCTAATTGCTGTTGAGCAGAAATTTATGAACTGGTGGAAAGTTGTTTTCTTCGAGGTTTGTGTCCCCCTTAAGAGGTTAATTTTATGGTTCTGAGGATCTTACCTTGCTTCTTTCCAGGTGAGTCAGTAGTGTGGAAACGACCGGAAAAATTGGGGTGGATTAATTTGAAAAGATTAGAACGTTAATTTATTTCTCACGTAATGTGTTTTTCGCCTTTTTGATTTCTGGATTTGTCATCCAGATCTATTTCTGCAAGGTAATCCATACAGAGAAACTTGCTGATATTGAAAGAGAGATAAAAAAAAAAATGTTGTCGTAAAACCAAATTTTTGAATCCTTTTTGTGTATTTCTGTACATGCAGAATAGCAATTGTGCAGATGATATATTTTTAGTATTTTATGCATTCAATGTCCTAGTAGTAATGATTAGTGTTGTGTTCTTGTTTACGATGGAATCGGAATCGCTATATTGTTTCGGATGTTTTTATTACTGCCGTTTTCATCGCTAATTGCTGTTGAGCAGAAATTTATGAACTGGTGGAAAATTGTTTTCTTCGAGGTTTTGTCCCCCTTAAGAGGTTAATTTTATGGTTCTGAGGATCTTACCTTGCTACTTTCCAGGTGAATCAGTAATGTGAAAACGATCGAAAAATTGGGGAGGATTAATTTGAAAAGATTACGTGAGAAATAAATTAACGTTCTAATGTGTTTTTGGTTTCGTGATCGCCTATTTGATTTCTGGATTTATTTGTCATCGGCTCTATTTCTGTAAAGAAATTCCTACAGAGCTGATAATGAAAGAGAGAGGGAAAAATACTGTTGTCGTAAAACCAAATTTTTGAATCCTTTCTGAGTATTTTTGTGCATGCGGAATAGCAATTGGGCAGACGATCTATTTTTAATATTTCATGCATTCAGTGCTGTTGTTGTTTCTTACCCCATGTGGTAGCACTTCAGACCAAGCCCACGAACCTGTGTGGACTCATGGTTGAAGAGAAAAGGGGCAACTTCTATTGTGATGGAGCGCCCGTAGATAGAAGTCTGACTTGACGCTGACTTTTTTATGGAGTAGGGTTGTCAGCCCTACGCCCAACAGTCATATTAAGCAGGATCTATTTCTTAAATTGGATTTCGAACCATTATAAACATCTACGGCACCGCCGGAACTCGAACCTGAAACCTGTGTCACTAAGCGCCAGAGTGCTTGTCACTCGGCCATTCAGGCCCAATAGTGGTTAGTAAGTGAGTGATTGCAAATTTGTTTTTACGTTTTTTCTAATTATATGCAAATTCAATGTCATATAAAAATGTTATAATATTCTTAAAATTCATGGGTTTGCAGATACTAAATATAATACGTATATGTATATAGTAGGATGAAAAAAAAATTCAGAAAAAATAAAATGTATTATTTAATATGTTTTATTTTCTCAAATGACAGTAGTATATTTAATAAAAAAGAACAACGCTCCTTTTTTTATATGGCTGAATAATAGATAGGAACAATAAATATCTTCTCTTTCTTATATGTTCTTTTTAGAAAAAAACCCCATAAACTTCACTAAACAACAGGTCACCTTTTTTCTGTACATATCTCTCTCTCGATATTCTTACGTTACACCAGAAAATGCCACACACCGAGTTTCGAAGTTCAGAGCTGTTCGAAATCAGCCATACTCGCTCCGAAATCCTTCCCAGCCATTATCAGTCAGTTCAAACGTCACTCTATTTCAGTCGTATTATTCTTTGGCGAAACGACGCCGGGAGACTTGTCAAATGGCTACATAAATGGCAGAAAGGGAACCCGAGTGGCGGAAAAAAAATGGGATCTATAGCTTTTCTTTTTTTTTTTTTCCTTCCGATAAAAGCCAATAGCAGCAGAAACTGTAGAGCAGCCAGCTTCAAATAGTGATATTAGCCCCGGAGAAGAAAATATACAGCTATTGCGAAGCTCAAGAAGCGTTTCGGAAGGGGATGTGAAGTGATTTAGGAGCTTTGTTGCGAGTCTGATTAGGATCAGAACTAATAACTCCCGGAACTTGAGAAACCTTCAGGGAGCATTTGTTCGGACGACGAGATTTTCCACTCTCCCTTTTTTATTTTTATTTTGTAATGCGTTACGCCCTTATGTGTTGCTTTTCTGGACATCAGGGAATGAACTGTAAAAAGATATACAAAATGAAATATTTATTGCTGTACTATGAATTTAAGTAGATAAAATGTTAAATTAGACTGATATATGTGTGTCATGTTTATCATTATCATTTTAAGCAACATTTTTTCACTTATAAAATGCAATCAACACACTGATTATAAAAAATGCTTCATCATTTAGCAGCTGTGCAACAGCCCCATAGTGGGGCAAGGCCGTTTGCCTACTGGCAGATTTCGAGACTGGAGATATTGTTTTCTTTTCACGGGGTAGTTTTGTCAGCCCTATACCAAATGCTCTACTGTCATATTAGACTGGGACCTACGATTTAAAGTGGATTCCGAACCATTACAAACATTCATGACACCGCCGGGGCTCGGAAACCTGTGGCACCGAACGCTAGTCATTCGGCCATCAGGTTCAGAATATAAAGGTTTGATTTGGTTGTCGCTGTACGGTCGTTTTGTGCACATTTTAGGCTAAGTTGACCAGCACATACAGTTTAACGTGGATTCCGAACCACAGACAAACATACATGCTACCGCCAGGATTCGAACCTGAAACCTGTGGTAACAACGGTCAGAGTGCTAGCCAATTGGCCGCCCAGAATATAAGAGATGCTTCATCATTTTGCATTGCGGTTTTTCATATTGTTTCATGTGATGCTTATGCTTATTTTATATTTCATTCTAATAATATAATTTTTGTAGGAAATATTATGATTGAATTTATTTAATAATCAAATAACTATATAGATAGATTTCTAATAAATTATTAGATTAACGTCATATTTGTTTTAAATAATAATGTAATGTGCCGGATTTTAGTGGAGCCAATTATAAATCTCTATTTATTTTTAGTTATACCGACAAGAATAAAAAATTGAAATTACACAGGTTTCATTATTTTGAACCCAATTGTTACTGTGACTAATTCTCAGTATTCGGCAATGCAGAAAAGACACCGCATGAGTTAGTAGTCTATTCATGGATGGAGGGAAAGGGGACGGCATCTTTTGTGATAGAGCACTCGTAAGTAGAAGTTGACTTGGCTCCGTGACGCTGAAGAAGGAGGGCAGTGCCTTCCGGGAGGATTTTTAGAGGAACAATCCTTTAACAATCCCTTCATTTGCGTATTGTATGGGTAAACACCGGAAAACTCCCACCAGGTAGACTGACAAACGAGAACGCCTCATACCTCAAACTTGAGAATTAAGAACTTGAATACCTCAAACGCCATCGAGTCTCCATGTTTTTTGAAACAGCATCTACAACAAAACCTCCAACGGATTGAACCTCAGTGCTAATGCTCACCAGCGGCGCGCGTTGCCACTGAGTCGCGAGTCGGGCTGGTTTGATCCCTATATTTTATACATAAACCTTCTAATTCTTTGTTCAGAAATTAAATTAAAATATTTTATTTAAATGAATATAGTTGCTTTATCTATTTTTTTGATAAAAATGTTAATTTAATATTTAATTAACATATTTTTTATTAAATTTTTTAACTGATTATATGTTAATCATTCCTAAAACCTTTAATCATAAAATTAATCATGACACTCTCGTATCTAATCTTGATACATATTAATTTTTACTTATCATACAGGAATTTAAAAGACACTAAATGATGCTTTATTATCAGATCGTTGCTAATTTTTACTAAATAAAACAATCAACCAACTGAATATAAAAATGCTTCATCATTTTGCATCGCGTCTTTTCATATTGTCTCCTCTCGCCTGTTAAAGACCCTCACATCTGTGTCCTTCTATAAATTACAATAACATTTGTTTCTGTGGGAAAAAAGGAGGGGAATAAATCACGATGCTTTACTTTGTCCGGCGCCAGTCTGAACACGAATAAATTACCATCGCGCACAATGCGGAATAAACATCGGTCGCTTTTCCGTGTGTTGCCATTCGAAACATATAAATATATAAAAAAAAATGGCAAAACTAAAATGAATCCCCGTTATGCAAATCAACGAAGTCGGATTTATCTTGGGACATTAAGATCAAAAAGTCCTGTTATCGAAAAAAGAAAATCGGAACCGTTTTATGAGGTTTCATTTGAAATGCACATATCAAATTCAAACCGCATTTCAAAAGCGACTACTCAGATGCTTCTCGATAAACATTAAAAACTTTTCTTCCCCAGTTCAGATGCTCCACGCCAACCCGAAAGATTAACTTAACTAGCAATTGCTGCAAGTATTCCTGGATTTATTTTTATTTCCTCTGTTTCTCTCTCTCTCTTACTCGTAATTTCTTGATGCCAAGGATTTAAAGATGGACTATCTTTGACATTTTAATGGTTCAGAATAATTTATCAAATGGAACGGGGATTTTTCCCCCTTTTCTTCCTTTCTTTTCTTTTAAAAAAAAAAGTAATGTTTATATGTTGTTAATATCATGTGAGTAGTCTCAAGGAATGGAAAGAATGAATATATGGGAATTCGAAAGAATGTCTTAGCTTGGAATTTATTTAATGTTTAATATTAATGTTCTTTTGTTCTTAAAGAATCATAAAGTAAGATGCGTTATAGGAAAAAGGAAGATATTTTATAAAATAGTTCTTAAATTTTATATATACTTTTATATTTCTAGCAGCGGTTACCCTATCCTCCTGTGGAATCGCTTCTTATTTTGCTATTTTACTGTTTTATATTATTCTGATTCTACTGTTTTATGTTATTTTTTCTTTAATTACTTAATTTTTTAATTTAATTTATTTTAATTAATTTTATTTTATTTAACTTAATTTATTTTTTTTTTAATTTTTGGTTTTATTTATTTATTTTTTTTTTTTCAATTTTCATCTTAAAATTCTTAATTTGGGGGCATTTTTCTTAACTACTTATTTCCTGTTTGATAATCATATTTTTCCTACTTATTGTCATGTACTCAATTTGACCAGATAAGAGTTTAAGGCCCCCTGGGGCCAAGGTAACCTGTAAAGACTGACTGACTGATATATACTTAATTATAACGTTTATGTATTTGTTTTTTTTTGGTAAGCGTATAAGTTGAATAGTTTTTCTGATATTATTTGTTTATCAATTGTGATAATTGCTATTTAATGTAAATTATTTACCCAAAACCTATTAAAAAGGTAGTTAACAGACTAAAAATTATAATAAAATGTGTTGGAAAAACACTGAACCTTTTTAATGTTAAATTATTTATTCAATGGACAAAATGGACCTACAAAGAGGATTCATTTTGAAATTTCATATTGTGTGTTAATGCAATATGTACCATGCTTCCTCCTACCCACTGGCAAAAGCGCCCCCGGTGGCATTCAGGAGAAATGATCAATTCTCATATAGACTCTCACCACGAGAGGAGGTACATTTCGTTCAACTTGCGCTTAGCAGAGTTTCGGCTTAAAAATGGAATCCTTCCACGAATCTATAATTAAATATCTTTAAATGTGTTAAATATTGTATTTCTCTTTAGTTGTATATGTGTGTGATGTTTGTGCGTGTGTCAATAATAACAAATTATTGACTGTGAGTTCTCCAACCCGTGCCTCAATTACCTGAGCCCACCCACAGCCAGTTACAATCTGGTTGCCCAATCTGCACACTGAAAATATAAGAAATATAAGGATGTTAGCAGCTTACAAAAAATAGCTTGTGACTAATAAAGAGAACTATTCGATACAAATTCGTATTTATGACTAACAGCATGTTATTACATGATGCAATATTAGTTCTTGTCGTAGCATTTAAATTTGAATTATAAATGTGTAAGTAACAAATGTGATTAATCCACTATTTTATTGTTTACTATGGCACAAGATTCTATTATGTGTTCATGCACATCCTTGTAAAATTTCGGAAATGCTCCTTTCCTGACGTTTGAGTCAACACAGGGTCATAAACCTACTAATTGCTATTTATAATGGTACACATCACTTTGGTGTGTCAATGTCATTTCTTAGAATAGTGTGGAAGACATTTATACCTTCCGAAAGGTAACTGCCCTATATTTGCGTGTTTTATTGGAAAAACTCCAAGTAAACATCACCGAATAAAAATTTCAACTAGTAATCTGTCAATGCGAGGCTCTCTCTCTCTCTCTTTATGATACCATTGGATATCGAGAGAATTATTCCGAAAAGTAGAAAACATCATTAAACTAAATGCGGTTTTTTTTTTTTTTTTTGTACATATACTCATCTGAATCTAATTTTAGATTCATTTAATCAAGAGGTATTTCTTTTAAGTGAATCATATATCTTTATTTTCATAACATTTATAAGTAAGTTTTGCTACTTCGAGAGCCTAACACGTTTCACAACAATAAGCATTTATTTTTCATCTATTCACCGAATTAGAAATATTTTTTGCCACATTGTTAGATTATTTTAATAATAAATCTGTTTTGATGTGACATAACATTATCTATTATTATAATTATGCTTTATTGTCCCGTTTTCCTTTTATTAGTATCGTATTCAGATTTCTACAATTCAAATTTCTGCTTTTATCGAATTTAACTTCATTATTTTGATTTAAACGAGCCAAAGTATATGATAATCATAAGGTGAAAGTCTTTTCACCTACTATTTGAACTTTCTTTGAATTCTTAATTTTTACTTTTCAAAGTTTGGTTTGTCACTCTACGGTCATCTTGTGCAGACTTCAGGCTAAACAGACCGCGACCTACAGTTTAACGTAGGCTCCGAACCACTCACAAACATCCATGCCACCGCCAGGATTCGCATCTGAAGAATGTGGTACCAAAGCCCAGAGCACTAGCCAATTGGCCACCAGGCCGCTCAAAGAGACTGTTCTTTATTTTGCTTCAAAAAGTATTTCTTCAACAATTAAGATCAAATTTTAAAAGATACATACCATTCAAAGCAAAGGATATTCTCTTTAAAAATATGCTCTATTTATGTTTTTTTAAAAGAGAATTTATTTCAGGAATCCTTGATTACACTTTCCTCGAGTCGGTATTTTTATGCTTGGCAAAACTACTTCTTTCCCACTCGCTGAATTAGCAAGGCGGGCCACGAGGGCACCGAGTTTGATCACCCCGTAGGGTCTAAGGATCCCCTCGCAGAAAAGCAGTCGTAATGAATAAACCCCGCAACCCTGAGGAACCGAGGACAAATAAACTGCCGAGTAATAAACGCAAATCAACCTCCATAGTCGGGGCCCCGGCTTTTAATGAAGTCAAATCTTCTTGGGGGGAACTTTATATTAGGTTTTGAATTTTCGCGGAAAGCAAAGGGAAACGAGAGAAAGAGATAATGTTATAACGTAGATTAAAGATACCGTCGGTAATTAAACGAGACGAGACAAGATAAGGCAGTAACTTAGTCCCTTCAAATAAGGGGTTTGGGCTGTAGGTAAAGGTAATTAAGTTTTATAGAACGGAAAAGGTGCCTTTTGAGCGGTGAGAATGTGATTGTGTGTGTGCCCGGCGCAAATTTTATGGTATTTGGAGACTACTGAATGAATACAAATGCTTTTTTTCAAATTAGTGACAATTACTTTAAAATCACAATTTATAACTTTTGAATTACATTAAACTCTTATTCTGGTTTTGTTTCTTTGCAAGCAGTTCTTTATTGACTAATTGTTCTTGATAGCAACCTTTTGATGCTTAACTTAAAAGGTATATGCATAAAACATATAGACGGATGGAAACTTATACGTATGTATACATATATCAATTACGGTATTAAATTCTTTATTTAAACCCGTTCTATTTGACTAAATGAAGAATTCAATCTTTTAACTCTGTGACAAAAGAAAGATTTTAATCTTCATTTTGTCAAGGTAACCAAAGAATACAATTAAATCTGTTTTACGTGATAGATATGCCTTTAAAAATTGCGTAATTTGGATGGATTAAAATCTTTGTTTAATGAAATGAGAGTTTGAAATTTAAATATAACTTACCATTTATTATTTCTTGAAAAAAAAATATTTTTGATTTCTATACAGTTCTTACAGCTTTCTTGTGTAATGAATTTTTCTCCTAGTTTAGACTACGGTTTTGTCGCAAGAGTGAATAATTGTTACTTTAAAAAAGAATAATATTTATCATCTCAATTCAAAACTCCGAATTTCAGCCATATTTCTTACATTTATATACTTTCAACTTCAAACCTATCAAAAAATAAAAAATATATACTTGAACTTACTTTGGTGTTATGGGAAAAGTGCATGAATATAAACAAAATAAAATAATTTTGTTTTTATTATGATGCGTGGTTTTCCTATGATAAGAACCTCTGGCTCAAATCATCCTAAATTTCGTTTCACCACAAAGCAGTTAAACGTCATTCTCTATGTAATAGCTCACGTGATCTTTCCATCCCATGAGAATCGTTTTAGTTTCAATCTGAACTTTGGCTTCCTGCAGGCATAGTGTGGTATGACTATTGTCACTCTCAGTGTCTCGAGACGTACTAATATTTGCCCAAAAATGTATCGTGGCAAGTTGCAATAGCTGTAAATTATGTTTGAATCGTATGTTATGTTCTTCTGATTGTTTTAAATGTCATTATGTAAATAAATATTAGTTAGTTGAACTTCAGTCTTCTTCTTACAAGAACTGCGTCGACATGCAGTATTTCAATTATTTCCGAATAGAAAAATAATAATTGAATTTCTTTAAAATACTTGAAATTGTTAGTATTCTCTCGATGTGAAAAGAAATTTTAGATAGCTGAGGAATGTTGGGTGCTATAATGTTAGTTCTACAATAATCAAAGCTATTAAATGTACAGTTATTAATTGTCTCTCTTAAAGCAAGACAAGAATATAAAAATGAAAGTAATAAATAAGCTACAATGACAAATGGAACTTACTATTAAAATATTAGCTGTAAAAACTTTTATTCAGATTTTTTTAAAACTTAGTTGACAAAAAGTCTCTGCACTAATATAGTTTTTTTTTCTCTTCTTTTTGGGATGACTCGTTATTAAAAAACAATCCAAATTTTTAAAACATTTAAACTTAATTTAATGTTCTTATTATACATTACCATATACAATATGTGATGGACATGCTTACAGTATCCATCTCAATTCTTTTTCTAAATAAATATTTGAAAGATGGTTCTTTTCTGCTCCGTGCCTCGGTTTCGGGGATCTAAGTTTAGACGCTCCCGATACATTCCGAATATTTCCGGGCGAGCATTTACTTTTCTGTCCCTCCTCTCGCGATGGAAGGAGGAATGCTTTGTGTTTCCATGTCGGAGCGACGAAACATTGGAGTAGTTGAGGAAAATTAGAAGCTTGTAAACGCTTCAGAAACTAGCATGTTTAACTTGTTTCTTTCCTACAACACTCAAGATCATGGCACCTTTACTTTTAGAAAAAAAAAACCTTGTAAGATTTTCTTTTTTCTTTCATATTGTGATGTATTTAGATTTTCTAACACACACAATTATTAACTAATATCCAATATTAAGTAAAATAATGAAAGAAAACAATTTTACTTACTATATAATATGTCTGCGTATATTATTGGAAAAAGTTATTTACAGTATTAGTTTAAATGATGAGCTCTAATATGTCATAGAGCTACCAAAATCGAATATTTTAACATATTATCTGGGAATTTTTCTTAGTTGTTACACTGAAACTAGCTTTGTAAAAAGCACTTTTTTATTGTTGTGGTTTGTTAAATGCAAAAACTTAATAATAATACATATTATGGCATTATATATCGGTGAACGGTGAATACACGGTGTATTCACCGTTGAAGACATAATGGAGTTCTGCGTAATCTGAAACTTTGAAACTTTCACGAAAATAAAGTTTTTAGCTTCCAAAAAATGGTGAACATAAGTTGAATATGATTATTGAAATGTTAGAATTGAAAGCAGGTGTTGGCACAAACTTATTATTTATTTTCTACAACGCAAAGCCTAAACTACAACTCACCAACTTGTAATTTTTAAAACGATAGAACACTCTGCGGTTGCCATACATCTCAAACAAAATTTATTTAAACCTTTTTTCCAGCCACTATATAGTTCTCGTGCGAATGCATGATGGACTTATATTATAATTAATATTTAAAGATTATTAATGCAATTATTTAGTATTAGAAAGAAAAGTTGAAATTTAATATCGAAATAACTGAATGAAATACTTTACTACACTAGAAAATAAAATAGACACAAACTGTAATATAATTGCTGCCAGGTATAATAGATGAAATTTACAAAGAAATAGAAGTTGAAACAGAATTTGAAATTTAGCATCTATGCAGTGTATCAGAAAACAAATTGAAAGAAAAAAAGAAAGTGCAGGTGTAGTACATGAAAAACAAAGTTTCCCAATTCTGCACCGTTTCAAAGTTCAAATATATAAAGTTTGTATCGAATATCTACTTTTAATAACTAATTTATGAATTTGTAATGCATAAAAAAAAGACAACTGACTTATTTTTATAATAGTGTAGTGTACTGTAATGCGTGTTCTTTTGTCAGGTTTTATGTCATTTAAATATATATCAAGCATACCAGTTCTAAAGTATTTTTTTCTCTAAACTTAACAATTCAATTGCGTGATGATCTACCATAAAGAATCAATCTTCCTGCTATCTAAAAATACTGCAAATACCAATCGCATAAAATTCATAATCCAAATTCGCCTTTATTCCTCATGCAAAAGAAGATACTGCGATGGCTTATGGAATGGTGATTAATGCCGCCTAATAAATCCATTAGTCTTGAGCATAAAAGTAACCCACTTATCAAACGAGGTTAGGTGGAAACAACTCCACAGAAATTATGGACTTGGCGAAATTCCGTGACAGCCCAAGGAGTGATAGAGCGTAATCGCTCTCAAAAGACGACTTCTTTTTTTATCTTTCTTTCTTTCACCCAACAGCATCGACGAAAACTGGAGCGATCTCCGCAAAAAGTATCGGCTTCTTTTCTGCGCGTGCATCGTTATTATTTTCGATTCCATCGGAAATACCATCAAATCTAATGCAGCTTTGTGCGGAATGAGAATTGAATTGGTAAAGCGAGCAATCCATTATTTCGGTCGATGCTTAGATCATCTTCGTCCCAAATGGTACGTGCGTGAGAAAATAAAGATGCAAGGTTATTTGTTATCTCTTGAAATTCATCTTCTTAGATATCCTTGCAAATACCGATAGCTGTATTTACCTGAAAGCATTCACTATTTCAAAGGCATATATGTTGTGGTTGTTCTAATGCAGCCGGCAGTACAGAGACAGTTATCTCTATGCCGTAAGCAAGGACTGCACCGCTGCTACTCATTTAGCACTACCCAGGAGGCACGTGCGGCTTGAAGATATGCTACTAACTCGAGTATCACTACCCACACAACGCTCCACGATCGTATCAGACCGGGACCTACGGTTTAAAATGGATTCCGAACTACTACAAACATCCAAGGCACCGCCGGGATTCGGATCCGAAACATGTGGTAACGAGCGCCTGCCACTCGGCCATCAGGACTCTCAAACACAGATATATATAGCAGACTTAGTCTTGCTCATTATGCACCATGGGCTGGAGAAATTCGCCTTTTGTACTCCAATTCGGAACTAACACCCCAAGATGGCATCTGGAGATTTACTATTTCCTCAAACACTAAATAAAATGAAAGCTAAAAATTAATATTTCTGTCGATTTGCAACAAGAAAAGGAATGGAAAGCACAGACAATAAAATAAATATTATAATTTACATTTCAATTAACAAAACAGAAAAAAAGGGGGAGTTAGCAATTGTGGCAGGACTTTCACTCCCACGCATGTATCATGTTCATCTCCGGCATAGCAATAACAGCTTTCGGTTAGGCATTGCTTGCCGGGCTTCCAACCGAACTCCCTTAGTTCGGAAATCTAATGCACATTAGCCACCTGGTTGTTCTGGCCCTATCTTTTTACATAATTAGCATATTTTAAACTCCCATGAATTATTTTTCTATGTGTTCTTTACATAAGTATAAAGAGCATTCAATATAATTACCATTTTGAAATACTTACTTACTTTGATGATGGAGTATAGCATTATAGTTTCACGCACTGCATATTATATGTAGTAGAAATTCGTTTTAGTTTGTGATATGTCAAACTTTTAGCTATATCTTACATGATAATGTTATTTCAAACATATATATAAATAGGTATTTTGGATTCAATTTGTAATAATTTCAATAAAATTATATATATTTAAAGAGTAATCAGCAACTAGTATTTCTGTAATTGTCTTTTTTCTGGACTTGTTGAGCAACAACTTCGTTTTAAAATTAACCTTTCTCTTGTTTAATTTCGGTAAATATTAATTCGGTTACTTTATTTAGAAAAAAATAGCAAATAAAATTTTTGAACAGTACTTTTTTTAATTATCTGCAAAACAGCTACTAATAGATGAAATGAACAGCAATACAAATATATTAAACTTCTCAAATACATTTGCCATAAAAAGCATTATGTCTTTTCCCCAAAAAAGAGTATATATGACAAAAAGTGTATGACATATTATGCATTGTCAAAGGTAGTGTACTTTTTTTTTTTTTTTTTTTTATAATCTCCTAATTTTGAATGAAAATAACGGGGAATAAAATCAATGGTTATTTTTATATACAATTTTGAATCCATTTCGTAATTTTTAAAACATAGTTAATACAACTTTATAAAATGCATGCATGCATGTAAATTTTAAAAATAAATTAAAATATATTTTATTCTTTATTAATGAAATAGTATATGACAGTGATTATGTTAAAAGCTTCTTTTTATCTTCATTGTATAGTTAAAAACAATTCTGAGATACTTATTCAGCTATAAATAAAATATTATCTGGAATTTTTTTACATGAAAGTATTTCCAGTATGAAATTTTTATCCTATTCATATTCTTTCTCTAATTTCCTTTTAAATATTCATATATTTTTTTTCTCATCGCTCTTATATCAAATTCCTCGAAATGTCTTCTAGAAACTTTTTTCGCTGCTGTTGTTTATTTTTGTAATGTTGCTGTCAGTATGTAAAAATTGTTCATTTTTCTCAACCTTTCTTTTTCTTCTTTCCTCAGATGCAGCAGCTGAGACAAGAACTCGATAAAGAAACAGAGCTTAGGAAGATAGCGGAGGACAAATTGCTCGAGCTGCTAGATTACGAAAAACGGATGGAAGTTCAAAAGAGAGAAAAGTAAAACTCTTTTTTTTTTCTTCTTTCCTTCCCCAATAATTTGTTCTGCCATCTGGTTAAAACTTTTACTCGAACAAAACGCATTCATAAATTATTGTTATAAATGAAATATTTTTTTGTTTAACATTATCAATTTCGTTATTTATTTTACTAAACACAATAAATACAAATTTGATTGATTTTTATACCTAAATACAGGGTGCTTATAATTAAAGTCCCATTTTCAAAATGCTGTAAATATAGAATCACTCGTCACACATGAGTTCAAATTTGAACTGAAGATACTTGAAGAAGGGGGAAACGGTACGGCAGCAAAAAAAGTATATTGATAGATGACGCTGTAAGCGGCATGGAGAAAGTGAATTCGGTTGCCAATGATATTTTGAATCGAAATGACAACGTATTTAGCATGAAGGGCACATTAAACCAATTGTAGAGTTCAATGCGCTTGATTGTTTCGGCTTTTTGATGGGGAAAAAATGACTTCCAAGTCATTGAACAGTTGTGACACTGTTAGTGGAAGCCCATCCACCACGGCAAGGTCATACCAAATTGGATGGGAAAAATCAGGGGAACTGTTTTTGGAACTTTTTTTTGATGCCTTACCGTTTCCCCCTTCTTCAAGTATCTTCAGTTCAAATCTGAACTCATTGTGACGAGTGGTTCTTTTTTACAGCATTTTGAAAGTGGAACTTTAATTACAATCACCCTGTATTTATAAATTTACTTCCGAGAATAAACATTATTTCAACCATATAAATTTTTTTTAATGAGAATTACTTCATTCAATGATACATATTTATAATTGCTATTAGCTTTTATGCTAAATTCATGTAGTTTTTAAATTGCTTTTAAATTTTTATGGTGCCTACAAAAGGCAGTTTTCCATCACATTTAACCAATTAATTTAGAAGTAAAAAATAAATAGCTACTTGAAAGAATTCAACTGATAGATTTGTCCTCAAGTATCTAATGCCACATTTTTTTCATTCAGAAAACAATTATGTTTCTTCCTTAACAAACTTTTAAAATGAAGTCATCTTATAACTAAATAAATTATAATATTAAAGTAACTACCATTTTAAATGATCCCCTTTCAGTGTTATTTCGTGGTTAATTCTTTTAGATAGTAGGAAAACTTTTTGGTATTAATAATTTTCCACTGCCTTTGTTTCAGTGAGAAGCGCAAGGAATCGAAAGGCACCCAAATGGATTTAGCAGAAATCCCTCCTGAATCATCATTAGCAGAAAACGGATCGCCATTATTGCTGGGTTACGATGTAAGTAACAATTTAACTTGGAACATTTCTTTGCCAGGGTTTCTTTTTAAGAATTTCATATATTTTTAATGCATTCTAATGTAGAAGTATGGTTATTAATAAATTTTAAAATATAATAAAATGAAAGTAAAATACATCCAAGTGATTCCTGATTGTATACAGTGAATAAAAATGAGTAAAAAATAATAAAAAAATACGTTATATAAATATATTATTTATTATTAGAAAATAAAAGAAATAAAAAATTTGTAGTACTTAACATTCTATGCCATTTTGAACCTATTTTTTTTACAGGGTCGTTTGCGCAAATACCAGACGTACATAGCCAAATTGGAAAACGACAATCTAATGTTAGTCAACGAGCTTAAAAAATTCAAAGACTTGGTATGTATAAATATTCATTTTTTTTTTTCCATTGCTTTGATTTTATGAAAAAAAAATCTCTTTTGAGGATAATGACATTACATTCAAATTATTATAGCAATTGTATTACATTCAAATGTAAAAATAAGTATAAAAAATAAATATTCTGAGAATTCATACAGAATTGTATCCCACAGATTTTTCCTTCATCTTAAACAGTTTTCAAGAGCAAACAGCATATATTCTACAAACGACAAATTTCTATAACCTTCTCAACAGCAGGATCTTGAATCTATTATTAGAGTTTGAAAAGGGCGTTTACCTTCTTTAAATGTTAAGAAACTTGACCTTGAAACTATTTTTAGAGTTGGAGGGGTTCATGGAGAATTGCTCGTTCGATAACTGATCTGTTATTTTACTTCTGAATCATACTTTGGTGGGTGCATTTTACACAGACTTAACTATGGTAAATTTTCAGTTACTTCCAATTCGTATTCTTACTTTGTAGAAAAACATGAATTTTAAGGAATATCGAAGATAGTTTAATGTTTTGTTAGTCAATTCCAGTTTCAGCCATGACTAACAAATAGAGAAAGTATTTTTGTTGAAATTTAATTTAAAAAAAACTTAGTGAAGATTTTTTTTAAAAAAATTTATCGTTCTAATAAGACAATTCATTTTAAAATTTTGCTGAAGATCGAAACATGTAATTAAAATAGCTTAAATATAAAATAATCATTTTAATAGCGTTTTATTTTCTTTTAAATTGCATAAATAATCAACTGATTTTCTAAGTGCATTTACCTCTTAGAGTGACTAGCCCACCACTTTTGATAGGAACAGATGGGTGATTGCTCTTAAAAATTCAATGTATTAAAGTATGGGTTCACATTCTGTTCTCATTATGACAATATTAGTTATCCCTTATTATTATGAGGGAACACTTAGAAACGTGAGTCAATTTATAATTTTTGATAAGTTCCCCATTGTCGAATTATATCTCTTGTTTTATAACTTCGTAAATCTGTATAAATTGTGACAACTCATAAATGCAGGAAATTAGACATGTCTTTCAGCATGTCTAATTTACAAATCACCCATTCTTTTCCTCAACATTCTTGTGTATATTCCTATGCAGAGCCCGCGGAGTCAGGAGGAGCAAGCAAAGTACTTGGTGGAAAAGCTGGGGCAGATGGAACGCAACAACCACCAGCAGCAGATCCAGTACGAAACGTGCTTGGATGAAGTCGCTAACAAACTAGTCCAGACGTTGTTGGCGCAGAAGGTAATCAAAATTGTTTCTATGTTTTCTTTTCCCATTCATCAGTGAACTCACTTTCCATTTAGTATACTATCATATTAAATGACAGGTATGAAAGGGCAAAATGGTATCTGTCAAATCTCAGATATTTTTCTCTTATCTGACATTCTATCACAATCCCTATCTTGTCTGTTCGTTTTTTGTCTAAAGTATATTTAGAAGGAATCTAATTTGACTCGGCAAGAAAGTTAACCTCTCGTTACTGCTAGATCATTAATCTAACAAGTCTGTGATATCAATTGCGTTAAATGGGTATTATAGTTTTGATTTTTTTTTCACTCAGATAACTCGACAAATTGTGTGGGGTGTTTCTTTCAACATCGAGAAATTCAAAAGCAAACAACTAAACTGTGAAACCACCAAAGTTTGGATAATGAACTGGGAGAATGGCGAATCTTGGAGAGAATGGAACCAGGGCAGTTTCGAATGCAGATTGCCAAAGACTTAAATGTAACGCCCAAGTCGTTTTCCCAACTGATGGAAAGTTTGAGGTTACTGGATCCATTGAGAGAAAGCCTGGTCAAGGTCGTCCAAGAGCCACAGCGATTAATGAAGACCTATGTATGTCTATTATAGCAATGCGCAACAATAGTTTCTCGCGCGATCTTCATACTGTCACACAAGCCATAGTTAAAAGACTCTATATTTTCTAAAGAGAGAGAGAGAGAGAGAGTGATCGGTTTGTAAGAAGACGTACTATTTCCTATTCGTTTATTACTACGCACAGAAGTGCCCGTTAAGCATGGTATAGTGAACTTAGACTTTGGATCTGAAATCAATGGGAATGGTTCTAATCATTGAGGAGTCCATGGTTAAGTGTAACTACTAATTCTCGTAGTAGAGATCTGTAAAGAACCAGGATCTGTTCTCCAACATCCGTGAAAGAGATTACTATGATAAGCAGTTAAAAACCCAGAAAAAATGTTTGCGAAACACTTAGCAAATATTTTAGTTTTTTAAAAAATATCGTATAGTGCCGCTGTGGGGTAGACTTTGGCCTGTCTGATATTTGTGAAGAAATAATGTGACTTTGGTATCAAAACATTTGTAGACCCTTGTTTTAAATAAAGCTCAAATTTTCCTTCTCTTACTAAGTACATGAAAATCTTTGTCTATAATCTATTGAAACTGTTGATTGGATAGGGTAGTTTTGTTTCTCCCCCTCTTACTGATTCTGTTATTGTTTTTTCATCAGAGGTTGGAAGAGGAATGCAAGGTCTTACATTTGAGAGTCGAACAACTGGAACAGGAAAACGGAACATTAATGGAATTCATCGAGGATGACAAAGAAGATAAGGTATTTGCAGCAGATGTTCTATTTCCGTCTTTCCTTGGTTGCTTTCATAAAATATCTGATAAAACTCTAAAACAAACTATCAAAGGACAAAATTTATCCGTCTGATTAAAACTGAATAGTAAATTCATTAAAAATAAAATAAATTTCAAAATACTCAAATAGAAAAATTCCTTACTGTTATTAATTGTAGAATAAAATATGTCCTCGCAGTTTAAATCTGTATAAACAAATTTATTCTTAAAAACTATTGTCATTTGTTTTTTCCGTGATTTTAATTAAAAGCAAGTTAAAGCATTTTTTAGTAAAAAAAAAATTATATACTTAAAACTTCAATATTCAAACTTCAATGCTTTGCATATGTATACTTCTGTGAGATTCTTCGATATTTTAAATTATTCAATCGACACTCATCGACATATTTTAAATCACTAAATCGATATCACGAAAACTATTTTGCGCTATTCTTTTACATATTTAATGCGAAATGTTTAAGTTTCAAAAAGAAGAAAATAATCAGCTATTTTTTGTTCTAAGGAAATAGCTATATTTGAAAACTTTTTTAAAGCATAATTGCTTCTATATAATATTACCTGTTACTTTAATTTTTTCTCATTTCTATGTGTTTGAAAAATTAATTAATTTTAGCAATTTTAATGAATTTTAGCAATAAGAATTTATCTTGTTCCATTTCAGAATGAAAAAACCGCGGTTTTGAAATCTGAACCAACGAACTCCTATCTACAACTTCGAAAGCCGTCCCATCACCCTCTCACATCATCTCCACTCAAGAAAGGTCCAGCGGCTCAAAAATCTTCCATTTCATCTGAAGAGCAGAAAGACTCACCAAAAAGTACAAACGCAAGCCCAATAAAGGGTGCTTACTCTGAACCCAAAAGTCCAATCATCAGTCCTATTGCAAAATTAGGAAGTGCTTCCAAGATACCATCGTTTAGTAGCGCGAAACCTGCACTAGTTCGCAAGAAAAGCGAAACAGACATGCTGCCGTCAAGAAAGAGTAAGAATGATGCTCTCGCGAGAGAAACTTCCTCTTCAGAACTTGTGCCAAATTCAAAACAATCCTCGGCCCTACCATCTCCGAGAACTAGGCTACCAAATTCCTCAAAAACTCCTAAAAGTACGAGCGCGAAAAGGAAACGACTTTCCAGAAACGAATCTCCCGCCGAAAAAGGAGCCAAAGATTCTAAACAGCGGATTAAGTCCAACCACATTCGTTGGGATTCTCGGAAAGTTTCTTCTGAAGAAATCGCGCCCTCATTCAAAAATAAAGACTGCGTAAACCAAATATCTCCTATTCCAACATTCCCTCAGCCACAGCAAGTGTGGAGCTTCAATTGCGAACTCAGCACCGATCTATCAGTGCCCGAAATCAAAAGGAAGGTCGCTGCTTCCATTGATGAGCTAGGCGACAAACTGGACATGATGTTGGGTGTGGATCTTCCAGATGATTTAAATGGTAAGCAAAACTCGTCCACTTCTGATTCTTCTACGACGATAGAAGGTGCAAACAGAACTAGAGACGAAGGATATTCTACCATGTCCAGTGATTTGCAACCAGATTCAACGGCAGATACGACCATCAGTGAGCCTGAGCATTCAACAACTTATGTTATTATAGAAAAGGATATCATCTGTGGTAGTGATGACAGCGTGACGGAATGTTTGGATGGTTCAATGTGTTCGTCTTCAGATAGTGGCTTTGGACCATTGCATCAAGTTGCAACTCTTAAAACCCTCGCAGAAGAGGAGCCAAATAGGATTATCAATGAATTACCTAAATTCGATTCCAATAGAAAACATGGTACAATCAAGTGCAAAGAACAAATTGCAAGCGTCAAACCTACTGTCAGAAGCACCATTACTGTCTGTGATCAAACTCAGAACTCAGTGCACGCCGACAGTAAATCGAATTCGGTTTGTGATCAAATTTTAACTGATTGTGAAAGTTTAAAAAATGAATCATCAAGAGTATTTCATGAATACGATAATTTTTCTTCTTCTAGTGACAAAAGAATTTCAGTGATTGATCAGTCTACGATGATTGATTATATGAGTTTTCCTAAAGAGATATTAGGTTTGACCAACTATCGAAATTCGTGGCATTTGGGGCTTACAAAATCTATTGGCGATGATAAAATAGTGTTTTGTAACAGACACAGCTATATTGATGACAATATTTTTGACGAAAAGATAGAGACAGCTGAAAAGGCTACCCTCACTGAACCAGAGGAAGAACTGTGGCGCGAGAAAGCTCTGGCGCCCTTCATCGATGAAAGTATATGGTCTTTATATTCTTCCGAGGGGGATATTCAGGTTAAACATTTTCCTAACGAGCCTCTCTTGAGTGAACCTTCCCTTGAAAAACTAATCACTAACTGCAGTCCATGCATCATCGTAACGGAAAACGTCGAGTCCAATCCCCAAACTGAAACTTCTCAACCAACTGTCTTTAAGTCGTCCACGAACTCTTCCGCAACGGACCTGAATCATTTAGCTGGCCAAAACACGGAACAGTTTAAATCTGGTCTAGAAAGAGTCGCATCGGATACCGTGTTGTACCTGAAAGATGCCATCCACGAATTGGAAGACTCAATGCGGAGGGGTCTTAAGTCGTCAAAGAACATTCCAGCCCTTCATCAAAATTCTGGTTCCGAATCGGAAAGTTCCCCGTCTAGAGGAATTAGCTTCAAACCTGAGATCCTACGGACTTTGGAAGCAACAATGTCTGGACAAAACGTGAGTGTAATTTTTAAGTACTTTAGCATGCTTACCTTCATGAGTGCATTAATTAAGCATGCTGCCTGCATGACCAACTTTCATTGAGCTAAAGATAAGAAACTCAACAACCTTAAGTAATAAGTTAATTCATTTATCAATGGGATATGCGTTACAATATTTACTGATTATAGAGAACCCTGGATATTTAAAATAAAATATGCTATTAGCATTCCAAATAAAAATTTTTGAAACGATTTTTCCAAGCTCATTCTTTTTCTGACATTAACAGTGGCAGTTTGCAAAATTGCAATATGTTTTAATTTTGAATTTTTCATTTATACTTTTTTTAATATTTTTTTAATTCTTAATTTAGAAATTAGGTATATTGCACATTAAATTATTACGAAGCTTTTAAAAAAAATTTCTGATTATTTTGTCTGTATATTTATTTACTTTCTAATGCATTAGAACATTAAAAGATAATCAGCTACGATTCTTTTAGCTAATTACAAATATAACCATAAATTAGGCTTTTCTTTCGTTTTGAAAAATTATCATTGTTATATGTGAAGATATTTCTAAATTTTAAGTTTGATATGTATAAAAATAATCAATATATAGAACAGGTTGTCCAACCTTTTTAGTTTCCTTGGACTGGATATGAGCGAAAAATCCTCTTGCATCCCATATTTGTAGATGGCCCCTTACGTGAAATACTAATAATTGAATGATAATTGTTACTGTCTAAAATATGAATGAATATTTAACAAAAAATGTTGTATGATCTTTGAAAAGAGTTATTATTTTTTAAAATCATTGAGCAAGCTCAAACTTTTTAATTATTGAAATCAGAAAAGTTTTCGAAAATAAAAATAGCAAATATAGTTTATTATTTAAATAAAATAAAAACTTTAATAATAATTTCATGTAATTGAAGTTTTAAATACTAATAAAAAGTACATAAAAAATGTTTTAAGGAAATTTATGAATTTATGCTATGACGCTTGCTGGCCACGTGAGTCATCAGCCGAGACCCTGATACAAGTATTTGATGAGTTCAAAATCCCAAACAAGTGTTGATTTTCAATGTTAATTCCTTTTCCTATACTGTTCCGAAGAAAGTTTAAGTTATCTTAGATAGAGTTTAGAATTGAAATACTTAATTGCGTATCCAAAGTGTTTTAAAGTAATCCTCACCTTTAGAAATTATATAACAATCTAGATTTCTTTGCAGCATCTTGCATGGCCATCTCCAACTCGCAGTTCATCTTTGAGTTCCGTGCAATCTTGCATGTCATGCCATGTCGTCAGTGACGAAATGGAAGATGTCGATATGATTCGCACCAGCCAGAAAGGGTCCCGGGTAGGTACCCATTAAATAATCGTACTGAAATTCTGTGACTGTGAGATCTCTATTTTTAAAAATTTAAGAAATATATTCCATGTTAAATAATAATATTAATAAATTCCCTATAGTTCAATTATTTTTAATATTTTTATATTGGATATTATCAAAACATTTTGACCTGTAGTCATTCTCCACTAGAACGGTTGATTCTGATTGGATATGTAAATTGCGAAGATTAATGTATTCAAAATTATTATTAAGCTCAACAAAAAATTTTGTAATTGTAGAAAATAATTAACAAATCTAAGCAATACGACGGAAATCAGTATTCGCTTTGTAGAATTGTAGGATATACTTAAGTTAGTATATGTTATAGAAATTCATAGATTAAAATATTTTTTCATAAAATTAATAACTATAATAAAATTAATGAATGAAATATAAATTTAATATTCTAAAAATTAACTAAAAATCATTAAAACTGAACATTGTTTTGATTTCTAATGTCATGAAGACAAATATAAATGATATTTTGCTCTCATTCTATGAAAATGCAAAGAAATAATATTTTGTACTGATTATTTATTACAAAACCAATTTTAACTAATATTTTTTATCTTATGCTTCAGGACAATGATCTGAACAGCGCTAGTGATGGCGAATATGAAAACTTAGAACATAGGGACTTCGTTGAACGCTGGCTTCAAAAAGAAATCGTTTCCAGTAGTCCTTCTAAAGCGACGGTATATCTTATATTTATACTACTTTATGGTGATAATTTTGTAAATAATGTATATGTGAAATTATTTAAAACAGCTTGCCTTTAGTAAATATACTATTTTTTTTATCTTCGTTATAATTTGGAAAAAGATTTCATGAATTAACATTGCAAAGTTTCAAAATTATATCTATTAAATATGTTTATATTGCGTTTTTTAAATAATTTTTATGAAGATTTAATTCAATTTAAAGAAAAAATTTAATAATTAAAAAATTCAATTATTATAGCAGATACCTAGTCGTAACTTTCGATATTAGTTATTATAACCTCTTATAATAACTAATATCGAAAGTTATGACTAGAAATGGGTATAGAAATGAGTGTTAGTTTATAGAAATAGGTATCTTTGGATGCTAAAGTTAAATAATTTTCCGATTCGTCAGTTGTATTACAATTTAAATTATGATTGTAGATTTTTATATGTGTTTATTTTTATAACAGGTATCGCATTTGGAACCTGTCGCTGAAATTGGTGAATATCCCACCACGTTAATCAGAAGAACTTCTTTACCAGTGGAGAGTCCTATAGCTCCTAAAACTAGAGCGCGTTTCATGTCCTACCCAAACGATTCAAATACTCCAGGTCCATCAGTATCACTCTTTCCCGTCAGGAAGACAGAGCAGGTGGATCCCACACCTTCATCCGATCCTCTTTTCGAAAACGACTGTGTCACCGAATGCATTCCTGAGTACATAGAAGAAGCCACTTACATTGAGAGCTTGGACCCTGAAGCCAAAGAGTTCAACGGAGATTTCTACACTCTTTGCAACATAGGATCCCTCAAGAGCTTAGATCGTTTCTCGCCCTCTAAAGCTCGAGACATGACCGTGAAACAGCTTGTGGAATCTCCCATCTTTAACCGGAAAGCCCCACCTAAGAGCCTATCCAAAACCTCCACCGATAAGCTGAAGCCCACTGGACTTGTCAAGCCGACCAGACCACTCAGCTTGTCCTTCACTTCCGTTCCTAGCGTGCCAGAACGAGCGACGCAAAAAAGTTCCACCGGTTCCAAAGAATCCGACTCTCATGCCAAACCAAGTATTTGCTCCAAAGTTCCTCCCAACAACTTCTCGGTGTTCCAGAACGCCACCGAGAACAAGAAGAAATCCTCTTCCTCTCCGGCCAGCGAGTGCTCCTCCAGCGAAAAATCTCCAATGACTTGTCTTCCAACTCGCATTGCCGCAACAGCTTCCGTCAAGCCCAAGAGTCCGACGAAGATCGTTTTCAGAACCGAGAGTCCTAAAAGTGATGATGCTTCAAAGAGACAACAGTGGAAGAGGGACAGGATCGTGGCCAGGAGGAATCGTCTGAAGGAAGGATGTGGAACAGCATGGGTTCATTTGCAACCCAATCCTGCTTTGAGTGATCCCACGGTAATTTTTTTCACTCTATCAGCTATTATGCCTTTGTTTTTGTACATTTTAAAAAAAGTGATGAACAAGTGATTTTTATGATGGAAAAAATTATTTCCGGGCGAATTGACTACTCACTTAAATATCACATTCCGTAAAGGTAATTCAAAACCATGGTAAAATATTTAAACGCAATAACTATTTAAACTTTTCGTTTTTTGAATCCGCTAGAGGAGATCTAATTGTCCCCTCTGACTTTAGGGCACAAAAAAAATTCTAAATTATCTAAGTTTAATGTAATAAGCAAATTTTCCCATTACAAACAAGAATTAATTATCCGTTTATCTTCGTTTTTATGCTTAAAAGCCAGGAATAAATTTATAAGATTAAACTTTCATTTCTTAAAGTTTTAGAATGATTTTATTTGCTCTATAATCTGATTCTAATGGAATTCTGTGATTTAAATTTATAATTATAATTTTTTATTACTATGTCGTTAATCAACTCTAAATCCGTTTTACATTATTTTTTCTTTCCTTCGTTCTTAGATGAGGAGTAGTCTATTGGATTCAATTAAAGCTCCAACTAGCAGCAGTGGCAGCAGCGGTACTGAAGAGGAAGATAATGATGTTTTAGTTATTCAAACCAATTCCCATCTTCACAGGATATGCAAAGAGCGACGACACAAAGTTAAAGGTAGTTATTTTTATGGTTTAATTTTAGCTTAATAAACATACGTTTCAGGCGTTATTGAAATTGCTTTTTGATTTACTTACTTATCACTTGTAATTTCAGAGGAGGTTATGTTATTCTTTTAAACAAAAGAAATGTAGAGTATTAACACATATGAAAAAAACTTGTATTAAAAGATAAAAATATAACATGTGTTGCTTAAGTTTGTGTTAATAGCCTTGGTGCCAAACAAAATGGAAATGTGTACGTCCATTTATAGAAGCACGTATTAAACTTTTGTTCACAGTATTAATTATTTAAACCTTTTACGGAATTAAATTATTTAAATCCCTTTCTGAAATTATCTTCATTATACTTATTGCTTTATCTTTGTTTGAAAACCTACTGTTCACTATTTTTTAGCTTGTTCTTGGAAAAATAAAAATTCAAATCTAATGATCCTTTTTTTATGCATTTCAGCTTCAGCTAACAATCCGTTGTACGATATGAAAAAGCGGTCTTCTATAGTAGGTCGACGAGAACTGTTTTACAGATTTGGCGACAAAGAGAAGGAAGCCATTGCCTGTTTCGATTTCTTGGAGAAAATCCCTTCCATCGAGACATTGAACAAGCTGACTTTCACATCAGTACCACCACCTGAGGAATCGCAGCCCGTCCCTCCATCTCATCTGAGCCTCTCGGGTCGCCAAATATCGTCCGTCAAAGAACGCATCTCCCTTCTGTCCCCCACCGTTGGCGACACTTCCAAAATGGCGGCCGCCAGTGATCATCCATCCAAGATGGCCGACCTCGCCAAGTCGCCATTCTCCAGTTACAGTGCACGCAAGCTGAGGTTGCCCAACCTGTGGAACAAACCTCTGAGCCACAACATGTCGTCTTCGACTCTCAATTCTCAGGATTGCGAACTTTTGGATCATATATCGCTCAGCGACTCCTGTGCTGAAAGTTATTCCTCGACGCCTGAGAGCTACGACGACGCGAGTTGAACATAGTATTCGAATCGGAATATATTTTTGTAAATCTTTCGTTGCTCCTTTATTTCGTACAGCAACATTTCAAACTTTCTGTATATTTAAGGACTCTTAGATGATTATATGTGTTTGGATTTGATGATGCAGTACCTTAACCCAGATATGAAAAGTCGTATTCTATTTCATGAAGATATTTGTTTTTAAAAAATACTAAAACTTTTTTTACTACTATTACTTACCAGCATCAGGAATCTGTTTTTTAAATACATGCATGGAGTTCTAAAGATAAAACAAGTTTCTTCTCAGTACCTTCAGACAGGTTGATACATTTATGTGAGCAATACACAGTAAAACCTATTTTTAAGCGGACCTATTTTGTGCGGTATACAAAAAAAATCCATCAAATGTATAGCATGAATAAAATTCATTGACAAATGTAATTCAAAAAGAAAGCAACAAACTCTGTCAAAATATATGCAAATTAAAAAAAATCAAACAGATGGCCTACCTGATATTATATCATATTATTACCACGTATGTTATTAGATGCGAGTTAATGCTACATTGTGAGGTTTCGATTTACATATTTTCTATGTGGGGCTTTTTTTTAATGTGGTCCTTATTTACCGCATAAATTTTTTTTAATCTGTTGCCAGCAGTATATTTTATAGCTACTTATGAAGCTTAAAGATATTTTTTTATGCAGTTCCTATTCCCGCTTAAAAAATAGGTTTGACTGTATTTCATTTTAGGATTTTTTTTTTTTTACATATGCTTCGTAAATTGAGAAGCATTTTGGCTTCTCATAACGTAAATTGAGAATCCAAATGAGTTTATTGCTCACACCGATTAAAACCAATGTTGTTGGGTTTTTTTTGTAACTTTTCATTACTTACTAAAAATATAATTAATATTATAATTTATTACAATATTATTTTGAAATTTCTTTATTTCCAAAAATATATTTATTGCACGCAAATATATTTTTGATTCTCGTGAGACAGATTCGACCTCCTAGTCAGAAATATTCAAAACTCCTCTAATAAAATAATTTTTTGAAAAGACCAGATTTTAAATCACTAAATTTCCTTGTTTATATATTCTGAGAATCAAGGCAAAGCAATCGAAAAATTATGAAATACATTCTGAAAAACCAATGAAATGAATATACAGTATAAGTTAAATATTTTAATGGCCATGTAGTATCAAAACGCACAAATAATTGATAAAACAACATGGCTGAAAATTTATTAAGCATTTCGTTGAATTTGTTTAAAAGAAATAAATTTAAATCTGATTTTTTAAAATGAAAGGCTTGCAAAATTGAAATATTATAAATATGAAACAAAAGCGTATGAAATACTGGATGCACTGTTCACATCTGGGCGATTGTTGAGAAAATAAATATAATTATTAGTCCGCATAACTGCATTTTTTTTTCCCTATTACATTCAAATATATAACACAATTTTTAAATATCTTTATTATTAAGCATCGTAGTAGTACCATCTATCGTCAGTTATTATTTTCAGCCTTTATTTACAAAAGAAATGTGCTCAATATTAATTCATTTGTATTCCATTTATGAATTCAAAAAAGAAACTAGAATAATACTTGTGCCTTTCGCATACTAATAAATGTTTTTTTCCAAGTATTCAACCTTTTTTAAACCAATCTTTAAAAGTACAATCCATCACCTATACAACTAGACCTAAAATTTACCTCGAAACCTTTTGATTCTTTATCTCTTGCGATTTGTATTTTATATATTGTATGAATTCTTTTGAAACATTTAAAAACGTTCTTAAAGTGTATATATACATTAAAAGTTTTAGAGTTATACAATGCATTTTTATATTGTTTCATTTTTTTTTAAATACAAGACTTAGGGAATGCCTAAACCGGACTTATTTGTGGATGTGTTCGATTTTCAGCGCTTTTCTATGTCCGCCTGGATCGCCAGATTTATGCCTCTCTCGAAATGTTGAGTAAACGTGTTTGGTGTTGTATCATTTCGTGTCCTTTCTCTTGTGAAGTGTGAATTCTGCGTCATGTGTTTTTAGGTGCATTATAAATGACGAGCAGATAAATCTTCAAAAGAACAGAACTGATAAAGAGAGCGTCTCTTATTTAACCTCTATGACGAGTCACTTTCTTTACAAGATAAATAGATTAGAAACATTTCTCTCTCCAACTATCGAAGCATTTTAATTCTTAATGTTCAGATTAAATTGTTATACAAGACTACTTTTTAGCATCGATGTACTGTGTCCTTTTTATTGTGAATGCATAGATTCCGAGTTTTAATGTTAGTTACGAGATAATTTCGCTTAAGAACAATTTAATTAAAAAAACACGAGTTTATTTACAATTATAATTATCTGTTTTCCCCTCCCCCATAAATTCTTGTTTTTTATTTGATTTTCTGTCTACTCGATTAATTTAGAGCATAATATTTTTCATTGAAAAAAATATAACTATAATTGTCCTAAATACCCTGCATGCAATTTATATTTAAAAAGTATTAATTTTTTTTTTTTTTTATATATAAACGCATACAATGTGAAACTATTAAATACCTATAACTCTTACAATTAAAGCTGCTTTTGAATACTGAAAATCAAAAATTCAAAATCAAAAATTAAAATTCCTAGCTTTTTACAAAAACTGTCCGAATTTTTCTCTTGATTTTCTTGTATCGGAAAATCGCTTGGATTCGCTTTTATGAAAATTCAATTGCTTTTAATGAAATTGTTTGGAATTAATAATGCCTCAAAATCACTTTTGGCGCACATTAAAAATTTATAAGATAATGATTTATATGAGGGTTGGAACAAAATGTTTTTTAAATATTTTAATTTTAAAACCTACCTCAATATCTTCCTTTATGCTTTATTTATATGGATCCCTTATTTTATGTACCATAAAGGAGATTTTAACACGTGTTTTTAAACTGAATCTTTGATGTTAATAGGATTTGTTTTCAGAATTGCGGTTTTAATTAATAATATTTTTTAGTTATCTAAGTATTAAAAAGACATAATTTCATCCTATTTTTTTTATTGCATATTGAAATTTCAAATGATTAATAATGCCAAATGAGCAATAGTCATCACACCTTCTGATGTGGAACCTTTTAAAGTATATACTAGGCTACATTAAATAACTACTTACGGTAAAAATTTAAAAACTAACTATTATTATTAACTAATTAAAACTAACTATTAATGCTAACAAAATGAGTAAACTATTATTAAAACTAACTACTACATGCCTCAAAATGAGTAAACATGAAGCTAAAACTCGAAATAAATTGATGATGAGTAACCATGGTTACTCCAGACAAAGACATAATCATCATGGAAGAAAAGTTGTCAGTACCTCAAAACGATTATTACTATTTGGAATAGTCATAACCGCTTGAAGCAATTGAGCCTTATCGTTACAAATTGGTATGATATCCCATGAACGCATTTTGAAGAGAAGTTCCATTCTCACCTTTCTCAAAGCCAGTGGTTGAATCTTCCGGCCTACAGATATATTGAATCCCGTCTTAAATAAGGGAACTCGAGACCCTGATATGTTAAACACCAAAAGCTCCAATCCTGATAATGAATTAAAACTAAATTTTTAATGTGCCAAAGATTTTTGAGGCGTTCTTTTTTTCTTTCATTTGTAGAAATCAATCCGCGGGTATTCTGCTCGACATTTCTATTGTCCAAACAGCGTCTGTATATAGTACATGTTCTTCACCAGTTCTGGGAAGCTGGTTCGAGTACCATGTTTGCTAGGGTGTTACGTTTTCTACGAGGTCTTTAAAAGGTTTTGTACAGAGGACTATTTTTAGAGCAGCTTTCCTGCTGTATATATATTAGGGAAATAATTTTCCTTTCCTTTTTTTTTGTCATGGATTATTCTTTCTTTCTTGTAAAACTTTGAAGTATTGTGCGTCATTTTTTGAAGCTGCCTGCAATTTTATTGGACGCGAAATGTGGTTTAATTATTTGTTTAATGTATTTATAATTCAAAAAAGTTTGTAAATTTTTTTATATGAGTCGTAACTTAAGTGCATTAACTGATATGTGTTTTTGTGATGAGTCATCTTTTAAGTTATTGCCGTCTACGTATATTGAATTGTTTATATTGTAATAAATTTACGTGTTTTTTTTTTGTAAAGAAAAAGAGATGAATTCTACCATTTGATATGCAAAATTGATCGATTCTTAAAATTAATTTAATACAAAATTGTACAAAATGACGCAACAAGTTTGTGTAGAAATGTTTTTTTTATTAGTAAAAAAAATTGGAAAAAATTATGTAAATTAATGGATGAAGTAGATGAAAAAAACTTTTATTTTAATGAATTGGTGTTTCTAAAAATACACATCTATGTCTTTGCTAATCAAGATTTTTTTTCCAACTGTATTTAATATTATGAAGTGTGTTAATTTATGGTGCTTGTAAAAAAATACTCGATTTATGTTCTGATCTCTGTATTGGTCAACTGTTATTCAATAAAGATGTGATTTAAAATACTTGTACTTTTTGTTGCAAAAATATTTGTATACATACATTATTTAAAAAAGAAAATAACGTCATATATTATTTAAAATGAAGATCATAATTGTTTTCTTTTAAAAAAAAAAGCCCTAAATGTTAATAAAATTTACAGATAATAAGAAATGCTACACATCATTGCTTTATTGGCCACATTTTTGACTTGATTAAGCCGTAAATAAGTAATTTCTCAAAAAACTTTCAAATTAGTGGAAGGATAGAAATGTCTCTAATCAAATAAAAAAAAGTCAACTTAATAATAATAATAAAATAAAAAATATATAAACCCTATTTTCTATTTACCCACACCACAAATGAAACAAATAAATGATAAACAACCTTTTTTTTTTCTGTAGCACTCACTATATATGATCAGTGAGTACTAGTATATGATTTGTAATCTTCACAACTCTACGAAGTGCATGAATTTTCTTCAATAAGCGTTAAAGTAAAATTAGATTCAATGCCCTACGAAAGATATTCGGTGGGCCTGAATGGCCTAGTGTTTGGCGCTTGGGACCACAGGTTTCGGTTTCGAGTCCCGGGTGGTGTCATGGATATTTGTAGTGATTCGGAATCCACTTTAAGCCATAGGTCCCGGTTTCATATGACTGTAAAAGCGTCATAGAAGCCAAGTCAGACTTTTAGCTACGGGTGCTCTATCAGAGGCCGCCCCTTTCCCGCCATCCATGAGCAGACTATCATGGGATGTTCATCCCGCACTGCAGGACACTGAGGATTAGTCACAACCACAGATATTCTGTGTTTATTAATACTATTTAAAACTATTAATGTTTATAAATACTTATTCTTAGCATGTTAAATCAAGAACCAAATCAATTATTTCAACCTAAAATATCCATTGCATGACAAGTTGAATTTCATATAACATAAATCCTTTGTGCAAAATTTCATATAAAATTCCATTTGTGCCTCTGTAATCTACTATGTAAATATTTATATAATATCTATTATATTACAATTCTTATTCCATCTATAATTCAATTCTGTTACATAAATTACTTTTAAATTGTCCATTATAAAATTTTATTTGAATTTCCATAATTCAAAACTACTATATATTAATAACTCAAATCTCCATCTAATCTAAATCTATTGAATCTCATAATTCAAATCTACAACAAATTGCATTTAGAATACTTTTATAAGACGATTCTATCTGAACCACTATGACTCAAATCTGCTATATGCTCAAACTTTTACATATTTGTTAAAGGACGATTCTATTCGAATCTTTATCATTCAAATTTACTTTGTAGAACTGAATCTGAAATATGCATTGAAGTTGCATCGAAAAAATATGCATTGAACTTGGTCTGCCCAGTCACCTTACTTTTATTGTTTTTCACAAAATGCATTTTTCCATCTATATTAAAATGGTTCCAAAATGCGTTAAGCCTTTTTATTGTATACCTTTAACCCCACATTCTTACAAAAACTGACCCATAGATTTAAAATGTGCTTCGTCCTCTATTGGCACCGAAACTCATAGAAAACACTTCAAAAGCCATTATGTGACAGCCTCCATGTTATTTATAGACCCATTTCCCACCGATGCTTTCGGCTGAGAACCCCATAAATTCTTACGAGTTTTCGATCATGTTTATTAGATTTACCGCTGATGCACCTCTTTGATGAGTGTATTAAGAACTCAGAAGGGAGGGAGGGATGGAGAAAACAAACAACATTTACCACCCTTCCTCACAAAATATGGGTTAGGGCGAGTTACCAGCGCAACAAACGGGCTGCTTTTGCGCTTGAAACAGAAACAAAGCATGGGAAACCGAACACGTGGCGGCGATTTTCAGAAAGAGCACTTCAAAAATGTTCTCCCACTTAAAACGTTTTACTGTCGGAATAGAAATTCGCGTGATCTACAGTACTTCCGTGTGTAACTCTCGCTCTGTACATTATTGCGTCTGTCTCGCCTTTATAGGATAAGGTATCTCTGTCAGAATGTGAACTGATCAGTTTCGATAATGCCATTCAGAAGACACAAGACTTCTGAATACTACGTCCATTAAGAAAGCTATGTGCTGTGAATCATTTTGGAAATTTTAAAGATTGCACGCTTTTGTTGCATAAAATAATGGCCATATTTCTTAACAAAAGGTAATATATATCGACATTAATTAACTTTAACATTATTTTGAAACAATAGCTGTTACAAGCATAGCAAGTCGTTAGTTTTGTCAAGCTTGCCTTTGTGTTCCAGCGTATAAATGCAAGCAGTGGCCTCTTGGATAGATCTTTGAATTTCTAAACTGGGAAAGCAGTTTTCGAAACCCACAAAAAGCGAAGACTAACAGAAAACTGCTGTCTCTGTTGGGATGGTACAATAAATCAGTTGTTCTGAAAGTTTCTCCTTTAGATTCGAGCACTAGGAGAGTTTGTTCAAAATTGCAGTGACAAAATATAGGTGAAGTGCAACAGTCCCTTGTCCACCCTGCAGTTGAATGACTCTGATTTTGCTACATATTTGCTTTTCTATTGTCGAATGATCACATAAACTGTCTGACATTCAAAACCAAAATGTTCAAAATTATAGTAGATAAGTAAAAAAAAAATGTAAAAGTTAAGAAAGAAACTGAAATCGTATACGAATTTCAACTTATCACATGTGAACATATTTCATCAACGGCTAATATTAAGTGATGGTTCCATTCATTTTCATAAACACTACATAACAATTCCTTAAACATTATTTTGAGAAAACTGAAGCAATTATCTGTTTACATTCTGAAAGACAGACAATTCAAAATAAAATACAGATGATTTACTTGATAATGGCAATTTTTAAGAATAATTTTAAGGAGTATTTTTTGGTATGAATAATAATTATTTTAATTCATTTATTTGATCTTGTATTTTTTGTTGTCTTCAAAATTATTTCATTTTTTAAAACAAAATATCTCTTTTTTCCCCCATTTGATCATGAATATATATAAATTATTCATTTAGTACTAAATAATTATGTGCATTCGTTTAATTTTCCTGAACAGTTTCAAAGTTTTGTATTATTATTTTCTTGCACAATAAATAATCAAAATATATATCAATCGATATATTAAATTTGACTACATGGAGAGAAATATTGGAAAGGGGTAAATTATTATTATAATTGCTGCGTATAATTATTAAAAAAATACTATTATAAAGGAGGAAGTAATCACTATTAAAAAGAGGAAGCTGCGAATTCAATTTATCTACATGTAAAGCATTCTAATATAAATTTCTAAACCACAAAAAAAGATATTTTTAATTAGGTTTAATATGGTAAAATAAAAAATCCCTTATAGATACTAAGTTTAAGAAAAAATTTTATTATGCAGAAGGCCTTTGGTATTCATTCTAATTAATCTCAAACATTTCACTGATGTGACTTAAATCAAAAATTACTTATTAAATAAAATCAACCCCAAAACTTTTCTTTTTGTTTACTGCATACTTCATGAATTATGTATTTGATAAAGTAAAACCATCATTAAATAAATTATAGATTACATACGACTGCCAGTCAAAGAGTTCCCGGAGTTTCGTTGTAACTCTTTATTACCACAATATAGGTACACATTTACTTGATCGCCTTCGAGGTAAGTTCCTTCAGACCACACGCACTTGCTCCATTGCTAGAAACAACAATAAAAGTCCTGTTGTAGTATCTTCCGAAGTCCAGCTTTCGTGCTGGTTTTGTTTTCTTCTACGGTGTCAAAACTGTTATCTTCGAGGCCCATTTTAAACTTGGGGAAGCGCCAGCTATCCGATGGTGCTCAAATACGGTGAAGAGAGAGGCTGGTGGATGAGTGGAATGTTCTTATTTGCGAGCTATGTTTGCACAACAATGGATGTCGTAATGGATTGTCGTGATGCAGTGACCGTCCTCTTTGTTATTTGGCGAAACGTTTTCTTCGGATTGCCTCTATCAGTCTTTTCAAAACTTGGATCCGTTATCAGTTTGTCCAACTGGTACAAATTAATGGTGCACCGCACCATTGTTGTTGGAAAACGCAGTGAGCATCACTTTTGTTTTGGATTTGACAAGCAATTTCTTTGCTTGAGGAGAGGACGTTGTGTGCCATTCTGATCAGTGCCAATTTGAATTTGTCTCCGTATAATATAATTTGTCTCTCTCATAAGAGCACACCCAGGTCTCGTCACCAGTAATGATTGCCTCAAAAAACGTCGGAAACTCAAGAATTAATGCAATTAAAGCAATTTCAACTAATTTAATTTAACTGCTGCCTTTTTTTAGATGTAGGAAGTGTTGTTTGAAAGTGAGGTTATAAGAGAAAGTGATGCCAAGAAGTGGAGTGCGCTGTTTCCATGGAATATTCAGGCTGTCAATCTGCAATTTTGAGTTGAAATTTGTTTTTTGCTTGAGAAACTTGCTGCTTCACATTTTTCGGATTGAAGGTTGAAATTCCGTGTTTCGCACCATTGAAAAGTTATTTGAAGATGGAATAGAACATTTGAGACTTCTGTCACTGCTAATTAAAAAACATGCCGTCTGCATACCAGTTGGAGAAGGAATGGTGTCTAAAATATTACGCATGTGGATAGTGAAATAGGAAATCATTTAGAAGTCTTGTTAAACTCCGCAAGTAGAAAATAATTAAATCGAAACGGAGTTTCTCCATTTTAAGCAAAAACTCCTGTTGTTTATTAAATTAAAAAACAATTTTTCAGTGGAACACTTTATACCTACATGCAAGATTATATATAGATTGTCATCTTTCCAGACAGAATCGTAGACCGTAGAAATATCTAATTCAAGGAAAATAAAATAATTTTTATCATTTTTGACTTCGGTGATTTTGTGATGAAGAAGTGACAACGAATGTATACAATGTTTTAAAGGAATAAAGCCAGAATGATACTGATTGAATTTGTCAGCAACAGGAAAATAGTTAAGTCTCTTAAGTATTATCAGTTCAAAAATTTTGCTTAAGACAGAAGATAAGTCTATCGGACTAGGCAATGGAAGTGCTTTGTTAGGCTTAAGAATTAGGAGGATTTGTGCGGTGAACCACTCTTGCCTGTGAGTCAAATATTATTAAAAATCTAAAGAAGCTTATGAAGATGATGATCTGGAAGAATTTTAATTAATTTAGCATCCATCACTGCCTGGGGAAGTATTAGGATCAGAGCCTACAGCATCTTGTAATTCACTGAAAATAATGGTGAAAAGAATCTGAAATACCAAATGAAATAAATATCTGGTCGGGGGATTTATTGGAATTGGATACCAAAAAAAGTGTCTTATTTAGATTTATTAAACTGTATCTGTGGGGACATAATTGGTGTTAGTACGAATTATTTTATTGCTAATGGGATGATTATTTTTGTTGGGAATAATTCAGATAATTTTATAAATTTTGCCATTATAAGCCGTAAAATCATAAATCGAATCCTAATGTTTATTTTCAGTCGTCAAACGTCGAAGTCCAACAGAATTTTTTTTTATTGAGATCCAAAGTCGGGAGAAAGATGAGCGTTCGCTTTATATAAAAGTCGTATTTCTTGTAGTAAAAGTTTATTGCACTGTGTATTCCACCAAGGAAGCGTTTTTTGATGAGAAATAATACGGTGTTTCATATTATTATGCAAAATATTGGACAGGAAAGACTGAAAATCAGAATGTGTGTGCGACGTTCGTTACGCTTCAATAAAAAGAAGGAAACTAGGCTATATAATATAACCTCTAGCCTCTCGGTGCCACAGGTTTCGGATTCGAATACCGGCGGTGCTCTGGATGTTTATAGTAGTTTGTAATCCACTTTAAACCATAGATCCCGGTCTAATGCTACTGTAGAGCTTTGGACGTAGGGCTGACAACCCTAATACTTAAAAAGAAAAAAACACCTCATGTTTCGGAATCTGCCAATAGGCTGATAGTCTTGCCCACCATGAGGCTGTTGCGCCAATGAAGAAGGCTGCATAATGGTTTTAAGATGAAAGGATAATTGAAACAATAAATGATCACTGTTAAATGTGTCTCTGTGAATGACGAAAGGTAATAAAGATATCAAGAATGTATGAAGAAGATGAAGTAATGTGAATTGGTCAGCTTTTGTTTAGAATGTTTAAATTATTATTTAGAATCAAAGTATCGGAACTCTTATTTGTGTATTTTGAAGCAAGAATGGAATGATGAGAATTGAAATCGTCACGAATGTCACAAGTGGAAAGAATTTGATGGTAAATTGCATCCAGCCAATTGATGGTGGATTGGCCTCTATAAAAATAAATATTGACTATGGTAAAAATATTATGTGGAAGATGAATTGTGATGGCCAGCATTTCGTTTTCAGAGTGGGGAAGATTAATGAGACTGGAAGTAGGGCAAGGTATAGTGGAATCGACAGCTATTAAAAGCCCTCCTCTTCGTGTATTATCAGATCGATAGGTTCTACAAATTAGTTTGTCGGGTAAGCGGAACTGATCTTCGGAAATAAGGAATGTTTCCTGTATTGCTGAAACTTAAACTGAAGAAAAAATCGAAATAAAGCAGATCTTTTGGATTGGATGGTACGAGTGTTCTATTGTAAAATGTTAAATGTGGGATGGCACATGAAAATAAAAGAGTCTAATTTACTAATTTAGTGCTCTGGACTGATTGTTATGTCATATGATTGGTAGGGAGAACTGGAAATTGAATACTAGAATCTGTTATATTTGCCATTGTTGAACTACCTTGATGCTCAATTATTTATCTTTAATATTTTTTCATCTTTAAATGTAGTTAAAGGAGGTATAATGGTGTGAGTAGATAATCTCTTTGTTGATTGGCTGATGGTGGAAAGATTGACGTTCGTATTCCTGTGAGAGTTTTAATGGATTCCTGAAAAGCTGAGGCTTGTAGTTGACAAACCTCTCTGATCATTTGTTAAGTTTCCAAGGCGTGTTGTCAGGGCCGGATTTTCCTATAGGTTAACTAGGCTTCAGCCTAGGGTTCAAGATTAAGAAGGGCCTACATTCAAATTGTTAGCAAAATTAGAATTGCACTATTCTAAAAACAATAAACACTGAATCGAAAATAAGGAGAAATTCTACACATATGACTAATAAACAAACATAAAAATATATTAGTTAAGATCAACGCGTTCGGCTCATTAGGTCTGTTCATTTGTATATATTAGATTGCACCAAAGTATAGTTCATATGTTCATTGCTTGCTATGGCATTTTTTATAAAGATTAGTACCCATCACAACGTGTTTCATTTAACACATTGATATATATCACAGTAATGATGTATTTTATTATCTTCTCATGTAATTTACAAACTTAAAAATGGGAGGTGAAATGGCCTCATAAGTGGAATAGCCTAGGGCCTCTTTTCATCTAAATCCGGCCATGCGTGTTGTTTGAACAATTCAGTTATTCCCAATTTTGTAATACAAGCGGTAGAAAAAGTAGTGCCAGATGTAGTTTCGATGAAAAAAGAAACATCCTTGGGATTACGATAAAGTTTAGGTGGCTACACACATCTATGAAGCAATAGTTGAGTGTTTTGAATTTTTATAAAATTTCCGTTTTTGGTTCAGCGCATTGTTTACCGTGACCCTATATTTCTTACTGTAATTAGAGCGTTTCGGAACTTGGAACTGACCATGAATATGTAAGATGCTGAGCTCTGCAGATTTCACAGCAACTGAATTTTTACAATTATTAGAGCGATGTGCAAAAGAGAAACAGCGCCATTGACGGAGTGTATCAAAAAGCTGTGCAAGAAAACTACTGTGCAGTAGAAATAAAATTATTTTTCTGATGTTGGAATGCTTGTGAGAGCCTTTATATTTGCCAATTCATGGACATAGTCAAAATATGTGTAATTTACCTTGTCTATCATATAATTGATGTATTTTAAAATAATCATTTTAGACGAAATGTCTTTCAGCACTTTAGGATAGGCTTTATGAATCGTGGCATTGGGAACCTCGAAAGCTATAGAAAAAGGAACTTAAGCCATGTTGTAATGGGATCTATAGATGTGTTACAATATCTCGGTTGACTTTGAAATGAAAATCCTCAACAGACCGCGCTCCATGAAATTGGAGTTTAAAGAGATATCCACCATAATGAGTGTCAAATACACCAGCTCAAAGTGCAGAACCTCCTTGGTCTGCATTGTACATCAAGCCAAAACAGATAATTTGTAACAAGTGTAAAAAATATATAAATATATATATGGCATACCTAAAATAGAGACTAAATCTAAAGAAAAACTATAGAAAAAAAATATTACACGAAAAATTAACAAATGGATAAGCCGATAAATTACGCAGGCTAATGTTTACCGAAAAGTACCCTCACATCAACCTCTGCACAACTCACTCTTGAAATAAAAGCTGCACAATTTAATAAGTAATGTAATTAACGCAGAAAAATATACTATCAGTTCTGATTGTTGGCCATTGCATGTAATGGCATTTGAGAAACAAAATGTAAAATGACAACAGTAGAGTTATTCCCACCCGAGTGCACAGTATTTTTTTAAAAATAACTCTGAGTTGTGTAAATAAAGTCCATTTTGAGAGTATTATTTTGTTTTCAGAACGTGTTTCTCTATTGAGTGATATTTCAAAACCTATCGGGCCGAAGCCCCGACTTACAGGTTCATTGCCTTCATTATGTATAGTAATTGATTCTCTAACAGGTTTTAATTTTTTTCTATTGAAGCAATTTTAATTTAAGCAGCTTCAATTTAAATAAACAAATCTTACACTCTATAAGCCAGTGCCCCTAAAGAGGTTAAAGTGTTGTCCTAATTTAGTACTTTAAATGATTGTTGTCTTTCTCTCTATGAGTGCAATGTCCGGTTTAACTGTACACGTGGTACAATTTGAGAATTGCGACACATTGCCTTTATTCGGTAATTGTCTCGAGTTCACATTTACTTCGCGCAATTTTCCTATTAAACACTGAACAATCCGAAAAAAAAATTTTTTTACTGTCACTTTTCACCCATTGAAAGACAACGGATTCCTTTCATCTCCAACAAAAATTGATTCAATTTAATTGATTAATTGAAAACTGTCATTCTTATCTCAGAATTGCATTATTTTTAATATTGCAATAATAACATTATTAAAAAAAAAAGCATTTAAAAGATGGTTCGAGTTGTTTCGGGGAAAATCTGTACTAAATTATGAAATGCAATATGAAATAATCTACAGTATGATTTAAAAGTCGGCATACCTATGAAATTATAAATCATAATCAAGCTGAACATCCTCATGGTGGGCCATCTATTGGCAGATTTCGAGACAGGAGATGTTTTCTTTTTACAGGATAGGGTTGTCAGTCCTACGTTCCACATTCTTAAAGTCATAGTCGACCGGGACCTACGGTTTAAGGTGGACTCCAAACCACTACAAGCATCCATGCCAGCGCCGACGGGACTCGAACCCGAAATCTGTTGCAAAAAACGCTAGGGCGCTAATCAATCGGTCATCAGGCCCTGAACTTAAAAATAATTTTTACTAATTGGAAACTTGTTATATATAGTTATATAGTGAATATATATATTATATATATTATAGTTATACAAGTGAAGATAGTTCATTTCATGTTCTACGAATAAACCACAGTAGTATTCTTCAATAGTGAATCGTTTTCCTCTTTACATAAATTAACGAGGCGAAATATTTTCTCCCAATAATGTGACATCTTAAAACTTGTTTGATTTCAATTCCTCCATAATTTTCATTTTTACACATGAAATTCCAGCTGTTTTTTCACTACTTGCTGGTTACACATAGCGAATCAGTATCGTCTATGTTGTCTTTCGGAGGGTACATTAAGATCTCCGAAACCATGTCACCTAACTTAATCCGGGGGAGCCTCTTCACATGGCGATAACAAGGACGTGTCATGAACGGAGTCCGGCACGTTTCCGAGGTCGGGGCTTAGCTAGCTAGTTGTTTACTCCCCTGGGTTGGCTTTACGTGTGCAGTGTACTGGAACATAAATACACAGGCCTCTCCAGGGAGCTGGTGTCCATTACAGCACCCGTTCCTCGAGATTTATTAATTAAATTTCGAATCGTCATCTGGATCGGTTCTTCTCTCATAGTGAATTTCTTCCCAAACTTTATATGCACAGCAGAGTCAGATTAGATTTTTAAATACTGTTCGACGATGAAGCTTAATTTTCTCCAATGACGCCGATAAAACGGGAAAATTGTGTGAGTGACTATCTGTAGATCATGAATTTAATTGTACTAGGACTGGCTGATAAGTTTCCTGCCTGACCTCGAGGTGGTAGCAGAAAATTAAAATCTCACTGTCAATCTATAATGCTATCCTTTACTAGCTCATATATAAAATGTCAGGACAATCACTCAGATAGTATACATTTGACAATATCTTAAGCCAGACGTATAGAAATATTTTCATCAAAATTGAGAAATTGGAAAAACGAGCTATTATAAAATACTTCCATTTGAAAGGTTTGAAATCATTTTTGATCAAACAAGAAACGAACTCGACACTAAAAGACTCTTCTCCATTATATTCACGATAAAACCGTGAGTATCTGAATTTAAAGATCATACGGGCAATTAAATCGAGCCTCAAAAACCCGTTGAAAGGATGACTCCCGAAATTATAGAAAAGATCCATAAAATAGTGCTAAAAGACCATAAATCTAAATCGAGCTGAAATTGTCAATACATCAAAAGAACGTGTATGTAAAATTTTACATGACATTTTGGGCATGCAAAAGCTCTGTGCATGGTAAGTGCCGCATTTGAAGAAGTTCTACTAGAAAATTATTTTAATTGAGAATATAACACAAGAGGAAACCCGGTGAATTTTTGTGTCAATTCATAACTATGAATCAGACTGGAATCCACCACTGTATACCTGAAAGTAAACAGCAGCCAAAACAATGGACAGAGGCTAATGTACCTAATTTTTGTTATTTTTCATTTTATAATTTTATTAAATAAATAATTCTTTTTTAAAAAAGGGGCATTTAATTATCTATTTTGCTTATTAACTCAAAGGGCATGAGACCACCGCTATGTTTCAACATTTTACAATGAAGGAGCTAGTGGCCGCTACGCGGCCAAGGATCTCCGTAATAATCTACAATAAGGCTAATGTACCTACCAACAGCCGATACAGTTAAGGTGTCTGCTTTCTGGGATATAAAAGAAAATTACCTTGAAAAAGATAATCATCAGTGATGAATATTACGCAAATTTATTGCTGCGTTTGAAAGACGAGGGTAAGATAAAGCGACCATATTTAGTGAAAAATAATATTGTTTCACTACGGCAATGCTCCAGTACATTCGCCAGTCGCCAGGCTTACAAATCAACGAACTAAAATTCGAATTGCTTGCTTATTCGCTAGATTTACCACCTAGCGACTAAAAAATGGTTTGGTGGACAAAAATTTTCAAGCGACGAGAAGGTTATGGATGTTGTTTTGAGGTGCTCGGCGATTCGTTTTATGAAAAGGGCATTATTAAGTTACAGCACCGATAGGTAAAGTGTGTTAATCTTTGTGGGAATTATATTGAAAAATAGCATTAATGGGTATATCGACTTTTGGATTTTAAATATGAAAACGATTTCCACTTAAAAAAGAACCACCTATTACAATTCCATATTATAAACTAAATAATTATGGAAATTATTCTTTTTTATATTGTTCTTTAACAACAGCTATCTCAAGTAGTCGATCTTAAATTGCACTATTAAAATATCAAATTTTAAAACTTGTTACCATTTAGAATCATGAATAATATTTGATAGAAATATACTGATTTAAATTAGACTTCTGATTTGAATTTAATAATTCAAATTTCTTCACAGGAAGTTAATCGCCAACTGTCTATTAGAGTTGCCATATTCGGTGGCGGATTTGTAGCTTATTACAAAATAATAGTGGCAGTATTTATTAAATCACATTTAAAAGCACCGCTTATTGATCAAATGTATGTATTTTCATTCCTGTTATTTAAATTTCATATTAAAATATGTATACCGACAAAAATAAAATTCAATCAATCTTATGTGTGCCGAATTAGAAATCACATAAATAAAAACAAACAAAATAACTGTTAATTTTAAATATAAAACGTGGTCAAATTAAGTTAATAGTACCACTAAAATTACCTGCAAATATGCTTATTTTTAATTAATTAATTTGTTTTACAATTATTTATTGTATTTATATTATTATAAACTTATTCTACAAAACTAAGGTAGGGCTTAAGAATATCACCAAAAAAGCTACTTTGGCGACAAGTTGGCGAAGTGTTTAGCAATAAAGGTAACAGTTATTCTTCGGTATTTTAATAAAAATTAATAACAGAAAATAAAAATAAAAATAATTTTTCATAAAATTTACGAATTTTTTATTTTGGAAGAAAAAATTTATGTTGTACAAATGTAATTTTTTTTTTTATAATTCTTATTTGAGTTTTAGACATTCTTTTTAATTTCTTTAGATATAACCTTCTGCCTTTAATTTCAACATTAAAAAATATTGCAAGAATATGTAATATTTTTTCTGTATTTACTCTTATCCATAAGAATAAAAGATAAACTAATATTTCAACGAAATAAATGTTTAATTATTCTTAATAATTATACATATATTATTTATAATGAATTATAAGTGATGCTTTTATGCATTATAAATTCGAAATATACGACTTATTTTTTTAAAATTATTTCAAAAACAATTCAGAAAATTGTTCTTTTAAGTAAATTGTATAAAATTTCGTAGTGCAAGATTAATTAATTTTAAAACATTTTAATTTATAGTTTGTATCATCTTTCCTTCACTGTCTGTTAAACATGATATGCAGATTTTTGTACCAGATGGTTTGTAGTTGAAGGTATCCGTGTTAGCAGACATTACTTGGTTTTTCCTTTTTCGTGTCAGACAGACAGACGGGAGACATGTTTTCCCCGGAAAAATCTCTGGCAAAGACACACCTCCGCCTAAATTATTCGAATTATCGATTTCGTATTCGAGATCAGGTCTTGTTATACTTAAAAAAAAATAACTGTTTTCAGAGATTAAAGGAATACAGGAGAAATAAATTTTCCAGTTTTATTGTTAAATAGAAAACTGATTTAATGCATAAATTTTTAAATAATTTTTTTAGGTAGTTAGTTTTTTGGTTAATAACAAACATATTATTAACTATAAATAATATTCAGTTCCAATATCAACAATTTATAATGGAGTTACTATGGATTTTTTATCTATTGATATATTTATTTAATCTAAATTAGTATTAAAGTACTAATTATAAATAATATTCGGTTAATACAATATTAATTATAAATAATATTCGCGTCCAGTATCAACTATTTATAATGGAGTTATTCATTTTTTTTCTATTGATTTATTATCTAAATTAGTATTAAAGTACTAATTATAAATAATATTCTCTTCCAATATCTACTATTTATAATGGAGTTATTATGCAATTTTTTTACTGATTTATTTATTATCTAAATCAGTATTAAAGTATTAATTATAAATAATATTCAGTTAATACAATATTAATTATAAATATTATAATTAAAATTGTATTAACCTAATATTATTTGGGAATTAGTATAGGAATCATTAATTAATATTAATTATAAATAATATTCAGTTAATACAATATTAATTATAAATATTATAATTAAAATTGTATTAACCTAATATTATTTGAATTAGTATAGGAATCATTAATTAATATTAATTATAAATAATATTCAGTTAATACAATATTAATTATAAATATTATAATTAAAATTGTATTAACCTAATATTATTTGAATTAGTATAGGAATCATTACTTAATATTAATTATAAATAAATAATTAATATTGTATTTACCCAATATTATTTAGAATCATAGTATAGGAATCATATTAATTAGTATTAATTATAAATAATATTCGCTTCCAATCTCAACAATTTATAATGGAGTTACTGTGGATTTTTTATCTATTGGTTTTTTTATTATCTAAATTAGTATTAAAGTAATTGCAGTTTTAAACTTCTTACAATAAAGTTAAAATTAATAAATTGCATTTTTCAATTATTTATTAGTATAATTTTACAATCTGAATTAAAATATATTTCTATTATTATAATTGATAGTTATGAATAATAATTTTGTGAATGAATAAAATGTTATTTAAATTTATTACAATTTATCAGCATGAATATATTTCTATTATTATAATTGATAATTAAGAATAATAATTTTGGGAATGAATAAAATGATATTTAAATTTATAACCATTTACCAGCAAGAATACTACTGTATCTAAAAATTAAGACCAATTTTAAATTTTAAATTCCCTGGGATTATTGAATTCCATTTTTTTTTTTTTTTTTTTCTTTTTTAGGTTGCTGGCACTGTCCTTGACATCTGTGTGAAATTTGACGTCAAAATATTCATTAGCGTTTGAGTTACGCTTGTCTTTGTGAGACGCTAAAAGTGATTTCGGCGATTTTTGAAATGTCTGAATTAATTGAGCAAAGAACTTGCATTTAATTTTGTTTGCGGAAACGTATAGAATGTTGCAAAAGGCATTCGGTGAGCATTCTTATATCGGAAAGAAATGTTTACAAGTGGTATAAACAATTCAAAGCAAGAGAACGCGATGAAGACGAAGAGTCCTCTGGTCGACCCTCCACCTCAACCGACGAAGCTCACGTCCAAATAATTCAAGATTTGCTGCTTGTCCGTCGATTACAATTAGAGACCTTGATGATGTTGGAATTCCAAAAGAATCTGTCAATTCCATTTCGGCTTTCAAACGCGTCAAATCTCGATTGGTAACACTGAATGCGCACTCACACTGTAAACACTGAATGCGCCAGTTCACACTGTACTGATTTTTCGTGACTTTTTCGCCAAAAATGAAACCCATACCATTCCACAACCACCGTATTCACACTTTACGACTTCTGGCTATTCCCTAAACTGAAAAAACCACTCCAGGGACACCGGTTTGAGTCGATTGAAGAGATTCAACGTAAATCGCCGCGCACTTTGAAGGCCATCCCTGTCCATGACTTTTTAGCATGCGTTGAGGATTAGAAAAAAGTTGGCATTGTGTTGAAAGGGATTACTTTGAAGGCGATGAAAAAAATTTGGAAGAATAAATAAAGAGTTTTTGAAAAAAAAATAATTGGTCTTACTTTTGGGGCACAATAGTATTACTGATTACTTATCAGCATGAATATATTTCTGTTATTTAATATTATTATTTTTGTTATTAATGATAAATTTCATAAACAAAAATACATCGATCAATTATAATATTTAATGTAGTTCGAAGAAATTTTGCTCTTAATTATATACTTTCTAATAAATGATTCGTTTAAGTGAGTTAATACATTTAATTACTATATTTTTAAAGAAAGATTTTTATTTAGAAAGTTGTGTATTCTATCATCTGCTGTAGAAAGTCACGCAAATTCACCGTCAACCATTAATTCAAAATATTAAAATTTCGTTTATGCACCTGCCTTCAGGTAAACATAAAACTAAAATAAAACTAATTTGCTAAAAGAATAATGATTAAAAGAGCACATTTTTATGCAAATCATTGCTCTTAGTAATAAAGTAATTCTAAGATATTATATTTGCTCCCAGCTCCAGACAAATTATTATTAAAATTTTCCAACAAAATTTTAAATAGATAATTCGAAATGAGAAATTGATTGCTTATGTTGGAAAACTCATTATATCAAGCATTACCATTTTTTTTAAAAAAAAAAAGAAGATTGATTCAACTAAAACACTTGTATACTTAATTATCTCATTTTTAGAAAATCATTAAATCGTTTAAAATTAGAACAATGATTATTCTGAGACAAATTTTTTTCCGTTCCTTTTTTGATTATAAAAGCTACTGTAATTATTCGTCTAGAAATGAATAACAAATAAATCGTGTTTATAATTTAAAATTCAATTAGTCAGTTTATTTATTTAGCTTTTAAGTAGAAAAAATTCTTAATTCATCAAATTATGCATAAAAATAGATTATGCATAAAAATAAAATTAGCTCCATGTTCAATAGCGAACTTGCGTAATTGGCTGAAGTTGGCTATAGTTTGATTTCAGCTTGTGGCGTGCGTTGCAGTCGTTGCTTTCAAACATACATAGATTAGGTGGAAAATGTGACTGACATTGATTTGAACTTTCCGATGGGATTTTCTGAGTCATATCTTATAGGATACTCGCCATATATATCATCGGAATAGGCATGAGAGTTTTCAGTTCGGCTTGACTTATTGGGTTTCGAACCCGGATCCTCTAGTTTAAAAACCCTCTGAGCTTTGTTCCGAGTAGAATCTACAATAATTATTATGCAATAAACTTCGTCGTTAGCGTTTATTTTTCAACCTATGTTAATTCATCGTTCAATAATTATTATTTATGAATAATCTTATTTAATTACATCAATAAATTTTTTTTAACAAAATTAATTATGCCTATCAATAATAATTATTTACACCACATTTTTAAGCCCATGTTTACAGTTCACATTTAAAATGTTTCTCTCATGTATAATTATCGCATGAAATAAAATTAAATTGTCTTAAAATGTTTTACTCAATATAATCTTATAGTTTAATAAATCGGTTTTTTTTTAAGTATTTTATATTTTTTTTCTTATGTTCAGTATAATATTAATTACATTTCATATATTATTAGAATAAAATAACACAAAGTTATCTGAGTATAATTATTCAATATTTCGAAATACTTTGTAAATTTTTTAATTTTGAAAAAAAAAAATGGAATAAATATAATATTATTCAATGCTCGTTGTTAGCATTTTATTTTAATTTATTAATAAAAAATAATAATTTTTGTCAACCTATTCTATTGATTAAAAACTTCAGTACGAAACAGATTGCCCTATTCCCATGAAACAATGTTTAACTAAAACTTAATAACCATAACAAGTAAACAGAAACGGCAATGTGTACGAAAAACAATTCTAAATACAACACGCATTGTTCAATTACAGTTGAATTCGACTTACCAATTCTGTTCTTTTCACTGCCCACTACAATTCTTGTTTGCGTTGCTAAGAGACTGCAAACATAATTAATTCACGAACTTAGAATAAAAACTAAAAGGCTTTCTTAAATCGCTGTGCACTAGAACTGTTCTAATATAGTTCCTTTGCCAAGACATGGAAGTCCCACACTATTTTGTTCTCTTCCTGTCGTTTATTCATATATGTATAATTACGGTCACAGGTAAGATTTTTCTTTAATTCTTAGAATTATTTGTATGTAGTTTTCTTAAAATATTTCTATCAGGAAATTTATATATTATATATATTATTTACTGTTAGAAAATTTTAATTTAAAAATAATAGATGATTAATAATAAATAATTGTTTATTCGTATTTCATTTTATCGTATTTTTCGTTTTATAGTATTATCGTTTTATTGTTTTTATTTTTCGTTTTATAGCATTATCGTTTGATCGCATTTTATCGATTTTATTCGTTCGTTCATATTTTTCTTTTTATCGTATTATCGTTTGATCGCATTTTATCGTTTTTATTCGTTCGTTCGTATATTTGCTTATTCGCTTATTCGTTTATTCATGTTCGTCATTTTTATTATTTGTAATCGTTTATTAAATTTGATTTATTGTAAAAGAAAATATTTCATTTCACAATATTATTCTAATTAATTAAGACATTAAACAAAAGATTATAATTCAGGGAATTTGAAGATTAAATTGGCAACATTGTTGGCGATGTCTGTCCGAGATCTGAGGCAAATGTATTACTATTTTCTTAACTTACCATTAAACCTTAGCGTGGAATTTTCTGATGACAAAAATTAATTTTAAAATGCAATAGAAGCCTTTGTTACAAGAATTCTAAAAGGCATAATTATGTTTAAAATAATTAATACAAATTATTAAAATTGGCTGTAATGTTGATAAATCACATGTTTCTTTTAGTTAACTAGTTAACATTTTTTCCTCTGTAATATCATACACTTGGCAATTTGTCGATTGTCTTTGTAGTAGATTCTATTAGGATGCAGCACAGACATCTATTAAATTACACCCTCAAAAGAAAAAAAGAGTGACTTACTTATCTGAAGATCTTTCTGAAAGTAATTGGCTCATACTTGAGAACAAAAATGACAGAGGAACTTTTTGCCAAAGAATAAAGCCATTACTCATTTTAAACGAAAACCCAGTTAAAGTTAAAGGAATCGAATTCTTAGCTTATTTTTGTCTCTAGACATCCATTTCCTGTTAATAAGCTAGTTGACAAAAAAACCACTGTTTATAAATAAATATGTTCTCTTTGCATATCTACTAAACTTAACACCAATCTATTGTCTGCTTGCTAGCAACTTGTTGTGTCAGGATGTAAGACCAATCTCTTTCTTGACATTAATTTATTATATTATAATATTAACACATACATACACATGGTACCCTGTGCCTCATCCACAATATCAATCCTATGTAATACTTAAAACCGTAAGTATATCTCATACGCTCCCTGACCGTCTACCTACTATACCTGACCGTCTTAAAAGCTCAGAAGCTCCTAAAGTTCTCTCCGTCGTCTCAAAATCTCACTGCATGTACTTACCACACTGGACCACACAGTTAAGGTCGCAGTTACTGGTCACAGTCGCGACCTCTCGCGGCTATATAATAATAGTGAAACCTTACAAATCTAATTTGAAGATTCTCTGTTTAAATGAAATAAAATCATTTACAGGTAAATGCCCGGATAAGCTACCTCTGGAAATCGATGGGCGATGTTACAGACTGCAAACTGATATCGCCCAGTACTCCCAGGCGGTTGACAATTGCAGAAACCTGGCAGAGAATTCGCATATCATTAGCTACATGTATGAAACGCCAGACAAGATCGCCAAAGAGATCAAAGATTTCATAGTATCCAAACTCGAAAAGGCCTACTTCTGGATCGGATTTAAGATGGATGACACAGCTATGAAAGATCTGGAAGACAGAGAGTAAGTAGATGTTATGGTATTTTAATAGTATGAAAATTCGTTCATCTGGAATATTTATTTTTATATGATAACTTTTTGAAATTCCTTTCTATCGTTTAGTTTCCACTTTACGTGAAACTCGTGTATTGTAATGAATTAATTGTGTGTGTCAGGGCCGGATTTAGATGAAAAGAGGCCCTAGGCTATTCCACTTATGAGGCCCTTTCACCTCCCATTTTTAAGCTTGTAAATTACATAAGAGATAATAAAATACATCATTACTGTGATATATATCAATATTGTGACAAAAAAATTTTCAATAGTCTATAAACACTTCACTAAAGTATTGAACCTACTGAACTCAAACGGCGAGAATCAAATGATCGTGTACGCAATCCTAAAATAAGAATCTTTTCTAATAACATTAACACGTATTTCATATCATCGAAGTAATACGAATATAACCGAACGTCGGGCTATCAATAGGTCTGTTTGTTTGTCTGTTCCAATCTACACTAATATGCACTTTATTTATGCAAGAACAAACCAGAGCTTAGTAGCATAAGACACGTCAATATTTGCCATAGCAATCAGTGAACGTATGAACTATACTTTGGTGCAATCTAGTATATACAAACGAACAGACCCAATGAACCAAACGTGTTGATCTTAACCAATACATTTTTGTGTTCGTTTATGAGTCATATGTGTAGAATTTCTCCTTATTTTCGATTCAGTGTTTTAGTGTTTACTGTTTTTAGAATAGTGTAATTCTAATTTTGCTAGCAATTTGAATGTAGGCACCTCTTGATCTCGAGACCCTAGGCTGAAGCCTAGTTAGCCTATAGGAAAATCCGGCCCTGTGTGTGTTAATGTAAAAAGATATCTTAATGGATAAAGACTCTAAAATTGATGCTTTAATTTTAATGTAAAATAAGAAAAAGCTGGGTTTCTTTTCGGTTTTTATCTATTTTTGTAACCGTGATTCCTCCTACCTACTGCAAGAGCGTGGAGGAGAAATAGGTAATAGGCATCAAGACTCTCACCCGAGATGAAGTACAGCGTAACCGGCGATACCTCAGAGACGTTTTTTATTGTCAATTTACAATCTCTAATCCCGATAGGGATTATCTTTATTTACGGCTTAGAAGTGGAATCCTTCCTCGAATCTTTAATTAGATGCTTTTAAATATGTTAATTATTGTATGTGGTGTTTGTGCGCGTGTTAATAAAGCTATGCGTTCTCAAATCTCAACCCAACCACTTCCAATTACAATCTATCTGCACAAAAAGAAACCGACAGCACTACATTTTTAAGTAAAATTTTTTCTTTCTTATAAAAACCATTGGTCAGTATGTACGGCATTTCTAAAGATATCAAATAATCCATTTCTAGCTTATTATTACAAAGATACAAAAATTATCGTGTGACATAAATATAAATTTTTTATTTATCTTTGTGGCGCGATTTATGTTACATTGAATAGCATTACGATTTATTTCTATTATAAAAAAAATTGTCATTTCTGCTAGAAATTCATATTGAAATAGAAATCCATTCAACAATGTAGTTAAACTTTTAAATTAAATATTTTGACTTGCTTTTATTTCTTATCATTTACGACGAATGGTGAATTTTTCGACGATCGCCTTTTGTCTTTTTAGGTGGTCGTTTGATTTCGATGACACAAAAGTTGTCCAGAAGAAGTACGAAGTGTGGGCTGACCATCCGACCGAAAGCGCCCTCACCTGCGCCGTTATGAATGGTTCCCGAGATTTCGATGTGGTCGCCGTGGATTGCGGAGGTCCCAGGCTTCCTGTGGTGTGCATGAAGAAGAACGATCGTAAGTATGCCTTCCGTCTGCAATATTTATGGAAATATTTAACGCCTTGCATATCAGGATGGTTTAATGGTTAGCAGTTAGTCTTCTGAATCGAAGGGAATTTGTTTGGAACTCTTACATGAATTCTTTTTAATTACGTAGAGAACTAGGTCGGATTGACCATTTCTCTATGAGCAGCTCAAAGTGGGCTGCATCGATGAAAGCTGTTACTTATTTAGCACTAGTAAACACTGTTATTCATTTAGAAGTAGTAAACGCTGTTATTCATTTAGCACTAGTAAACGCTGTTATTCATTTAGCACTAGTAAAAGCTGTTACTCATTTAGCACTAGTAAACGCTGTTACTCATTTAGCATCCAGTGCACACGTGTAGCTTGAACATATGCTACGGACGCGAGTAACACTACCCCCACAACGCTCTACGATCATATTAGATTAGGACATGGGTTAAAGAGGATTCCAAACCACTACAAATATCCATGGCACCGCCGGGACTCGCACCCGAAACCTGTGGCACCGAGTGCTAGTCACTCGGCTATCAAGCTCCCACTTCTAAATGAATGAAAATGTATAAGTCATTGAAAAGTTCAGTTTTTAAGCCTGGTATGCGCACTCTAAATATGTATGCCAAGAAGTGCTTCCGTTGACTATGAAAGGATGGGTTAAAGTAAAAATTCATGAGACGGTATCCATTCAATTCCAAATTGAATAACAACACTGATAGAAACAAAATGCTGTAATTAGCATACAAAATGCTAATTGTCAATAATGCATGATGTTTACTTTAAAAATAAGCAATGCTATTTAGAAATTTATACAGTGGTACCTTGGAATTTCTCCTTAGTTGTTCTAGATCCTTGGATTTACCGAGCAAGACAAATACAAAAATGGATTTTTTTGCCTTATGGGAAAATGATTAATCGATTCCCATGAAAACAAATCATATTTTTAATGACACATTATAACATTGCTGGGGATGTATAAAATAATTTAAACGCCTTAACTAAAATACATAAATAAAAAAGCAGTTAAATGAAATCGCATACAGAAACGGAAATTTATCAAATTTAATTTTATCTTTTATGTCACCATTCTCTACTTGAACCTGGCTGAAGATCATAAGATTTTATGCTTTCTAAAAATCTGTCCAAAGAACTTTTCTTCTGATATCTCCTCAGGATATTTAAAAAATGTGACAATATTCGGCCATTCCAGACCATGCTATTATGGCTTGCTTGAACTTCATTAGATCCATTTGGCAAAGTACTTGGAGCACGCGAGTTGCATTCAGAACACATGTCATATACCAAACCAATTTTTTTTGCGTCCACGTAAGACGTTTACCAAGTTGGATTTATTCCAAAAAGGACATATACCAAGGAACCACTATATTTGCAGATCTAAATAAAAATTGCAGCTTCATATTAAATTAATAAGATACTTCTGATACTTTATCATTTAAAAAACTATGGGAATTAAATAAAAGAATAAAAAAAATTAAAGAATATAAAATAAATAAGTTCCCAAACTAACTCATCACAAACCATAAAAAACTCTTGTCAACAACACATGATGTTTACTTTCAAAATAAGCAATGCCATTTAGAAACCTATACAGCGGTACTTTGACATTCCTCCTTAGTCGTTCCATATCCATGGATTTACCAAGCAAGATCCATAAGCAACATGCTGGAATTAAAATAGAATGGCTGTTTTTTATTTGTATCCGTATTTACTGTATGTCGTTGTTTATTCAATTCCTACTATAAGTTCACACTCTCTCTATATATATCCTGTTCAAATTTTCAATCGTTCATAAAATACTTTTTATTCATCCACCCAAGTTCAAATACATTTCTTTGAACTTGTAGTGAAGGACACTTGATGTTAATACAGTTTTTTTCAAATATTAATTCGTTAATTAAATTTAATTAATTAATTGTAGTTTTTTTTATATTTAAGTTGCATGTATCTAATAATAGATGGCGCCAAATGTAAGAGGAAAATTTCAACTTTATTTGTAAAGGACTTTTCAGCAATATAGTGAAAAAAAAGTCGGAATTGACATTACAATTTTTTTTTATATTACTTGGTTTTTTTTCAAGCTTGCAAAGATGATCAAAAACCATACTTGAAATATGGAGACAACTGCTTGTTCGTCTTGTCGGGAGCCCTGGAGTACAACAAAATCGCTGGTGCCTGTAGTCCGGATACTCCAACTCCAGTCAAAGATAAAAAGATGAAGAAATACATAGTGAATGCCATACTGAATTCATTTTTGGGCGGAGCGGCTTTTGTCGGAGTCACGAAAATGGAGGGCTTCTATTTCTTTGGGTCAAGACTGGTACCAAATAACCTGTGGGCAGAAGGCGAACCAAACCAAGATCACGATTGCGCTGGTCTGTCTTTGCAGATGGATGGCACAGTAAAACTCAGAACTCTGAGTTGCAATGCGTATGCCTCTTCTTTATGCCACATAAAAGGTGAATAATACACTTCTTTGTTTCAGCATAATCTACAGTTTTAATTTTTGCAGATGAAACCTATGGCGAAACCTACAAATTATACGAACATTTTTATATTTTTCCATCTTATTCTCATTTGTCCTAATGAAAAAACAATGTCCATTTTTTTTTTTTTTTTTTTTTGTTTTTTTTTTGTTTTTTTTTGTTAGTTATTCTACATTATTAACAATTTTATTCTTTGCAAAGTTGACTTACTAGATTTGTTAATCGAAAATTAAAAAATAAATTTTAGTGTTCTAGTATATTTTATGACAAAAATAATCTTTTCTTCTCATTCTTGGCCCAAACTTATTTTTCTCATTCCTTCCGATGTATGATGATTAGAATAATCCTCAATTTTTTAGTCACTTACATTTATTTTGTATTCGTATTCGTCTAGTTTAATTCGTTCAAACTGTATAACTTCAAATATACTATTACATTCATTATATTTGAAATCAATAGTCTTCAAATTACATATTAAAGTTATTGTCGTTCAGAATCCTAATCAAAATCTAGGAATAATTAGAATAATTCTCAATTAAATATCACTTATATTTATTTTATATTCTCATGCACTTAGTTAGTTCATTCGTTTTTTTTCAATCAGGTGAAATCATTTAATTTCCAACTATAACTTTAAATAAATTTTTGCATTTATTATATTCAAAATTATTCCGATTGCACTTTAAAACTAGTGTTATTGAAGGGTTATCACATTTAGCGAGTTACCGCTCAGTTAAAGCCACAAAAAAAGTCTCCAAATCCCAAAGGCTCCTATTTTGCGATTTGGCCAATGTTTGTATCGCCACTTTTACTAATGTCACAGCTGGCTTGCATTTGCATAAGACATTTTAATAAATATTAGATTATTACTTTAAGTCAATTAATAAAATACTATTAAGTTACTGTGTTTAGTATTTTTCCTTCTGTAACTTGCCAATCATTAATATTTATTATTTAATGACAAATTTAGTTTTGATATTTCGAGTTCTATGTTTATATTAAAAACTGCAATTCACATTTTCTTCTTATATTATCTCTCAAGTCAATTAATCATCCTGGATTTTAATATTGCTGAATTTCTTTTGATATTCTATTTCTAAATGATAATATTACCTTATATAAATATTTATTATTATATTTTACTTTTTGTTTAGATACGGTAAGTTATTTTATTCAAAAATATTTTCAATAAATTATTTCGAATATTTTTTGCTCTAAAATGTTTTTATTTTGTAATTCACCATTTTTTGATTGAGTTTTATTTTTGCTTATTTATTGTTTATTTTGAGCACATATGTGATTGATTGGGCATGAGAACATTGCTTTTATATCTGAGTTCCGCTTTTATGTCTGAGTATAGCTGTCTGATTTTCTTCTATTTATTATTGCTGTCTGGATATTTACTCCTGTTTGTCTGAATCTGTTATTCACGTCTGAATGTTGCTTTTAGGGTGTGTAAAGAAATTGTAATAATGTTTCTGCATGAAATATGTATAAACAGTTGCAAATGAGCAAACAGTTGAGACGCAATGTAAGTACGAAGTGTGGTGATTGATAGTGATGAAAATTCGTTAGTGAAAACAAGAGGGTTGAGTGATTTGGGATGATTTGAGTGTGATGTTGTTGTGATGATAAAGTGCGTGATGAGATTGAAGTCGTGATTGCTTAAGTATACAAAAAAAGTGTTCAGTGGATAATGTATGCTTAAAATAAAGAGTTTTATGCAAAAACATAAAGTTCAGATTTATATTTGTAATGATAAATGTCTGAACACAATTCTTCAGTTCATATAGATGGAAAAAGTTAATGACTGTAATTCAATTTGTATATATTTAATCAATAATAAAGAATTTTCAATTATTATTTTTTTAATTTCTTGTTTTTTGCTATAAAAAAATAAATAAATGAATGTTAATTTGAAACTCTTTTTTGATGCAATTCAAAGCAAATTATTGTATTTTGTATTTTATTTTTTCTGTAAATAAAAAATATCGATATCATGTTGCCTATAGATTTTGAACTTCTTTCATCTAAATTCTACAATTACAAAAAAAAAAAAAAAAAAAAAAAAAAAAAAAAAAAAAAAAAAATTAGAGGAAAAGGTAAACATTACTTAGAAATAAGAAAGGTTTGAAATTAAAAAGAAATTCCTTTTTTAATAAAAAGTTAAATTTTTAAAATGCTGTCTCTCAATATTTCCATTAAAATCAGAACTTCAACAAACTGTAGGGAAAAATTAGATAAGGAATCGTTTTTCATAAGTTCAGCCCTTCAGTATCATGCATATCAAAATTAATAACAAATAATCTTTTATTTGCTATAAAAAATGTATTAAATGTTTGCTGCATTTCGAAGTGTTTCTTGAAATTACGGATAAACATTAATTAATTTTTTGCACTACAACAACATTCATAAAGAGAAAAAGTCAATCATGTAATGTAATATTTTCAAATATATATATTTCAATACGTTATTTACTTTTATAGTATCATATTATGAGAGAAAATATTCTTAAAAGAAAAACCTACAATAAAAATAAAAAGTAAATTTTAATAAAAATAAATTTTTACTTTTAAATATTAATGAGACAAAAATTAAGTACTTATTAATTCTTCCACATTAGAATTCAAAGCACATTTTAATCTATGAGTGGTATAACCAGATTTTGATGTACTGAATAATCTAATCTCTATGTATATAAAGAAAAGTATTTATCTGTACTTCCTAAAACTAAAAGGCCAAATTTTGTCCGAATTTATTTTTTTTACGAAGAAATACTTATTACTTATTTTTTAATCAAATAAATACTAATATTTAATAAAAAAATATTATTATAAACATTAATAAAAGAAATCATATATAAATAATAAAATACACACACATACACACACAACATTCCTTTTATATATAATAAAAAGTTTTATGGTTTTCAATTATTAAAAGAAAATTTTTTTTTATATTTCAGGCAGCGTATTTTAATTAATCTAAGGTTAATATTAATATATATACATTCTTTAAAGAAATTGAAATTGTTGCTATTAAATTTGAGTTTGATTTTAATAATTTACATTTTTATTAACATTGATATGAATATAAAGCATTATTTCAATCAGATAAACTATTAAGTTTGATTTCATATTTAAAAAAAATTGATTGTTATAGTATCAATTAGTTTTCGTGATAGAATAATTAAATAAATAAAAATTTACTTCTTTTTTTAAGCAAAAAATCAAATCTTTTTTTTTTATCCAAAAATTTATTTCCAGAAGATATTTCTATTTTAATTTAAAGTAAAAGAACTAATTTTATATTTCTTTTATACTTATATACGTTATTAATATATTCATAATTATTTTGTGTTTGTATATTTGCATACATAACTATGTTAAATACATAATTAACTGAAAGCAATAAAATTTACTGCTATTGGAGATTTTAGGCTTCTTTAGCCCTTAGCTGGTTATTAGTTTCTGTGTTCCTCCATAGATGGCAGCATGAACTATATAATTTTTTTTCCCACTTCATTTTAAAATAAATTGTTTTTTCATATATTTAAAATATAAATGTATTGTAATATCTATAATTTTGAGATCATGAAATATATTCAATAAAGTCAGTAATTTTTGATAATGAAAAAAACGAAAAAAAAATTTTAATTAACCCTATTCGAAATAAAGTTTTTTTTTATTATAATTTTGAATTTATTTAAAAACTTAATTGTCTTTAAAGAATACATTTTTTGAACTGATGGTTAATAAATATTTTTATGAAAATAAAGCAAATTTTTCATATCAATTTCTTTTTATTTTATTACATTTAATTTAACACAAAATAGTCATGTTATCTAAATAAATTGACCTGACTATAATAAATAAATTGACCTCGCTATTTATTACTTAAAATGTAAACATACAATTTCTAAAATGTCCGTTAATCATAATTAATTTGAAAAAATTTATTATTTAGATAATATTAATATTAAGTATAAATTACTTACATTTTCAAAATCAACATTTATATGATTTTAACAATGAAAAAGTTAAACTAAAAAATATATTTTGATTTAGTCATCACAATGCATTTGTTACTTTATCTTAGTATACATTATTTTTCGTATATTTCCATAAAATCAAAAAATTTACCATCATACATAGAAACTAAAAATTTCATTTTTGACGAATATCCGCAATACCTGTAGGACAGCAATACCTGTAGGAAATCGCAATTTTCAGAAACGAGGAGATTCGATAGCGATTATGACAGCATGTGTAAAGCATCTCGCATCGATCGTCATACTGCTTGGTAGAGGTGTTCTGGGTTTTCTCATATACGGTACGTAAATGTGATCTAGTTAACCTTTACCCTTAGTTACCCTTTAAGTCCTCCTAAAAGTTAATGCCCCCTCCTCTCAATGGTGGAATGTTCGTTGCATGTATAAAACTCATGTATGCATGAGTATGCATGTATTCGTTGCATGTCGATGTGTAGAAGAAAAAAATTAATTCAAACAGATTCTTCCGTATAAAAATGAAAAATGAATGTTTTTTATATTTTATTTTAAAATGAGCTAGAATGCTTTTTCTTACTAAGGTAGGCGGGTTAGAAACCCAACAAGCAAAGCCTAACCAAACACTCCTGTGTGTATTCCGAAGATGCGACAATAAATCCGTAGACCGGAAAGTCCGTCAATCATATTCGAAGAAGAAGACGTGGATTTTCTAAGTGTCGCCCTTAGAGAGCGCCTTTAAAATTGTGACGGCAAAATGCGGGTACAATATAGAACGTCACTTGTGGTGCATCTTGGGTAATGCTGAATCTGAAACATATTTTTTAGTGGCTAATTACCATAGGTTAAAATTGAGTGGCATTCAAAAACAATTACTTCTAAACATGCCTTTTAGCGTCGAACTATTTCATTTTTAATTTTATTTATTACTTTATTTATTTATTTCTACATTTTATCAGGTATTTATTTTATTTATCTTTGTATTAGTTTTAACTTCAGTTTGTTCTTCATCGTGTTATTACATAACATTTATATTTTCTTTTTCTTTTTAATTAAAAATTCTATATTTCAACAATCATCAATTTCTTAAAATCAATAATAAGCAAGAAAAGCAACATTTTTTAATTTTAATTTTAGTACAAACATAAATTTTAATTAGGGGTTTTTGGAAAAATGACACGAGAATTAATGTTCTTGGGTTACATAAAACAATTTAAGTGGCATCTAATTTAAAAAAAAATAACTAATTCACATTAATACATAATATATAAGGAATATACTGGAATTTATCAAGGTTTAAAAACAAGTTAATTATTAAACCTTTTACCACATAAAACGTGACATCTTATTCGGTACAGAATAATTTTAAAACCTACAGTTCAGGAAAAAATAATTTTAGAATAACAACATGTATAAAACATACGAACGCAAGGTGAAACTAGAAAAACTAGTATGTAATATCACGTCTAAATATCTAGTATTCTAAAAGAACTGCAAGAGCATTCTGGGTATCAAAACGATACAAATATTACTAATAATAATAAGTTACACAGAAAAATTTATCATAATCATATATTAAAATTAATATGATAATTTGTTAATGTAATTAAATACTTATATCTAATGATTTGTAGATAAAATGAAGTTTGTTAACTTCCCATTTCTCTCACCAGATGGCGGGACGATGTTTTGAGAGGCAAAAATATCTGATCTTGTAAATTTTGACCTTGAACTCCAGAACAAATTTTCAGGCCCACTAATTGCTCTGCAGAGATGGACATTTATGTTTTGGGAGGCACTGATTCTGAAAATTTTTAAGCTGGTACTTGTTACTAAGAGTTTTTAAGAGAGAGTAGTTTGACAAGAAATATCTTTGTTTAGAATTGAAACTGTTGAATTAATAGTTTGAAAAACAAACACTTTTTTTTAGAAGCATTATAAATTATAACTTTTTTTTTTAAATCGAAATAATCCTAGTAAATTTTAATATGTATGGATATATATAGAGAAAAATTCTTTTCAATAGTATAAAATAGAATTTTCTATAGAAATTCTTTTTCAATAAAATTAACAATTAATTACAAAATTTTTTTTGATATAAAAGAATTGTTTTATTTTAATAAATATATATTTCAGTCAAAATTTTATCCATTTGAATTGCATTTGTTTTTTTTTTTTTTTTGTTTTTTTGAAGATTTAACTAAATTCTTTTATATCAAAATAAAATTTTGCAATTAATTGTTAATTTTATTGAAAAAGACTTTCTATAGCTGCATTGTTCTCAAAATTGTTTTGAATGATTGCCAAAATTGCGCAAAAAAAAAAAAAAAAAAAAAAAGAAGAAGAAGAAGCTATAAGAAGTCGTTATATAATTATGTTTGATTCTATGATATATGTGTACAATATGTTTGATTCTATGACATATGTGTACAATATGTTTTATTTGAATTTCTTTATTCAAGCATCATTTCTATAAGTATATTTATTTTAAAAAACATCTAATTTATATTTAAATATAAATTAATTTGTTATACATATATTTAAAGTAAACACATATTGTAAAACAATTCAAACTACACAAATATAAAGCACTTACTTAGTAATTTGCTAAATTTTGGTAATGTATAAATCACCCATTATTCAGTGACTGCAGTGCATTCTAACAAATGATTCGAAACTAAACTTTCATGCTCGCTACCTGAACAGGTTACCCCGGGGTCAAGAATCGAAAGAGCTTTGAAAAAACTCGACAAAAACAGAATCAAAATCCTTCGGATGGGTATTGCGAATGGCACAATAAATCTGTAGGCCGGAATAACCTTCCGTGAGCTCGAGGAAGAAAGTGAGAGATTAACACATCAACCCTTGAAGGGAAGGGGGGTGATGGTTTGAGTGGCTAGCTCTCTGGGGCTCTGTATCATAGGTTTCGGGTTCGAGTCCCGGTGGTGCCATGGATGTTTGTAGTGGTTCGGAATCCACTTTAAACCGTAGGCCCCGGTCTAATAAGATCGTAGAGCGTTGTGGGGGCAGTGTTACTCCGAGTCCGTAGCTTATCTTCAAGTTACACGTGCCCTCTGGGTAGTGCTAAGTGAGTAACGTAGGTGCAGCCCTTATGGTATAAAAGATCACGGTCTAAGTATTTGCCAGCTGCATTAAAAAAAAAACCCTTGAAGGTGTTCGTTTCGAATTGGGATTGAACAATATGGTGCCCTCTGGATAATGCTGAATCTACTACATATCTGCCATTCTAATGGAGAATGATCTATAATCAAAAGGTTTGGCATTTGACAAGAACAGCAAATAAAACAATTTTTTAAAGTAAAATGTTTAGAGAGGTATTATTTATTTATTTCTCCCCCTCCTCAAAGATAAGAATCATACTAATAATATTAAAAACTATCAAATGCAGATTTAATAACACACATTGTAATTTGAAATCTTTGATTTTAACGATTTACTTATTTTGGTTATGATTATGTTCTTATAAAACATTAACATATATATATACATATAAAAAAAATGATTCCCAACACAATAAATAGAGCACTTGGATAGAATTCTTTGAGATAATGACTGATTCAAACATCTTCTCATTTTCTTATTGGAATACGTCTCGCATTGACTGCCATACAAAATTGCAAATTGTCGTCTCCATTTAACGGAGGAGGGGGAAAAGAAAGAGAGTCGATGTTGTTTTGTATGAATTGACTTTCATAAGCAGTTAAAGTATGCAGTAAATGACATAGTAGGAATTGATTTCTCATGTCAAAAATATTGTTCCTTTTTAGATACATAAAAAGTAAAAAGTAACGATAAACTGTTTAAATAAATTTGAAGATTGACTAATCTATTATTATTATTATTATTATTATTTTTTTTTTTGTTATGTTGGTGATTTGCTGTTTTTTTCCTCACAAGTTTTTTTTTTTTTAATTTGCAATTAAAATATACATAAAAGTTATCAATTTCATCTCATGTCAATCTCTATTATTAAAGCTAAGTATGCCACTAACAGCACCGATGTGCCATGAAAAAAGGACAATGCATTCCGGGATATTTGAATGTCGTAAAGGAGATACTAGGAAAATTCCCACCGGCAGAAAAACTCTTTCACATTCGTCAACAAGTCTTTTCTTAAAGCACTGGTCTCTTCTAAAAACAACTGTCTTGAATTTGTAATTAGAAGGAGAACATGTAAAACTTCCACCACACTGTCAAACTGATAGCGCAAGATCCTTACATACAACCGTCATCGAATCTCTTCGTTTTTTCAGTGAATACTGCCTTTTCTAGAACTTCTGGAAGATAACTGTTCCGTATTTGCGTGTAGAATTGGAGAAAAACAGAAATCTCCCACCAGGCAGTGTGACTGCAATGCGAGACTCGAGTCTCCTCACTTCTCTTTGCCCTAATTTAATCTCCTCGCTTCTCTCTGCGTTAGTCTTGGCTCCTCGTTTCTAATGCAACGATTACAAAGGACGCCTCCATATGATTCCTCATTACCACAGTATGTGATTTGGGCTCTCATTCACTGCATATACTAACTACGGATTTGCAAAGAAAAACTTCAATTAATTTTTTAATGGTGTAAGAGACTTTAAGAAATTTCTACATTTAAAAAAATAGGTATATGGAGGGATTGTCGAAAACAGTTTTTAACGCTTCTAAGTACATGTGAAGATGCAATGGTATACTGATTTGATTTTATAAAATATGTGCCCAGTGAAATCAAACAAATAGAATCTCTGTATAGTTTTAATAGTTTACCAATTCCATTGAGACTAAGCAGCAGGATATTTTTAGTACAGTTAAAAAAAAAAAATAAACCTAAGTTCTAAATATTCTAATTATGGTGTTCTTGGTGGTTAAGAAAAGCATTTAATGAGGTAAAAAAAAAAAAGGCTTTTGAATATTTTGAAACATTTTCCCCGAACTTCAAATGTCGTGAAACAGAATTTCAAGGTCTTTTTAGCAAATATGTCACAAAAATATATTTTATTTGACTTATACCTTGCAATTAAAGTTTTTCCACCTACAATATGTTGAAATTATTATATTTACTGTGGTTTATTAAATAAATATCTGAATCATCCAAAAATATAAAAAAGTAAACATGAGCGTTTTGTTTTCTTGCCTCTGCTTAAGAAAAACTGTATATTTTAATTTAACTCCATGACCAAAAAAATTGAATTATTTAAAATTTCGGCAAAATTTCGAAAACTAAATGATATAAAAGCATCGCCATATTTTAATAATATACATAATAAATATCGCTTTTTACATTTAAAATTTCTGTTTCATACACTTAAAACGTATCAAAATTCCTGTTTTTCACACTTAAAATATATCCAAACTTTCGTACACTTAAAATGTGTCCAAATTGTTTCATACACTTAAAATATATACAAATTTCTGTTTCATATGCTTAAAATATATTCAAATTTCTGTTTCATACATTTATTTATCCAAATTCCTGTTTCTTACACTAAAATATATCCAAATTTCCTTTTCTCTCTCACATAATAAAATGGGGGAAAATCTCTTTACAACATAATATACCTACAGCATGAATTGGGGAAATCCCTATGCTACACAGAACCCAATGAGAAATTCCGGAAAATACAGTCTCGTATGTGTATGTTTGTTTGTACATAATTGGGCCTGATTTTCACTTACATTTGCCACTGATAGACAATGAAGGGAGGATATTACGAGTGCATTTTCAGGGATAAGTGTTCCACATCTGAGTGTAGTTCAGAAAAAATTTCAAAATCTCCAACCAGACAGCCCTGTTGTGATACAAGACACATACACACTTTGTCACAATCACTACTAAGACTCCTCGTTTCTGAAAATAATGACTACAACGGATGTCCCCATCGAATGTTTTAATTTATTAGATGTTAATTTATATATATATATATATTCGTAAAAGCTTGATTATGTGGAAATATAAAAAATGTTGATACTAAATACTAAGATACTAAGAGGAAGTAGCAATTATGTTATGATACGAAAATCGAATATTTTATAACTCAACTTTTTCATGAACAAAAATGCCAGCTCGTGGGCCACTTATAATGTGCATTAGAACCCAGGTTCGAATTCACTAGCGGCGTGGACTGCAGTTCCCGATTTTTGAAATGAAAAGACTGAATGGAGATTGTGACAACGAGCGTATATACATCTCGCATCAAAAAAAAACTTAACATTTAAATTTAACCAACTATTTGGATGGGTCTGACTAGTCCGAGTGATCAGCGCTCTGGTGCTTGGTGTTACATGTTTCGGGTTCAAGTCCCGGCTGTGCCATGGTTAATAATTCACTTAATCCCCTTTAAGCCGTAGTCCCAGTTTAATATGACTATTGGGTGTGATGTTAACATCCCTGCCCTGTAAAAAGAAAACATCACCTGTCTCGAAATCTGCCAATAGGCAGACGGGTTAACCCACCATGGGGCTGTTGCGCCAATGAAGAAGAAAAACTATTTAGATATTGAATATAATATTTGTACCTATGAATTTAAATCTATAAAACAATCAATATTTATAATATTCATAAAATAATGTAGATATTATTTTTTGTTTTAAAATAAAATCTGGACTTTCAAAATTCGAAAAGAAAATTTTTCTTTCAAACATATGTGAACTAATTAATTTTCATTAAAATAAGTTTAAATTAATGAACTGAATACCTAGCAGGATAGACATTTGTTCAATTACTATAAAAATACACACTAACTTTTATTCTTTATGATTATAAATGCGAAACGAAAGAAGTCTTATTATTTTGGCTAATGGCGAAATTCATTAACTAAAAACAATGGCTTCATCTCAGAAGTAAACTATAAATTATTTATAGTTTAACATACTTTGTGGTTTCTTTTTTGATAGGTAGTTTCTATGATATTTGATAAAAGAAAAAACGGAGAAACTGGTTCGGAGAATCTGTTCTCGTTTCAGCTCTGAAACGGGAGTCATTGATCTGTTTTGATTCATTAAAAGATTATTCCCTTTTATTGGATTCCCCAAAAAGTTATTTTCAAACAGATAATCAATACCGTCTCTGGTTTCTTGGTGTCGGGGATACTTGACCCAAACCGCGTATTTCTGATATAGAAATTTTATTGCAAAATTAAAAAAAATAAAAAATTATTCCTCATACTGGGCATTTGATTTGTTTAGTTGTTAGTTTGTTTAGTTAGATGGGACATACCTGTAACAAATTTACCATTAACCAGGTTGTACCACTGGGTATCTGCTAAACTACTACTGTGCCCAAAAAGAAAGACCAATCATTCTTTTTTTTTTCAAAAACTCTTTGTTTATTCTTCCAAATTTATTTCATCGCCTTCAAAGTAATCCCATCCGGACACAATGCACATATTCCAAATTTTTTTCCAATCCTCATTGCCTACTAAAAAGCCATCGGCAGGGATGGTCTTCAATACGCGCGGCGATTTTAATTAAAAAAATAATAATAAATTAAATAAATTAAAATAATATGCTTTAAGGGGTTAACCTCAAATTTCTAATTGCATTCTTACAGAAACTCTAAAAGAGATATTAACCTAATTGAAACACCCGATATAATTTTTGAGTTAAAAATATAATAAATTAAAATAATATGCTTTAAGGGGTTAACCTCAAATTTCTAATTGCATTGTTACAGAAACTCTAAAAGAGATATTAACCTAATTGAAACACCCGATATAATTTTTGAGTTAAAAATATAATAAATTAAAATAATATGCTTTAAGGGGTTAAGCTCAAATTACATTGCTACAGAAACGCCAAAAGAGATATCAAGAGCACCCAATATTCTACTGTGCCCAAAAAGTAAGACCAATTTTTTTTTTTCTAAAACTCTTTATTTATTCTTCCAAATTTATTTCATCGCCTTCAAAGTAATCCCATCCGGACACAATGCACATATGCCAACTTTTTTTTTCCAATCCTCAATGCATGCTAAATAGCCATCGGCAGGGATGGTCTTCAAAGCGCGCGGCGATTCACGTTGAATCTCTTCAATCGACTCAAAACGGTGTCCTCGGGGTGATCTTTTGAATTTAAGGAATAGCCAGAAGTCGCACGGTGTGGATACGATGGTTGTGGAGCGATATGGGTTTCATTTTTGGCGAAAAAGTCACGAAGAATCAATGCAGCGTGAGCTGGCGTATTCAGTGTTTTCGGTAAAAATAGAGATTTGATGCGTTTGAGGCCCAAAATGGAATTGACCGTTCCTTTTGAAATTCCATCAGCAGCAGCAAGGTCTCTAATTGTAAATCGACGGTTTGCAAGCATCAAGTCTTTAATTTTTTGGACGTGAGTTTCGTCGGTTGATGTTGATGGTCGGCCAAAGGGCTCTTCGTTTTCAACGTGTTCGCTGCCTTCTTTGAACTGTTTATACTACTTCTAAACATTTCTTTCCGATATAGGAATTCTCACCGAATGCCTTCTGCAATATTCTATACGTTTCCACAAACAAAATTTAGTGCAAGTTCTTTGCTGAATTAATTCAGACATTTCAAAAATCGCCGGAATCAGTTTTAGTGTCTCACAGAGCCAAGCACTAATGAATATTTTAACGTCAAATTTCACTGGCACTATCCTTGACATCTGTATGTCAAGGACAGTGCCAGCAACCTGAAAAAAATTTAAATTCCATAAGCTTCGGGGATTTTAAATTGAAAATTGGTCTTACTTTTTGGGCACAGTAGTATCGGTTTTTATTTTTCAGATGCGACATACCTGTAACAAAATTAGCATTAACCAGGTTGTACCACTGGGTATCTGCTAAACTACAGACACAAAAGAAGAAGAGCCTTTTCTTTCCTAAAAGTATTCTTAAGAAATTATGTTTGTCTGTAAATACTTGTTTTCTTAAGTGTAAATAATCAATAAGACGTTCATGAAGAAGGCCAAAAAATTACATATACATTTTAAAATTCAAGAAATACATTAGATACATCGGGCCAGAATGGCCGAGTGGCTAGCGCTCTGGCGCTCGGTACCACAGGTTTCGGGTTCGAGTCCCGGCGGTGCCATTCTTATTTGTAGTGGTTCGGAATTCACTGTAACCGGAAGGTCCCGGTCCTGATAGGATCGTAGAGCGTTGCGGGGGCATTGTTACTCCGCGTCCGTGGCTTATCTTCAAGTTACACGCGCCCCCTGGGTAATGCAAAGTGAGTAACGTCTCTGCAGCGCTTGCCTTAAGGCATCCAAGACCAAGCTGTCTAAGTGTTTGCCATCTGCATTAGAAAGAAAAAAAAAACATTATATACATAGAAATCAGCTAATTATACATAAGATTCATGAGAGGAAAATTAGATACTCATTTTAAAAGTCAAAATATTAGATACATTATCTACACAGTAATATTACATACATTACAGAAATTAGATAATTATACATAATTAGATTCATGGAAGGAAAATTTAAAGAATAGATACGCGTTTTAAAAGTCAAAAAATTAGACACGTTATATATTCAGAAATTCGATAATTATATATTAGTTTGTGAGGAAAATCAAGAGATCAGATACACGTTGAAAGTCAAAAACTTAGATACATTATATACATATACTGGATAATTACACATAATTAAATTTATGTGAGGAAAATCAAGAAATTCAATTCACGTAAAATCAAGAAATTAGATACACGTTTTAAAAGTCAATACATTATACATAATTAAATTCATGTGAGGGAAACCAAGAAATTAGATACACGTTTTATTAAATAATTATGCATAATTAGATTGTGAGGAAAATCAAGAAATTAGATATACAGGGAAAAAAAGTAGATTAAAAATTAAAAAATTTGTTACCTGTGATGAAACTCACAAAATTAGATTAATAGGATGAAAATCAAAAAATTAGATTCACATGAAAAAAGCAAAAAGAAAATTAGCTACAAGTGAGGCAGATTAAAAAAAAATTAGATGCTACCATAAAAATTAAGAAATTATTTCAGCGTACTAAAAATCTAGAAATTAGATACAGCTGATGAAAATCTTTAAAGTTAGACACACATCCTTGAATTCAAGAAATTAACATATGCAATAAAAAACTAGAAATTTGATACAAACATCATGAAATACAACAAGTTAGATACCTGATGAAAATCAATTTGATTTCTTAACTTTCAACAGAAAATTAAGAAATCAAATACGTGTAATGAAAATCTCGAAATTTAGATACACTGCATGAAAATCAAGAAATTAGGTAAACTTAATAAAAAATCCAGAAAATCAATAAATTAGATGCGGCCATGAAAGCCAAGAAATTTATTAAACGCGCTAAAAATCTAAAAATTAGATACAGCTGATGAAAATTTCGAAATTTTAACACCCATCCTGAAAATCAAGAAATTAAGATTTATAATTAAAAAAAATCAAGAAATTTGATATAAACATCATGAAAATCAAAGAAGTTAGAAAAATTATGAAATTAAATAAACGTGAGGAAAATTAAAAAATAAGATACACTTGTTGAAAATCTCGAAATTTAAATACACATCATGAAAATCAAGAAATTTAGATACACATGATGAAAAAAAATCATAAAATTAAGTAAACATAATAAAAATCAAAAAATTAGGTAAACGTATTGAAAACCAGGCTACATAAATTCAATGAAAATCGGGAAATTAGATAAACATAATAAAAAAAAAATTTGATAAACGTGATGGAATTATCCATGCTATTAGTCTGACATACGTAACATTTGTTTCAAAGGTGCACTATAGATTTTTTAAAAAAATGGACAACTAATTCCATATTAAGAGACATTTTCAGAAAAACTAAAAATTGAATTAGTTCTTACAATAATTTAATTATGAGTAAAACAAAGGTTAAATGCGAATACATGGAACCAGCCAGGATTCGAATAGGGAATATCCTGATCCGTTGTCAGGCGCGTTATCCGTTGCCCCGCTGTCCCACGTAGGTTTGAATGTCTTAGGTACTTTCATTCTACATGGGTAAATTGCTCTTCATAAGTTAAAATAAAATCACTAATCCTGGCGATCCTAATCATGATGAGATAATAAACTTATCAAAAGATTTTATTGTCGTCGGTCCTTGATAAGTCTACAACGTTTAAATTAAATCTGATCGCTAAAAGTAGGGCAAAATCGAACCCAAAGAGTCAGTTACAAACATGCAAACAAACAAACATACAGGGGAAATTAATAAAAGCGTATTAAATCGGGTTAAATAGGGGTAAAAAAAAATAGAGAGATACTTCTTCTTTTCGCGCCAAATGCAAAAAAGCAGCGAAATCATTGGCAATCACAAAGTAACAAATCATGATGTTCGGCGTAATTCGGCGTAATTCATAATTCTTGGTGAGGTTGCGCACATATTGCCGGAATGACACTAATAGAAAAGCGCCAAAATATAAAACTATAGCCTCTTAGTTTAGCGCACATATCTTCCACTTAATGTATACGACAAAAAATTATTTTGTTTCATGATGCAAAATTATTATAAAATTTATTTATTTTCCTTAGAATTTGCCAATCCTTTTTATGTATTTTATAATGGTTTGCCATTTCGGCAAAAAAAAAAAAAAAAAAAAAAAAAAAAAAAAAATTCTTAGGTAATTTAAACAAGAAATTTAATAAATGACAATATACAACTGAAAAAATTATTTAATAAATCTCCCCTTTTTTAAAAAAAAATGGGGGTGTAACAAATGAATAGTAAATAATAAATAAATTGTAACAAATGAATTCTGTAGCAAATTAATTGGTTTTAAATTTAGCTTACGAAATGCACATTTCGAGCTCTGCATAGAAAAAAAAAGCAAATTCAGTTGACAGCATACAAAAAAAAAATCTTGTTGAAACCTTTGAATTGAACTGAATAATGAAAGGCACCAAAAAAATTCAGAGAAAAAACAAGAATAAAAAGGAACAAAATCTTCTCTGCAAATCTTCTTTATTCTTGAATTGCGTGCTTTTATATAACCTGGTGGGTTTCCCCCCCTTTTTTTTTTTTTTTTTAGTTGGTTTTATGAGTGCGCATTAAATTATATATTAGGCTAAATTATATAACTTAAATGCATGCCACGGCAAAAATCTATTCTAAATAAAATATATATACAACTAATAAATGTTTCAATTATTATTCTAAGAAAAATAATCAATTCATATAGATGGGATAAAAGATAAAGTGGCACACAGAAAAACAGCAATTATTCGAATAGCATCCTTGGAAAGGAACAGCATTATTATACAGCATTGTCAACAAAGCAGGTAAAACATTGTTTACACAGCAGGAACAACATTGTTTACAAAGCAGGAACAGCATTGTTTTCAAACCGAGAACATCATTCTTGAATTAGTAATCGGATTGCACAATGTCTTAATCCAGGTTGTGAGGTACTATGGGAAGCATGAGAGTGATGATACTTTGTTATATTATGTAGTAGTATGATGGGTAAAAATCTACACTTAAGGAAGAAAAGTCAACTTGAATCACACTCATTAATGATTATGGTGATGCTATCTATTACTGTGTCATCTGACTTTAGCACCCAAAAGAAGATGAAAATTTATTGGCGAGGAATCTTATCATTATCTATGACAGGGGTCTCCAAACTACGGCCTGCCAGTGTCATCAATCCGGCTCGCGACAGCGAATAGTTTATTGTTGCTGTAATAAATTGGATAAAAAAACACATTAAAACACTAGAAATTATAGATAATGGCAGAAAAATTAAAATGGTTTTGGCCTGTGGTACTTACTGGAGTAAACAGTATGGCCCTAAGGCTGGAAAGTTTGGAGACCCCTGATCTATGACAATGCATAGTGTCATATCACTAGAGCCTAAGAGCTAAGAGCAAATAGACTGATTGACACATCAAAAAAATATGCTTCCCTCAGGTCTCTTGACTGATATTCTCTAGCTTTTCGAGTGCAACAGTCATCCTAGCATCACTCCAGCTAGGTTTAGTTTTACGTCTGGCGTCAAAAGATTTTCAATTAAACAAATAGCGACCGCCTGCTCGGTCGTAACATGAGATAATGGAGATGTTTTTCGATGCCAAATTTGCAATATTTATTAATAAAAATATATTAATATACAACAACAAATTTTAGTTTTTCTAGAAAAGATTAAACAGTTTGTTTATAAATTTTAAAAAAAAATTTCATTTCATTTTATTAAATGTTTAACAAAAGTTATTAAACTCTAACAATATTACCTTAAAATATTAATTGTTTAATTTAACCTTTTTTGATTAATATTTAAATAATATGATATTTTTATGTACTTAAGAAATTCTAAATCATTGGGAGTTTTACTTTCAATAAGAAAAAACAAAACACATTTCCTTTATTTATTAGATAATCACAATAACCATATAAAAAGCAATATATAATAGCAATATATGTTTATATATATTATATACAATTGTTCAACAAAAAGTAAAATATCTTATTTAAAAACCTTTTCAAAATAGACAGTTTCACAGGCCCCTTATAAAAACTGCTTTCTAGATATTTGTCTCGTTTGTCTATGTGGTGATTCGGCCCTTCTTCCACAAAGCAGTTTTTATGAAGCCCTTTTTGCAAAGTTTTTACTGGAATTTCTTCTCTTCAACTTTGTGTTTAAACTAGAATAGATTGGCTATAAAATATAATTTTCCCTCTCCCAAAACTTTCATCTGCTTGTAAAATTCGGTTATCGGATCTTGAAACAAATCAGAATTTAAACTAATATTGCTATCCTTAGGACTGTAAATTATCCTTATTTCAGATATGGAACAGAAGCAAAAACACATTAAAATCCTTAAAAAAAAAAAAAAAAAAAAAAAAAAAAGATGGTAAAGTAAGAGGTCTATACTTTTTTTTTACCCATATATAATCAAAAAATGGAAAGAGACTAAGAAATTTATCTCCATATTGGATTCTTTTTTTATATCCATAAATTTTCTTTAAATGGTCTATTTATGAAGTCTTTCTGTTTTTTGCGTATTAACATGCCTGCGATTTAACGCTGTCATTGTCATTGCTGCGTGCCATTGACAAATATCAACCAAGTTTTGTTTCGGGAGGAAAATATTTAGCAAAAATGCTCGTTGCATGAAATGTTTGAAATCTAAAAATGTCCCAGTTGAAAATATTAATACAACAAATCAGCCACTTATATTAATAAGTTCTAAGATTATTACGATCCATCAATTGCTGGGATGGGTTTGGTTTGCTCTACAGTAATTTTATGCACACTTTAGGCTAATTAGACTTGGACCTACATTTTAACGTGGATTCCGAACCCCTCACAAACTCCATGCCACTGGCAGGATTCGAACCTGAAGCATCAAAGGCCAGAGCGCTAGCCAATTGGCCATCAGTACTAGGTTGGAGTAAACATTTAAGTACTAGTTTTTCTCATCTCTATTTAATTTAATTTCCTATTACAATAAAAATAATCACATTGCTTCAAACTAAGATGGCTCCAATATATTTGAGATCAGCAAACATAAAAAATGTAGTTTAGTCCATTTTCTTTCCTCCATTTGTCTTGAGCTAGCTTATTATTAAAGTTAAGAAAATGATATTTAGAAGAAGAAAAAATATCTAAAATATTTCAGGATTTCATTATTCATATCTCTTGGTAATAATTGTTTAGTATAAAAATTAAATTCGCTTACAAGAATACTGGTATTTCATTAAAACTGCTCTATTTAAAAACTAGTTAATAGACAACTTCAAAAAATGAAAATAATTTTTAAAATTTACATGTGGATTAATACAAGTATGTTTTTAAGACAAATTATATGCTTTTTGTTCAATTTCAGTATTCTTATTCAAGAATAAATAATTAAAAGTGTTTCTAAAAAGATGATATAATTTTAGCACATTTTTTTTATTTATGTAAATAAATATAAAAATATTGCTGAGTAATCAATTAAAAAAAATAATAAATTTAATTTTTAAACAGAATTTACGAAAACATTTTTGATCAAAAATAATTTTTATGTTTCAAAATAAGTCTCAGTAATTCTGTTTTAAGAATCGAAACCATGATTATTATTAATTACAAATAAATGTATTTAATTCGTTAAATCTTATAAACACAGAAGAAAAGTGAAGCAATTATCTAAGTTTCCAAAACAACCATGTGGGACGTTTTACTTCTGTGTTACTACGACACTATAAATATAACATTCTATATCTTTTTTTCTTACATTTTAAAATAACTTTTTTCTCATTTATTTTCTCTTTATTTGTCATTTCAAAACAATTTTTAACTCTTAAAATTTTCTAAATATTATAAAAAATTGATTAGAAAGCGCGCATTAATACATAGAACATGACCGTCTGTTGCTAGTTAAGAGTAGCCATTTTGGTTGCGAACAAAGCTGTATTAAATCTCTTTACACTCGAATTTAATAATTGTATCACTCTGAAGAACATTTTATTCTTAGATTACTATGCTACAGACACTTCTACATGCGTACTCATAGCTATGGCCGATCGGAGAAAATTGCAAGGTTTGTTGAAGTTTCATAGTAAGGCTTTCGTTGTTGACTTTGCAGCGTTTTTGAAAATAGGGTCTAACAATATAAACAAGGTTTATATAGCTGACTGTTGACAACTCATGCGAAGACTAAGCAATAGACAACACTTGATACCATACATTGCAATTAATTTAAAGATATAAACAAAAGAATAATAATTTATTATTTTTATTTTATTATTATAAACAGTAACAAATAATTATTGATATAAAATGAATTAAATAATTTTCTATCTTTTTGTGTGTTTTATTTTTTGGGGCATTTTTCTGTAAAAATTATCGATACAAATATTTAAATAATTTATTAAAAATGCCCCTAAATTCCATAAACTTAATTCTCAATTGTAAGCTAACTTTTATAAAATAAATTTCAAGTTCTTATCAACCCACATCATTGATTTTAAAAAATGAAGAATATTAATTTATTAAAAAGAATCTTTTTTTTTTTAAATCATCAATTTAGAATGTCAATTTCTTCAATGATTTAGCTCTTAAATGATTTTCAACCCTTACAAATACAGGAATTAACATATTCTAAACTGAAGTTAAATGCTTGATTCATTTCTGTATGATTTTTATGATAAACCGTTTTAAATTTTTAATCAATGCAGTTTAATATCAAGTTAAATTAATACAGCACATTAATATTTTTACAAAATTACCATATGAGTTGCATGTTAAAGAAAATGCATTAATTCTGGCATAACACATTTGTTAATGTGTTAAAGTATCATGTAGAATTTTTTGAACAAATGAATATATAGAGTTAAAAGTTTTTTAATTCTTACATTTCTATCTGATAAGATTTTTTTTTTTTTTTACATGCAAGCTATACAAATAAAAAAAATATATATTAAATGTTTTGTATGGAAATACTTCGCTGCCTAAATTATTGCTTTTGCTTTTTTTTTCTTTGTGCTAAATCACTTGTAGGCTTACATTGATTTAAGAAATATTCATGATGATCATTTTTCATTTAAAAATAAATTAATTTTATATTAGATGCTATTGATGCATGTAATTTGCAATCTTTACTTTATCCAATGTACTTCATGAATTTTAATTTTTTCTAACTTTATTGTTAAATTTAAAGATCAGAAAACATTTATAACATATAATGTTTCAAGCAATTTCATTTAGATTATCAAAATATTTTATTATTTAAAGACATTGAATAAAGTTAATGTCAAGATTATCTGAAGTATATATAAGCCTATTCTTGGATAAAATGATAGCAATTTCTGTTGCATATTAATTTGCATTTATCTTAAAAGGAATTTTTTTCCAATATTATGTTATGATAAATAATTAAGCATTTTAAGTAAATGTTAACAATAAATTTTCCTTTTAAAGATATGTATAGAAAGTTTAGCCAAAAATAAATAATAAATCAAAGAATTGATACAACTTTTTTATGAAAAACTCCATTGAAAGAAAAAAATCAACTGTTATTGATGTTTAAATAGTGAAGGTATTTCCTTTAAATGATGTATTTTAAATATTCTATTAATTCACAAGATTTACTTTCAAAATTCTAAAATTAGCATAAGCATTCATGTAGGAAACTAAACCTAATTTCTTAAAGCATGTCAAAGGCACATTTAGAAATTATGAACTAATACATTTGTGAGATATGAATCAGTTTTGTAAATTAAAATTTGAATTTATTGGCTGTCATGCTTTTTATTTCATTAAATTGTAGCACAAAAATGTAAAAAAATAATATACATCAAGTAGAAAGTAAATCTGTTTGATTTATTATAACATTTCCCAATGTTATTAAAATTTCAGCATAGATATAAGTTAAAAAATATACATTTAGCTTGTGAAAATAATTTTCAAAAATTAAGCATATATAATGCATAGCATTTTGCATAAAATTTTCTAACAATAGAAATATGTCAAAGCTCAATAATCTAGTAATTCATTTAAAAAATGCATTTTCTTAATAGATTTTTTTCCATGACTAAATTTCAATTAGATGACACTAAAATATTTTAATAATTAAAAAAAATATTAATAACATTAAAATATTTCTTTGCATAAAAATGACCATCTGTTATGTAAATAAGTTTATAGAGTAACATTGAAATTCTACATGATCCTTAGTAATCAGTTATTTTAAATAATTATTAGATTTTTGTGTAATGGAAATAAAATCACTTGATCAATAAGTATAAAAAATATCAGGTTCCACAATACTAACTAGCAATCCTTTGTTTGAATAAATCTATTTTCTTAAATGATCTGTCTTCTGATATATATTAGTATCTGCTATATATATTTAACAGGTCACAGTTATATATATTTATAATATATAACTGTAACAGCTATCTATATTTAATAGGTTACTGCTACAGTTATATATACTAAATAAAATTTATCCAAATATTTAAATTGTAAATTTTAACTATGATTAAAAAATGGTTGTATAAAATAAGGTAGAGCATAATTTGACAATTTTGAAAATTCACGAACAATTACACAAAACTAATTGAATTTAATATTGCTAATGTAGTGTTTTTAAATTAAATCATAAATAACCTAGTTATCATTCATCCTTCTCCAATTATTTTATTGTAATATGGTATAAAAAAGAACAACCATTCAAAGCAACAGAATTCATTCATTGATGGTTTATTTTTATTTATGTAGCATGTGTGAAAAATTGTTCTTATAATGATTATTATATAAAATCATTATATTATAACATTAATTTTGTTAAATGAATACTCGATTTGATGTGCATATTCTTTTTTTTCTATTTTTAAATTTAAAAGTTCCATTTGTGGAAATAAAACAAAATTGTAATTTTACATACATATATTTACCTTGCATTTAAGAAAATTAAAAAATATCTGTTTTTATATTTTTCCTTTTAATTTATTTAATAATCTTGCATAATAAATAAAATTTGTAATCTTAAAACATATCAACTTAATGTTATGTTTTACTAAATGGACAAAAATTCGGTAAATGATAATTTCACTCAAACGAAATTTAATATTTAATTTCGTACTAAAGTGATTATAATTTCAACATTTATTAATTAATTGAATTCCAAACATGTTTATAGCAAAAGATATTAATGAAATTGCCAGAAAATTAATTTTGCTATTTGAAAACTGTGCAAAATTACCTTCACTCAGTAAATCTAGACTAGGGTTTGTTTATGGAATCGTGTAATAAAATTTTTGTTAGTTTTAATGAGATAAATTTATTAAATAAGCTGTTAAAAATAATAATGATGTTTTGATAATGATATTTAATAAAATGTATTATTAATATTACCATTGCTGAATATAAAATACGAAATTTTATACAGGAAAGATTTTTCTGATTTTAGGAAATTTTCTGTCATCATGTAAAATAGTAATACTTTTTTTTTGCTACAAAACTAAATTTTTGACATCAGCTACCCACAATTTAGAACAGTGCTGTATATTATTGATATCTGTAAATATTGAGAGTGATATTTAAAATGCTTTCTAAATTAACATAACTTAGTGGTTCATACCCTTTCAAACTAGGAGAAATCGACAGGTGTTTGAAGAAAGTCACTGAAGGTGTAGATACTTTTGAGGACATTTGGCAGAAGGTAAAATTAACTAATATCTCAATTGCATGATTTTAATTTCTATTATAGATTCTATATCTTCATCATTGCTTTTTATGTATTCTTTTGTTACTCAGATTTATATTCTACTTTCTTCTGTTGTCAGTTATATAATTTTAAAAAAGTGAATTTAAAAATCTGAAAATTTCGGATCACTATTTTTCTTATCGTCTTAAATCAAATGTTTTAAATTATCTTTAGTATATTTGGAGTAATTTTTCTTTTTATCTTCACATTCTTCAGCATCACATATTATGAAAATTTAAATGGTTTAATATATAATTATATTTGCTTTGATCTTGGTGTTTTGTTCTGTTATATAGTTACCTGCAACAGAGCTTTAAAATTTGGTAATGTATCTTAGTAGAAAATGTTATTTTTATTCTGTAGAAGATGCAGCTTTAATTTTTAGAAATACATTAATCTGTAATTATAATCAGCATTCCATGTGTGTTCAGGTGCATAATGCAACCAATACAAACCAAAAGGAAAAATATGAAGCAGATCTCAAGAAAGAAATCAAGAAACTCCAGGTAAATGAGTTGCTTTTATACTCTTAGTTCCTTAGTATATTACCATAATTATTTATCGACTTGTTGAACGGTGAGACAACAGGTTACATAGAAATAATTTAATTGTTCCCACTATTCTAAACAAATATTGTTATTGCCCACAATGCATATAATTTTAAATAAAAGGCAAGGCATATTAAACGATCTAGAAAAAAAATCGTGTTTTGCCTATTTGTTTCTAACCAAGATAAAATATTTAAAATGCATCCACAAAGACAATTTTGTTATTATTTATTCTTTTAACTTCGTAAGACATTTGTTACTTATTCTACGCAATATTCTTTCTGCAGTAAAATAGAGCTTGTTAGACAACAATTTAGGCAAAAAATAGTATGATGAATGAAAATTAAAATGATTAAATTTCTAATAAATATTTTAATAATAATTAATTATTTTCCAAGCTCTTATTTTGTCACATTTCATTGATTATTTGGTTCAATTTTTATGTTATTATACCTAGAATGAAGAATGTGATAGTTGTCTTTTTCATTTGCAATAATAATAGTCCTAAATGTGTAATTAAGAGGGAAAAAACATTGCTACAGTGTCTTATTTTCTTATGTTTTATGTTTAACAATACCTGCTTATCTCAATGTTTATTATTTATGGTTTTTAGTAATTATTAAATCCCTAAATTGTTTTTTAGCTTTTGTAATATTTTTAACCTTTTAAATTCACTAATTTTGTGATGTCATCAATTTTGTGGTTTTAAATATGCCAGATAAATATAAATTTCAATTACATAAAAAAGGAAAAAATATTATAATAAAAATGAATTTAACAAAAACTATAAAAAAAATGCATCTACTATAGGAAATCTAACACTACAAACTTTTGTATTTGAAGTACTTTACAAAGAGATAAAATGCTGAAATTCTATTGCATTAAATAAAAAAAATTATTTTATTTTTAAATATTTTTTTCAAACATCTGTATTTGCTCATTCTTCTTTCATTATGGAATTTAAAATGGTTTTTGTATCCTGTCCTAACAATACTGTTATTACATTCTGTTAAGTAAAATACAGTTGTTAAAAACCAATTTATTATACTGTCAGAAGAAATTTATTTTTATCTGTCATTTATATTTTTCTTTGTACATATATTGTTGAAAAATAATAATTCATAATTGTAGATGTCAGCAAAACATTTTATCAAATTATGAAACTTGATTTGGTATAAAAACAAAAACTAATGGGATTCTTAGTAGAATGTTTTTACTTAAGAGAAATAGCTACTCACAATGAACAAACATAAGAGAATAAACAAAAGAAAATGTTGAATGAGGAAATTGATGAGCTTCTAACCTTAGAGAAAAAAGATTTTTGATTGAGCAGATTTTTAAATGTTTATGAAGTCTTGTTTATCAGTTGATCTCCTGAAAAAGAAAACAGAAATAAAACAAATTTGTAGGCAACTATTTATTATCCTGACTATAACATGCTGGTTTGTAAATTTTAGCCAAACAATTATGAACAATTTGTGACCTCTAATTTATAATACTCACTACATTCTAATATTCAGGTTTTCATTCATGATAAGTGGTCATATCCCTAACAATTTTCAGGAAAAGAACCTTTGTGCAAAAATAATTTTAAGTAATAAGTATGCCGAAAAAATATAACTGTAAGGGTAATTTTTAATTTCTTTTGAAGTACGATACACTACATAGAATTTCGTTCTGGGAAAATTAGAGTGTTTGCCTTTTTACTGACAGGACATTT